>JAAAKM020006971.1:79251900-79267260 GCA_010016025.2 Alatinidae sp. Z8VKAUB7J3 | reverse complement strand
AGGAAGGTGTTCATAAAGAGCAATTTTGATGTGTTTTTATTTTGTTTTTGTTTTTTTGTAAAGATTATACAAAAGCTTTACTAACCTTTTAACTCTTGTTCTTGTTAATAAGTAATTTCTTAGAAGCTTTATAATTTTAATGATTCTTTTTAGTTTACTAATTGATTTTCTCTCCTTTTTTAGATATAAAGGGCGTTGGACTAGTCATCAACTATGAATTACCCACAGATATTGACGAATATGTGCATCGGAAGAACGAGTCGACTTGGAAATACTGGGCATACCATATCATTTTTCAACCCAGATAAGGGTTCTACAATTGCCGGGAAGCTGGTCAATGTTCTTGCTGCGGTAAATGTTTTTCACTTCCCTCTCTTTATCCCTCCTTTAACTTCTCTTCATTTTCTCCTTTACATTTTTTCTCTAATTTTCTCTTTCTATCTTTCTCACTTTCTCTCTCTTCGTTTGTTCGTATTTGATTGGTGCTAATGTATGACCATTCCATAAGGAAAAATAAACTTGGCAGCATGTTTTTCCTTTCAAAAAAAAATATATTGTCATGCTTATTGTGAAAGACATTCAACATACATTCAATTCTGGTAACGAATATTTTAATGAATTTGTCAAATTATATATTGATAGTTATTATTATTTTATTATAAAATCTTCTTGATTCCTTTTTTACATGTTAGTACGTCTATCCGAGAGTTTAGTATTATATAGGCAAGTTAGATCTAGGGAGAGAATGGAAGTTAATTCGAAGTTGAATATTCCGGTTAAGTTTACAAGGATATGGATCCAATTGAGAAGAAAGGATGTATCAGGGGGGGGGAGCAACTTTTAGAAATTTAGGGGAAGTATAGAAGAAAAGAATAATTACCCGTTGTGCAATGCGGATCAGGATGTACTAGGCCAATTTCTTCCGGGGTCCCGCTAGCCATATCAAATTAGTGCCAATGGGCTGGAATGAAATTTTGATTATGGTACTTCTTGGTATTGTTACATCAACAATTCCATGGTGGTAAATTTTGTGTTGAAGGCAATAGAGATTAGGCACTGGCATGGCAATTAGAGATTCATAGTGTTATGATCAGATTTTAATGCATTTGTAGTTAGACGAATATAATGACGACTTATGTATATGGCCCTCAGCTCTTCCAATACTAATTATATGCATATTATTATATCGAGAATTCTCTATTAAAAGATTATCATTAACACGTTAAAGTGACAGGATAAAAATAGGTGGCAAGAGCATAATGTGTGGTTTTAGGATACGGTTTAATTCCTTGTACTAAACAGGATTCGATACTTTAAAGGATCATCTTATCTCGCCCATTATACGTTTTCTTAGTTTTTGTGGCCAATTCTTGTTCTTCTTTTTGAAATGTAGTCATTCTTCATTCTTTTTTAAGTTCAAGACAGGGCAATCCCTAAAATGTTCTTGCAGACTTGTCAGGAAAACTTTGAAAATTTGCTGAAATGAAAAATCATCTGTGCAATTTGGCAGCTTTGCGAGTCCAGTGTAGTGCTACCTGCTTTGATTAAAAACCTTGCCGACACAGGGGGTGTGAAATTTTATTCTCTTTTCAATCAAATTTCACAGTCAAACCACAAATTTTCAATAGCTCTCGACGGTCACTAGTCCCCTAGGAGAAATCGCTAATTGGCCCTTTGTCTTTTTGATGGTCAGTCGATACTGAGACTCGCAAAACGGTTTTAAATTATCGAATACCCTTAGCTCATTTTCCATGCTGAAACGCTTGTGTAAACACAAGAAGACCCCGAGCGATTACTTCACCATAGAATGACAGTCTATGGGCTTGAAACTTCTTTCCTCCTCGTTCTTTCTTCCTTTCATTTCTTTCATTCATTTCTTAATTCTTGGTGTGTCGAGCTAACCAATTCCGCAGGAGGAAATCAAACTTCGATTTTTTATGGCACTTGATATTAGCCAAGTGACATATAGCGATCGCAAATTATGTCGGTCTGTCTGACTGTCTGTCGGTCTGTCCCGGTTATGCTACTTTAGGCACTTCTAGGTAAGCTAGGACGATGAAATTTGACAGGCATATCAGGGACCGGACCAGATTAAATTGGAAATAGTCGTTTTCCCGATTTGACCATCTGGAGGGAATGGGGGGCCAGTTAAATCGGAAAAATTAGAAAAGATGAGGTATTTTCAACTTACAAACGGGTGATCGGATCTTAGTGAAATTTGATGTTTGGAAGGATATCGTGTCTCAGAGTTCTTTCTTAAAATCTCGACCGGATCTGATGACATTGGGGGGAGTTGGGGGGGGGGGGACCTAAAATCTTAGAAAACGCTTATAGTGGAGGGATCGGGATGAAACTTGGTGGGACAAATAAGCACAAGTCCTAGATGCGTAAATGATATAACTGGAACGGATCCGCTCTTTTTGGGGGAGTTAGGGGTGGTGGTTAATTCTGAAATATCAGAAAAAATGGGTTATTTTTAGCTTAGGAAGGGGTAATCAGATCTTAATGAAATTTGATGTTTGGAAGGATATCTTGTCTCAGAGCTCTTATTTTATATCCCGACCGGACCTGGTGACTTTGGGGGGAGTTGGGGGGACCTTTAATCTTGGAGAACGCTTAGAGTGGAGGGATCGAGATGAAACTTTTTTGGAAAAATAAGCACGAGTCTTAAATATGTGATTGACATAACTAGACCGGATCCGCCCTCTTTGGGCGAGTTTGGGGGGGGGATCAATTCTGAAAAATTAAAAAAAATGAATTATTTTTAACTTACGAAGGGGTGATCGGATCTTAATGAAATTCGATGTTTGGAAGGATATATTGTCTCAGAGCTGTTATTTTAAATCCCGACCGGACGTGGTGACTTTGGGGGGAGTAGGGGGGCCTAAAATCTTGGAAAACGTTTAAGGTGGAGGGATCGAGATGAAACTTGGTGGGGAAAATAGATATTTGATATTTGATTGACATAACTAGACCGGATCCGCCCTCTTGGGGAATTGGGGGCTGGGGGGGATTAATTCTGAAAAATTAGAAAAAAATGAGTTATTTTTTACTTACGACGGAGTGATCGGATCTTAATGAAATTTGATGCTTGGAAGGATATCGTGTCTCGTAGCTCTTATTTGAAATCAGAACTGGATTCGGTGACATTGGGAGGAGTGGGGGGGGTCTAAAATCTTGGGAAACGCTTAGAGTGGAGGGATTAGGATGAAACTTGGTGGAAAAAATAATCACAAGTCCAAGATAAGTGATTGACATAACCGGAACGGATCCACTCTCTTTGGGGGAGTTGGGAGGGGATTAATTCTGAAAAATTAGAAAAAATGAGGTATTTTTAACTTACGAAGGTGTGATTGGATCTTAATGAAATTTGATGTTTGGAAGAATATCGTGTCTTAAAGGTCTTATTTGAGATCTCGACTGGATCTGGTGACATAGGGGGGAGTTGGGGGAGCTAAAATATGGGAAAAGGCTTAGAGTAGAGGAATCGGGATGAAACTCGATGGGAAAAATAATCAAAAGTCCTAGATACGTGATTAACATAACCGGAACGGATCCTCTCTCTCTTTGGGGCAGTTGGGGGGGAGGGTTAATTCTAAAAATTAGAAAAAATGAGAGTAAAATGAGAGGGAAGAATAACCACAAGTTATAGATACGAAAGTGACATAATTTGAACGGATCCGTTCTCTTTGGGAGAGCTGGGGGTCTTTAATTTGGAAAAATTAGAAAAATTGAGGTATTTTCATCTTAAGAACGGGTGACCGAATCTTAATGGAATTTGATATTTAGAAGGAACTAATGACTCAGAGCTCTTATTTTAAATCCCGACCAGATCTGTTGACATTGGGGAGGGTTTGAGGGGGAAACTGGAAATCTTGGAAAGCACTTGTAAATGTCGTAGATACTTGATTGACATAACCGGACTGGATCCGTTCCTTTGGAGGAGTTAGGGGGTGGGGTTCAGTGCTTTGGCGAGTTTGGTGCTTCTGGACGTGCTATGACGATGAAAATTGGTAGGCGTATCAGGGAGCTGCACAAATTGACTTGATAAAGTCGTTTTCTCCTATTCGACCATCTAATGGGTTGAAGGGAGAGGAAAAAATAGAAAAAATTGAGGTATTTTTAACTTACGAGTGGGTGATCGGATCTTAATGAATTTTGATATTTAGAAAGACCTCGTGACTCAGAGCTCTTATTTTAAATCCCGAATGGCATTAACCCACTGATTTACCCGTTTAATGCCGATTTAAAAAGTACATAGTTCTCTAAGTTTAATGTTACCCAGGAAAAGTTACATTCCTGAGAAAATTTTCCTGATTTTTGAAAAAGGGGGAAATAGCTCCAAAACGTCAAAAGATCTTAATAAAAATCACATAATGAGACTCAGCATATCAGAGAACCCTACTGTACAGATTTCAAGCTCTTATTCATAAAAATGTGGAATTTTCTATTTTTGCCAGAAAAAAGATTATAGGTATGTTTTTACTTGTTGTTGTTTTTATGCTTTGCTTCTTTCCCATGGATGTGCGTTTTGATAGAGGGCTCACTTGATTGGAAATGGTAAGCTCTTGTGTCCTTCTTAAGTAATCAAAAAGATTGGATGATAGCTAGCCCCCTTGACGGCCTAAGATGTTTTTCCCCTAATTAATCTCGAATATTTAGTTTAAGAAAAGCAAATTTTATCCATTTTCCTTCGATTTTGAACTGGTTTTATCAGATGATATCTAAAAATCTCAGTACTGGCCAAGGATTTATTATAATTGTAAATTCTTCCTTGTGTAAAAAAAAAGATTTTGATTTCTTTATCTTTTCAGACTGGGAGAGCCTTAGAAGTCCAGATCGAAGCTGACGAAGAATGGTCCTAAGTTGCCTTTCACCGACAACTTTCACCGTGAATTAGCATGAGAGGGTGGACTCTAGTTCAGCATTGTGGAGTGATATGTATGAGAGGAAAATTTTCATGTAAGTCAACTCGGTCAACCTGCGACTGTTCCCCAGCGAGAACCTCCAACCGGTACGACTCTAGTTTGGCATTGTGAAGGGACACGTTTGCACGGAGCATAAATGGGAGACAGTAACAACGGCCATCAAAGGGGTAAAATTAACCTTGACTGGGCTGCATCGGTAGGACTATGGCCTCGATCAGCTGGAAGAAAAAATACATTAATAACTGGTCACTGGATGTTTTCACAGCAGCGAAACAAATAGCACTAAAACCCCGTTCCACGTGCTTGCAAACGCACAGTATTGTTTCTACGAATTCTTCGACGAAGTTTTAATCTTCAGTGGCTTTATCCAAATTTGGGAAGGCCTTCCCCTATCATCAATACTACTGATTCGGGAGACCGTTATCTGAAGGGAAAATCAAATTCAGTATCACAATATAACCAGAATTGCTGTTTTCTTTCGTGTGTGCGTGTGCAGGACTACGGATTCAAATAGATTCCGTTCAGTGTGATTCAAAAGAACATTACCTGAAATGGTGGGAAATATCTGCCAAAAAATAACGCTACATTTGTAGTTTAGTAATAGCTTTAGTTGCAAAACATCATAATGGTATTCTGGAGTCAGTCCGCATAAAAGCAAGAAAACCTTTACTATGCAGATAAAAAGAATTCGTTTTTTCATTGGGCTTATTCAATCATAAGTATATCGCTTTGTCGTATTACTTCTTAGTTTTTGGGGGTTGGAGGCAACGATTTTTGGTTAATAACACGCAGCTTCAGTATGGGATATAGTCCTGGTCACGGCTGTTCCTATCCCAATTTCAAAGTTTAACCATAATTTTCCGAACCTGGCAGTCGCAGATAAACACACACTTTCTAGATCAGTACTTTTTGGCCAGAGGAAAAATTGGGAAAGAAGAAAAATGACAAAGAGTGACAAGCGTTTTAACAACGTGAAACATGGGGTTGTTTATTGGACCGCAAAACTGTTGTCTGCAACTCCAAAAGACACTTTACCTAGCACACACAGATGTTTATTCGTTGAAATCATATGCCGCTGAGTCAATGCGCATGTATATGGTACCTCGCATGGGTTACAAGGAAGAAACGTGCAGCACGAGTCGGTTGTTATAGGAAAATGCAGCAAAGTTCCTCAAATTTAATTAGAAGTAGACCAAACTATCCCATGTCTCAATAAATGTTCTACCTCTTGGATTTGCTGGTCCAATCCTCCAATATCTCCATACTGTTCAGTTGGTCGCTCGTCAACCTCCATTGCTTTCACTCTTGCATCATATCTGTATGAAGAGATTCATGAACACGTGGAATATTCGACCTCCTAACACAGCATAACTACATCTATTAGCGGTTTTAGTCGACGAGTCATGCCTTTATTATTTTATTAGTATCCTATTACGCCGTTTTTAAGCCCCCCCCCCCCGGATTTGCGCTCATGAGCTTAAATCCGGATTCAAGCCCATGGGCGTAAATACGGACCCATTTTGAAAAAAACACATTCGAGAAAATACAAAATCTCTATTATAAATATCAGTCAAATTTACACGGCTTCCTTCTTAAATAATCCTTAATAAGCAAATGCCTATTTTCTGTGGACACATATGGGCCCTTTACTTTCTATAGTCCAGGGACTTCCAGTCATTCCTCTTGACTTTTGTCGGCTGCCAACCACTTCCACAGTGACATTTCCACCTTTTGTCAAAAGGTACGTTCTATACGAGGATATAACTCCCGAAACATGACCGACGGTTTCTGTATTTTTGATAACTTTAACTGCATGTTTATCGTTCAAGTTTTCTGCTTGCCTTTCACAACCCAGTTCCTCTCCAAGGGAAGGTATCCAAACCTTTTTGTAGACATGGTGCCCTGTAACAAATTCCAGGAATTCAAACTTGTACGAGCGAAAATCTTGTAAATGAAAAAGTAGAGTCATAGTTTTCTCGTAATTATTGAGGATCTATTTCCCATATTTTTAGTGCATATTATCCTTTTTGGCTATATTGGAGAATTATTCGTACTTTTTTTTAGCCCATGGGCTTAAATTCAGATCACTTTTCAAAAGATAAAAAAAGACTCAACATTAAAAATCCGCTTTTAGGTCCATGGGCTTAAAAACGGGGTAATAGGGTAACATAAATGATACCTCAATTAATCCACTCCTGGCTAGCATATGACCTGAGTACAGCAACTCAATAGGTTGCATGCACAACAGTTTCTACAATTAGAAAGCTAAGTGTGAGAAAGGCAAGTAGCTTGTGCGTATTTTTGTGGGAGGCAAAAATGAAGGCACTTTTCTGAAGTACCCTGTCTAAATGATGTACAGCGTTTGGGTGTAACAGCAAGAGAAATACTGTTTGTAATATCTGACTAATAATTCGAGAAGACAGAAAAGAACCAGCTGACTAGACGGTTGACGCAACTAGGTTAATATATTGATTGTTTCCTTGCAATGAACAGGTTACCGTTGAGCATCACCCACGGAAGAAGGTAAACCCAGATGGCAAGCTCCAGCAAAATTATCAATCTTTATTCAGCTGGAAAGTTATTTTGAACCCTACCTAAAATCTGCTACAACAAAACGTCTGCAAGTATAACATTTAACATTCAATGGTTTTAATTTTCATCTCACACTACAGGTAAGCAGGGAAAACCGTTTAGGTATTCGGGTGGGTGGGTTTTGATGATTTTTTTTTACACTGAGTGCTGGCATAGGGGAGGGGGGAGCTGATATGTATAAATCGTAAAGTAATGCTGAGAAAATCACTAAATGCAATCGAAAGAAATAAAAAACGAAGAGAAGAAGGAAGATAAGAAAAGAGAGAGAAAAGAAGAGAGATTGAAAAGAGGAAAGAACGAAAAGACGAAAGGATAAAAAGTGGAAAAGAACGAAGAGGGCAAACGAACAGAGAAATTAATAAACAAAAGGGAAAAACCAAAACAGAACAATAAAAGAGAAAAAAGAAAAAAACAATGAATGAACAAAGATATGGAAGGCAGGGAACTGGGGAAAAGCATGGAAGAAGAAACAGGCAAAAGATGGAGTATTGGAACGAATTACACAAGATGTTAACCAGTAATTTAGTGGATAGAAAGATGGTCACTAGTACAATTTAAATGACCTCAACTAATTTATCTGCAGACTTCTAGTCATCTTGTTACTACCAAGGTGAAGACATTTCTCTCGAACAATTATAAGTAATGGAACCGTACTTACTCAGCCGGCAATGTTTCCAGGATAAGGTAACTGTCTTTATTTACACCCTGAAAGGATAAATGGAAAAAATACTTAAACTTCCATACTGTTAATGAGTGCCATGATGTATATCCAGTACACCAGTGCCTCTGGTCACATGGCTGTATTCTCGCAGTCTCTCAATCGAAGACACCTGATGAGCAGTGGGCCCGATATCGAAACTAGCCTAAATAAACAAAAACCACCGAACAGGCTAACCAATAAAAAGGACAGGTGGGTTTGGCTGCATTTTCGCACCACGCCTCTCACATTTGATAAAATAAACACTATAATCCTGTTACCTCTCATCAACATATCACATCTTTGAAAGGCGTTTACGCCCGAGGTACCAGACGTCATCTGGGGGAACGGCTGCGAGATTTGTTGCACCCGCTATCTTTCACTTCAAATACGTTACAATTTCTAGCCAAATGAGACTTCCTAATGCGAAACATTTTACAAGCAACGACGCTTAATTACCTTGAGTGCCAAAAGCACGGTTGCAGAAAATTTGTTCCTATTCCCAAATCCCCTTTATACGACACAGAAATAAAGGACTCGCCATAGTTGTAACATGTATTGCATTTACACCTACTCAATAAGTGATGTAATAAAAGAATCCTGTGTTATATATAAATAAACATCTTGATATCATCTTTGTCGATTCATGAACAAAAACAACATGGCCTTTATCTTGTCTTACACTCTGTCACGATATAATCATACTTGTAAATAAATTTGTAAACAAACCAAATATTTCATTAGTATTTTTCTCCCCTCGATACTGTTTCCAACACATGCCTCCTCTTAAAATTTGGAAACTTAATGACTCTTCCCCTTACGTTGATTAATGCAATAAAGTAAATAAACACCCCCTACCATTTTCATATTTTTGGGGGGAAAGAAGGGGCTTTTATTCCACAGGACCTTCATAAAACTATTTCATTTTCAAGATTTTGCTGCCAAAAATTGCTTCAAGAAAGCAATGTATTTTTCCTATTGCAAATGAATTGTCACAGTATTTCCAAGTATTCCTAGTATTTGTATAGTAAGTGTCCTAATTTCCTAGTATTCCAATTTCCATTTCATCAAAATTCAGTAACAACTCGTATGACATTCACAGACCTCATAGAAATGTTTGGTAATTTGGAGGTTAATAATGATGGATAATAAGATAATCTTTTATCAATCCCAAGAAAAGGATGAGGGTATTCCCTATACACGTTAAGAACGGCTGCTGGGGGATAAGCGTTCTTTTGTGCAGCTAGCCACGACCCTTATGCACAGCTGACCAGGCCACCAAAGACCTAGATCCAATGTTAGCACACTTTGCAAATAAACACTGACTGGGAATTAATGCAATGCTGCTTCCATGTATTTCGTTCACAGTCAAATGCAAAGAGGTGAAAAAAGTATTGGCAAATAAGCCATTTGCACCATAGGCTTTTGCAATATTCTCTGGAAATTCATCTACATTCTATCCATGTTCTGTTTTCCTAACAGGACGTTTGTTTGAGAAGGAGCATTCAACAGTGAGGGGTGTGTATTAAGTATTCAGTTAAAATAGGAGGGACTTTCAAAAGAAGTGGAAATTATTCAAAACATTTCAAGATTCAAAGCCTATAATCATGTTAAAACAGATGAAGCTCTGAGATCAACTTACCACTAGATCACCTGGCTTTAACTTTTCTGGTTCTACTAATCCAATTACGGGTAAAAAGTAGGTCTGAAAAGAAGATGGAAACCAAAGAGTGGAAACGGGATGATAGTCATAAGCAAAAAAAATTAGAGTAACATTATTCTTGGTGACAGCATAATAAGTAACAGTGAGTTACATACTTTACTTTTATGCGCCTGTAAGGGGTGGCTTGCGGAAGGGGTGCTCGACGCAGACTGGAAATGATTGATGACAAATTGTTCACTACAGTTAGCATCAAGAGCACGAATTTATTCCAGGCAATGCCAAAGAAAAACGGGTGAATCTTACGCAAGCGAAGTAACATATCTGATGGTAATCAGCGTATTCAACTAACTGGAACGTGGCAAAACCATGATTGTATGTACCAGGTCACAATATAGAGATACTGACAGATTGCAAGGAGTGGTTGGTACAATGTTGGATTAAGATACGATGGTAATGTGCCAGTAGTAGCTAAAGTTGCAAAAAATACGTCAGGAGGGGTCATAGAATCATTAGTAAACAAGTTACTTGCACTCATGGGCAATATACTACAATGAGAGCGAATGTGTAGTGAATCCAATTGAAGTTAACAGATGCAGAATGGTGCCTGAACTTGATATGCATAGCAATCTTAACTACAATATTAAAACGGCAGTATGTGTGTAGTATAGAGATGTAATACAAGAAATTATTGAGTGAGCCAAAGCTAGGTCACGCTCGGTAAAGTATGATGTGATGTGTAAAGTGACCAGGTCACACACTCTTTACCACAAAATGCAAAACTGCACGTGTTGAAGGTTTAAGGGCACTGAGGATTTTCTGGGAAGTGGAAAATTACGGAGAGGACTTCACTATAAATTCTGCTGCCTGACGGGCATCAAGGATTTGATACAGGAGTGGATAGAGGGGCGAGAGGCCTTAGTAGCAAAGCTTTGGGATAACCAAAAGAAGTGGATAGTCTGTTGGTCAACAGCATATATCCCATCAGACCAGAGTAGGAGTACATGAAGTTTGCATAGGGTCAGCCATGCTATACAAAGCAGAAATGTGGTATCCCATAGGCTGGATAGAGAATACCTTGAAAGTCGATGACAGAAGGATAAAGGTGTGGTTTATGGCAGAGATGGGCGGCAGGATGTCGTCCCACGGGAAGATGTGGGTGGAAAACCTGGGCTCAATCTACTACATATAAGAATCAGATAGAGAAGACTGTACTGGTTAAGGTATGTGAGAAGAAAGGAGGCAGATGCTCTGATAAGGAAGGCAGAGGTGTTACAAATACATTGGGAGTAATAACAAGGTGGCTAGTACAGCAGCCAGAGAGTGGGTCAGGATGCAATAACCTTGACATATGTTATTGCACCCTATCAAACTTTACATCTGGGACCATGAGGATAGAAAATGACGAAGATGGATAGAAGGAGAAGAAGGAGAAGAAGATGAAGAAGGCAAAGAATAATAATAATAATAATAATAGTGAAATAATGATGTTGATGATAATGATGATGATGATGATGATGATGATGATGATGAAGGTTATGATAATGATGATGATGATGATGATGATAATGATAATAATTATAATTATAATGATGATGATGGTGATGATGATGAAGATTAAACTGATGATAAAGGTCGTGATGAAAATGATGATGATGAAATTGATGATGATAAAAATGATGATGATGATGATGATGATGATGATGATGATAATGATGATGATGATAATGATGATGACGCTAATCATGATAATCATGATGATGATAGGTAAGGGTGCACCTTTGTGTAGAAGCAACAAAGGGCATAATTACTTACCTGTCTTGTTGAGGTTTTGATAACAGCACACTTGCCTTTTCTCTGTGAGTCCAAGTCAACATTTGCACCTTCTTGCTCTGCCTAAAATAACAAAAAAAACAAGTTTAAACTTACCATAAACAGGTAAAATCAAGATCAAAAGACAGTAAGATAACAAAAGAACTAAAAATTGTAGTTTACTATTCTGGATCAGCTTGACTTGGGTTCATGGGTTGGCACATTGTTAAGTGAGGCAGCAAATAAGCATATAATTAAGGAAAGGATAAAAGAATGAAGGGGTAAAGGAAGGAAAGGAGAAAGAATTTAAGTACAAGAGAAGGAAGGAAAAAGGAATGCTGAAGAAATGAAGGGGCAAAGCAAGGAGTAAATAAAGGAAGACAGAAACATGGACGGAAGCGTATAGTAAATGAGGGAGTCAATAAGCCTGTTAAATCATAAAGTAACTTAATTGGCTCACCAACAACAAGATAACGAGAGACTCAAAAAAAGTTACCAGACCAACAAGTATTTTAAGGAGCACAGTTTCATCAACCAAAAATGCAAAAAGTGATAGACAATAATCAAATTATAGACAAACTTGACAGCTCACTAACTCAAAGTCTGTAACTTTGTTACTCAGTTTTACTCAGCCACTTAATTGCAATCAAATTCTATACAAAGGGACCTCAAACCATTGAATTACAAGACCATGCAGGAATACTTCAGCTAAAAAAAACAAGAAAATATTTAACCTTGGAAGCATACCCTACCTGATCTTGTGGATCCACATCCAAAAGCTAAAAATGTATAATAAAATACTATGGTCAGGATGAACATATAAAGAAACAATTTGACAATATTACATTTCGAAGGGCTGTATTACATATAAAGCTAGATAGAGATCGACATGAAACAAACAGAATTTGTAGCACATAAGAGTCAAATGAAATAGTTAGCATTCTCTCGAAATATAGTCACTTATCAATAAACAGTTATCGTATGAATGTTTAATCCGGGGCAAAGTACCTATGGCCTACATTTCAAGATCAGAAAGAAAGCAAAGGAGGGCAATAAGATTAGTCTGTAAAACCGGCAGGACTACCCCTACCAACCCCTATTTAACGTGCTAAAGATAGCAAACATCTATCACGGAAACCTCGATAAAATATTGTGCTTCTCCTACAAGTAGAAAGTCCAAACATTACCACGAACCTTTCAAAATTTATTCAAACCTATTGTCCACTCTTACACATGTTTTTTTATCATATAAGCAACCCAGTGGCTAAGGCTTCAGCCCTCAAAGTAGCCAAAAAATTAAGCAACTTGCTTAGCAAACCTCAGCCCTGACAGTTACTTAGCAACTTTTTCGCAGAACAAAATTTCAAATTTTCTTAAAAGTAAAGACAGAAGAATTCTTTTCCGATGAGAAATAAATACTTATGAGTACCTTATTCATTTAGTTTTGGCAATGTGTGGACGTGTGTGATATTTTTGGGTGATTTCATGATTCGGTATCACAGAGAAAAAATAATCTTAGCAACCTGTTAAGCAACTTTAGCCCTGACAGTGTATCATACCCTGAGCAACCTTAGCCCTGACTCTGAAAATCGAGTTGCTTATAAAAAAAATGTGTACACCACACGTTACTCCACAGTCTTTGACAGACCAAACTGACAAGGGAAATGCAAAAATTTTAAATTAACATAAAGCTCCGTACCTGTGGTCCGAACATCCAAAGACTCTTAAAATACCATGAATTCTATCTCTAAAGTCAACTTATGTTTGCTAATAAACACCATGAAAAATCCTTGTTTCGTATACCCCACTAACCGACTGACGCTTCATATTTCTAGGTAGGAAGATATTCCTCACAATCGCTTCACCTAACTGAACAGTGGCTATGATCGACAAGGTCTGCTGCTCTGATTGTTTTAGTCGGTTCTTGATTAAATATAAAAGAAACACCAAATCATTCAATACATAACAACAGGAAATTGTCCAAGAAATAATAATTGCAACTAAGTGTTTTCCAAATGTCAAAAATAGAATCCATTATACCATTGTGACAACTTTCCAAGCTATGCTATTCTGAGGCTCCCATGATAAGACAATGCCCCGTCTTATGGAGCGGCATGGCATCAGACTTTACGAGTTAGAAGTTAGACAACAAAATGACAAAGCAATGAAACTTTAAGACAAAGGTAACAAATAACATACATACCCGTTCTACTCAATTATACATGGAAAAATGTGTAATTTTCTTTCTCTTTACTGTATAATATACTCTAATAATATCACCGTATTCTCACTTCAAACGCCCTGGGTGTTTATATATTTATTTTGATTTGAGGGTGGGGGTCTATTGGAGAGCTTAAATTGAGGGGCATTGCCCTTGGACGCCCCAGCTGCCCTTTATTAGTTAGTTAACCTGTTTGGTGGTTTTTCTGTTTATTTAGGGTAGCTTCAATGTCGAACCCACTGCTCATCAGGGGTCTTTGATTGAGAGACTGCGTATATTGGAGAGGGGCATGAAATAGGGAGCGGCACTTATAGAATATTTTTAGATTGTAAAAGAAGTTTATTGGAGAGGGGCGTTTAAAAGAAAGTGGGAGTTTATCAGAGAAAATACGTTAATTTAAAAACTTGTAAAGTTATGATGCTGAAATAAGGTAAAATATTAATAAGAATGTTTACTAGCTGTATCTGAGGTATTATATTTGTTCTAATAAGCACCTGGGTTCTTATTTCCAATATTTAAGGAGCGCTTATTAAAGGGAGCGCTATTTAGACCTTGCACTTATTTAAAAGCTGGAGCATTTCTACTCCAGAAAAATGATTAAAGTGTTTGTTTCATCAAAAGAAAATTTTGCTATCACACTTATTTCTTCGTTTCATTTCACCAGAGAAAGTAGGGCGTTTATTCGAGCAGGCGTTACACTTTCATTTGCAAATTTTAATTTAAAGATAAAACATTAGAGGGTGCTTATTAGGACGGCTCTTATTTAGAACCTCGGGATATATGGGGGCGCGTATAGAAAGGGGCGCTTATAAAAAGGGGCACTTAAAAGAAAGGAGCGCCTATAAGATAGAGGTGCTTATAAGAAATGGCTCTGATAAGAAAGGGGCGCGTATAAGGAACAGGCTTATATAGGAAAGGGTTGCTTATAGGAAAGGGGAACTTGTAAGAAAGGGGCGCTTAAGAAACGAGCACTTATAATAGGACGCTTACTAGGAAGGTTCTTATCAAAGGAAATTCTGTAATCTGAAAACATGCTCAACCTTCTTAGTAAATACTGCACATTTTCCATGGTTTACTGAGTGAAGGAAATTCTGAAACTTTCTTCATATAATTAAAGCAGAATGGCATCAAACCATCCTGGTGAGTTAACGCGCTGACGATTCGAAGAGGATTAAAAGTTTGACGTTCATGTTCTAAAACAACCAAAAGATTTAAAAATAATACTCCGAATCTCCTAAAGCTGATGACTCATTCACAGCATTACCGTCTACGTTACTAAATATAACTGTAATTAGAAATCTTGAGCTGTATGAAAAGAGAAAAACCGCCTGGAAATATAACAAGCAGTGATTAAAGGTGCTGAAGAACGGAGGATATTGGGATGTTTGGATTTTAAGAAGTTCTATCATTCGAGCGTCGAATTTCTGGCAATTGCAGAAGCACAATAATC
>JAAAKM020006971.1:79207870-79243207 GCA_010016025.2 Alatinidae sp. Z8VKAUB7J3 | reverse complement strand
TAGCGAGGGACTAGAACTTGTCTCAATGTCAGCCATTTTGGACCTTTCAAAACACGTGCTTCAAGGCAACGATTTTTCTTTAACGTTGTCGTTGTCGTTATCGTTACAAGTGTGACCGACCCTTAACGTAGCTATTTAATACGATGAATACCTGTTGCTATGCCTGCAATATAGAAGCGTAAACAAGCAAAAGCTTTACTTAAACAATTGACACCGGGACATTTTATTATGAACATCTTTCACTGCTACAAAGTTTAAGTGCCTTTAACATCTCCAAACCAAACACTTACATCAAGGGATGTGAAATTGTATCCAGGGCATTACTTTTGACGTTATATACTGAGATAGTTTTTAACTATAACTTTACCAAATAGGAAACTTCCAAATGTGCCAAAAATTTGTAAAAATTTAAGACATTATTAAGCGGGCTCTAAGAAGATTGAAGAAGTACAAAATTTATGTTTTATTTTGTATAAAAAATGTGCTGTTTTCTATTAAAGTTATTACCGAAGACAAATTTTTACTTTTCTTCATGCACAACAAATCTCTAAATTTTACTAAATAAAATATTACGTTTATATGTTCAGTGATATCAGAGAAGCATCAACGAACAATCAAGTGATGAGCTTTCTGTAATACAAAATTCCGAAAATTAGTCCTATATGTTTATCGACTTTATACCGGCTTATAAAGTTTAAGAATCCTCAAAGGTCTTGAAAGGTGATAAAATAAGTCCTTCGGCATATTACATTTTATTATTGAACTTAACACATTTATTTTTATTACTATACTTTAGGTTAATAGGGGCTCAAACCGCTGAATTGGAGAGGATGATAAGATTGGCTTCAATGAAAGTTTGGGATAAATTTTAGATCCAGCCTTTCATATATTTAAGTTTTTGCCCGTTTGCTAATTTAGATATCCTTTCAACTTTCGAAATAGGTTGACGAATGATCCCTTTATGATCTCATCAAGCAATTGAGCCTAAAGGATACCAATTTATCCTCTGCCTTGTTGGTCGGAAAATAAATTATTCCATCCTTTGGAAGGAACAAGCAACTAATTGAAAATAAACACTTGCTGCTTGAATGCAAGAGTTGGGTGCTGGCAGAATCATTTGGGTATACTAGTATGATCCTTATCAAGGTGAAAAGCTTGACAGTATACTGGAATTTTAGGCATCAATGAGGGCCTTTACTAAAGATTTGTTTTATGCTTCATGGATAACATGCCCAAATGCCCGTCGTACAACTTAGGGTTGTTTTTGACATTTTCTTTAACGGCCTTCACTTGTATTCACGGTCTTTATAAAAACAGCTTTGCGTTTTTTCAAATGCACATCAATCATAACCGGATTTCCATACTGGCATGAAAAATGTTCGCATATATTCAAGTTGCCAGGCCTTATGCTATCAACATGTACCAATCTGGAATGAAGGAAGCTTTCACACGTGATCAGAGTCTGTGGTCTGACACTATGATCTTAGAAACGTTGATGCAGAACGTGTAGAATGTATAGCGACAGGGCAAGGATTCATGATCTTTTCTTATGTCATGTGGTCACCACATACGTTATCTAAACCAAAGAATAGGAAAGACAGTGTCATTTGGCCAGGAATGATACTGCGTTGTCTGGGAGATGTTTATTTATACTGATGTGAAATTTGATGATATTTGTAACTGGCTGTTTTTACAAAAATCAATGTATACAATGAAAGCACAATGAAAGTTCGGGAAATGCTATGGCACACTTCATGATCACCGCATCAAGGAACAGCATAAAAAAGTTTGAACAAACTTCTAATGAACAATTTACGTAACTCCTAAAGCAACCAGCAACAAATATAAAGAAAATTCATTGAAATCTGAATTATGTAAGTGTACCATTAACATCTACGATACGTCCCGTGTACAACGACGTTAAAGTCTCTGCATTGCCCAAATTGAATATAATTTGTATAAATAACTCCAAACCATTAATGAATCAAAAATACTGAATGAATATATATCAGATCAATACGGTTTAGTTTATATTATATAGATTAAGGTCTGATAAAACCAAAACTTCTAAAGGTTAAAGGGTTGTAAGGTAAGGATGTAAACTTTACGAGAATACACTGAATCTACATTGGATCTCTTGAGTATATGTTTGAATCAAAATGGGCATCAGTCGATGCTTAATTATAAAAGTGAAAGCGGCACAAAAAATAATTACGAATAAAAGAGCTGTAAACTACTCATTTTTTATTTATGTAGATAATATTTAATAAAGGAATCTTTAGTGAAATGCCATTCACGGGTTTCGTTGCACCTTCAGCAGAATGGCTCGTGCAAAGAACGAGTTGTTCAAACATTCAAGCATCATTTATGATAACTCGCAAACAAAGAAATGGATCGAAGCAAAAGTTTGTCGATCGCTGATTGGACAATCGTTAACACCTGCAAACAATTAGGTCATTTTGAAGCTAAAATGTTGAGTGAGTTACATAATGCTACTCTCTGCTACGTCCGGCATGTTGACGATACGTTTTCTTTGTTTAGAGACAAGAAGGACCGTGACCTATTTTTTATCATCTGAATCGGTTACATCCTTCCCTAACGTTTACTATTGAATGTGAAGAAAATGGCAGTTTATCTTTTCTTCATGTACTAGTAGAGAAATCCTCTGAGAGATTTCTCAAGAAAGTTTATCGTAAACCCACTTTCACTGGGCAATATGTCCGTTGGGAATCTTTGAGCTCTACCAAATACAAGATTTATCCCATCTACGATCTTGTTCATAGAGCTCCTCTGAATTTTCTCACCAAGCTATATAGTACAGGAACTATTAAACCTGAGGGATTTGTTTCGGCGTAATGGATATCCCGATCATATTGTAAACCTTTGCGTCAGCAATAAACTTTCAACTTGGTCAGCTGACAAGCCCTATGGACCTAAGAACTGCACAGTCTATTTAAGGTTACCATATATAGGGCAGGTCCCAGATTAGTAAAGCTGTTGGTCGTTGTTTAGGGAGTAGTCAGACTAGGGTTGTGTTCACGGCACAACGCATGTTGCCTAAAGTCTACAAGGATGTCATTCCAACCAAACAAAGTAGTAATGTTATATATAAATTTAGATGCCAAGGTGATGCTAGGTATGTTGGAAGGACGTCTCAAAGACTTACAAATCGTATCTCGCAACATATTCCACCCCCGTTGAGAAATATGAAAGCCGTTCGAGAGCGTCAACAACCCGAACGAAAGTGTAAAGCAAATGTGAGTCTGATAGATTCTGATTCGGCCACATTTAGCCACGGTACACATTTACTACATCAGCATGACTGTTTGTGTGCCTATACGAATAATTGTTTTCGTATATTAACTAAAGCTAGATCAGCTTTCCATCTGGAAGTTTTAAAAGCGGTTTTTCATCAAAACCCGGGATCCTTTACTTTGCCGACAAAAGGAGTTTGTGTTTTCTCTGGAATTGTTCTAACAATTTCGGCGCCTCCAAATTGTGGGTAGGTGTTAACGATTGTCCAATCAGCGATCGACAAATGTTTGCTTCGATCCCTTGCTTTGCTTCCGAGTTATCATAAATGATGCCTGAATGTTTGAACAACTCGTTCTTTGCACGAGCCATTCTGATGAGGGTGCAACGAACACTCACTCACTCACTCACTCACTCACTCACTCACTCACTCACTCACTCACTCACTCACTCACTCACTCACTCACTACCTCACACACTGACTCACTGACTGACTCACTGACTCACTGACTCACTGACTCACATACTCGCATACACGCACGCACGCACGCACAAGGTGCAAGGGTGAGATTTTCTTGTGAATTGCTTTTTGTTGGCAAACTTCCTGACAAACTAACTGATTTCACAAAGTTTTCGGTATACTCCATTGTTTTTTCTTGGCATTAAAACACCGGAACCAACCAGAAAGATAAGTGTTGTTTCCATTTTTCTTCCACGCTGCTTACTTATTCGTTGTATACCTTGCTAACAAGTCAGGGCTTTTTATTGGACGTGATTGTATATTGTACGTGAGTTGACAACCCCTGTTTGTGTTTCTTTATTATCGACAGAGAGAAACAGTGCACAATTCCTTTGAACCAAGGGTGGTACTTATTAAATTTGGTGGCGCAAGGCGGTAATATACTATCCGGAGCTGAAGTCAAGAAACACTAAGTTATGTGGCCAATCATTGAGTTACTTATTCTATGAGTTATAAGAGCATTTATGCATTTTTTTAATTAATCAGTCAATAAACCTGTCAACATGTACGAATCCTTGCCTTACAAATGTAAAGTGTGTAGGCGTTAGAAATGTACTCTCATTTCCTAGTCATTTACTCTTGTGATATTTCTTATACATTCATGGATCGTATTTTGCTTTATTACTAGGTTTATACAGGCCATAATTGAGGTTTTCCGTCAAAATGCACACAAGATGGATGTTCTCCGAATGTTAACGAGAGTCAACGGTATTGTATCCACCAAGAAATCAGCAACGGGGCAGAAAGCGTCGAATAACAAGCGCCAGATTTCATCCATAATCACACAGTTAAGGAAAGAATTTTTCCTTTTCCCACCAAATGGACCATTAAAGTCATCTTAGTTTTTCCAATGAAAGGGCATTTCTACCATAAGCAACTCTATGACCATCGAAGTTTCGGGAGGACATTGTTATTTTTCTGTGCCCTCATGGCTTGTTCAGTGAGAACGCCTAAGTGATGATGTTATTTGTAGACCAGTTACAGAATGAAAGTTCCAATCTTAACTTTGCTTTTAATAGTGGATTGAAACCGTGTTGGGAGCGTCACCTGGAAGATATTTACATCAAAATAATGTTTTCCTTTTGAGATGAGCCCTTGTCAATTGTAGCTGAAACGTTAGATAATTTGTACAAATTGCCGGTCGATGACCATCTTGCGAGTAGCCACCAGGTAGGTTACACGTGGGTGGTTACCAACTAGCAAGAAACCGGTGTGGTACTTAGCAACCTGCTACTAACCACTTGAATAGTAACCACTGGGGTAGTTACCACGCGCCCAATAACATGCTAGGCAGTTACCAGCCGCCCTATAACAAGCGAGGTAGTTGCCACGTCACCAGTAGCCACCTTGGCAGGTACCGCCCCAGTGGATATCGTCTGGATAATCACCACAAATAATCTTATGGTAACGTAACCTTCGCCACCAGTATAATTTGCCCCTGGTTTGCTACCATCTAGTTAACTACCACTTTGTTAACTCACCTACCAGTTGATTAAAGTCCAGTATAAAAACACACTGCGTGTCACCCCTTAGTAAGTCCCACACCCGCACACTCAGTCAAAATGTATTTGACATTTTCCACGTAGGAGTTCGGCCAGCAAGCGGCTAGCCAGCTTTATTGTATATGTTTTATCGACATAAATTACGCTGCACTCAAAGTGAACAATTGTGATATCCTGTTTAGGTAACAAGATCGTACGATAAGTTGATAACCTAAATTCAAAGGGGCCGTTGCTCCCCCAGTAAATTCTCCAGATGGTAAATGCGATGGCCGTAAATGGGGTCAATGCGTAGTTGAGGAGTGATGGAGAACAGGGTAAACTTTATATTTTACCGTTGTGTAAGTATCTTCGCACAAATTGTAAATGCTGCCTGGAAAAATCATTGCCAGCATTTCACGATCTCTGAAGCCATGTTTCTCTGACGAGAAAGTGGATATGATTTAGCTCACTTGGTAATACTGCACGACATCATCACTTGGCCGTTCCTTAACCTTAATCGCAGCCTAGCGGTCGCATTTGTATGTGATTCTTTGTATTGACCTAAGAGCGCTAGCATCAATTTGTAGAGGGGTTAGATGCCCCAAATTTGACAACAGTCAACTCTTTCCAAAGCCGACACCATTGAAGGACCATGCACTCTAGTTATCTTGCGTACAAAATATATATGTATATGCCGGCTTAAGAGAATAGGACTTAACTTTGGTAGTGGATTTAGCACCAGCTTTACTTGTCCGCTTCGAGGGATGGGAGCTGTTTCCAGAGGGAAGCCTGTGACTGAAGAACCGTTGGGTAACCGAATTATACTCAGGGTTGAAGACTATAGCAAAGACATTAAGAATGTAGATGTGGTATACTTAGCAACTAAAGAATGATTGGTTGAGAACTTATCGCTTTCTAATCAGTATTCCCCGCACGAGCGCCCCGTTTAAGATCTTGTTAAGTCAACAACCCTTTTAATAAATAAACAGGATACGCCCCTCCACTTTTCCAGTACAAAAGATGTCATCCGCCGAGGCGTTATTCGTAACTAGGGCTCTTATTCGAGTTCAAGCAGGACCTTATTTTGTATTCTTTTACGATTTAATGGGGAGGTTGAGTAAAGAGACGTTGTTATAGAAATAGTAGCTTTTGGCGGAGGTGTCAGCTTGGATAGAGTTGATGATGCTGTGACATGAAACTTGTGGATATTTGTTAACCTTATTTCTTATGTCTGGATATTTTACAGTATTGCCTATTTACAGTACTATATCAATAGATTAACTATGATTCCAAGATGTTGATTAGTCCGGGCCTTTTGAAGTGATTACAAACTTGACGCATCAACGGCAACAAACTTGAGATATTTTGTGCCCACTTCGAACCGTTTTATGCTTTCGACTCTCGAAATAGTAGGAGTGGCTGGAAAATTTCCCGATGAAAAATAATAGGGGCGAATTGAATAAACGTGATGGGTTGATATTTGCTTCCAATATTTTGGACGTAATTTTTCCTCGAAATTTTTATAGCTTCATGCGTTCCTCCCTTGAACGGTAGCTATCATCAGGGTCTTTAATGGCAGCGTTGAAGTATAAAGCCATGTAAACGAGTCAAAGCTCAAGTAGGAGGTCAACTTGTTTTAAGTAGGAGGGGATTAAACTTAAGCTTTTACACATTGAGAAGAGTTGCACGTTTCGGAAAGCAATGCCTTCCTTAGTAAGTGAAGCGTTGACTTAGTACCATGTGTGGCATTTATTATTAAGATTGCCGGGAAACATGTTAATGCAATCTTTTTACTTCATCATGATCACGCTAGTACGTTGAAGTAATAATAAAACAGCGCCGGAGGAACTTCTTTTGAAAGAGCTTTAACATCCGCCAAAAATGTTTGCATTGCGGATTTTTCGATTAACATGGTTCAACATGCACGATTTATTGACTTTTGTCGGCAAACTTTAAAGTATAATAGGTCTAATTGGTTTATCATGTTGGAAAATGTTTCAGAATAACTACAGATAAACTGCCCCGTCAATTTGGCAGTAGAGATGGAAGTGATTCGAATACCTTATCGCATGCAGCTGGAATAGGAGTTCCATATGCTTCTAAACCCGAAGTTAGTACGGCCTTGGTTACGCGGTGGCAACGATATAATCAGCACAGTATTTCTACAAGATGCTGAAAATATTTCTACAGGTTTCGAGTTATCACCTGCTAATAAATTCAATGGCCCAAATATACTTGAAAGTTAATTGGATCTACCAACATCTTTAACATATCTAGTCTAATACCTCATCTATCGTAGACATTTTTGAAGCAGCATTTAGAAAACACTGTATTAACGATGTGGTTGCCACCACGTATCCAAGGCCGATATGGTCAAACGAGCGTTTCCGGTTTAGTCGCGTATTACCACTAGACTTGATCTTGCTAAATGTTGAGCGTTTATAAAGCGGTGTCAATATGAGGCAAATCCCCTTTCTTTTGAAATCCGATAGCACATTTCGTGGAGACCCTAAGCCCTAACGGTACCCTGCATTTATAATTCATAGTGAGGCACACAAACTAGAAATTGTATTGTAAGCCCATGAGGAAGTAATTGCAAAGGATTATAGATTTATGACGTGCGTGCTAAAGGGGACTAGAGATGAGTACTTTGTAAGTAACATGCCAACAAGGAGACTATGATAGCGACATTTTTTGGTCTTGTTTCAAGACTTAGTCAAGTCTACTGTACACTAGAATAATGACAAGACAATGTAAAGATTACAGTGTACGGTAGACTTGAAGACGTCTCGAAGTAAGACGAAACGTTTCCCGTATCATAGTTTGCTTGTGAGCGTTGTACTGATACATTACTTGTGTTGAATTCACAACAGGTGCTTTGTTTTACAAGATACTAATACGGCGTATCGTCGATTATCCGGACGGTCAAAACCAAACAGCCCCCCCTTCCCCCCCCCCCCCAAAAAAAATCCGGAAAATGGAAAATCCGGATAATCAAAAATAATACAACTCATTGGAAATTCAGTATTGTTTTGCATGTGGTGTGGTCAGTTCACTGACAAAGTATGAAAGAAAGGGAGTCCGAGTTAAGTTTTCAAATAACGGGGCGACTGCTATTTGGCAGTGGGCACTGTGGATGTATGATTGAAAGAATTTGTTTTGAACAGTAGACGTTGACAATATTGCAGCACCGCTCCATACCAATCTTCGTAATTTTGCTGACGCGCAAGCAAACATTTAACATATTTACGACGTCCGGGTACTGGAATTCCGGATGATCGATATTCAGATAATCGACGATGCACTGCACAATTAACCTCCTTGCACACAAAGAAACTAGGCGGGAAATCGGCAATGATGTGAGTATCGAATGTTGCCTCCTACATGTTTTGTAAAGGAGAGTGTTTTCGTCAAGTTGAGAATCCAATTTGCCGATAACTGATTCTTGCAATTGATGGCATTGCTCTCTTTAGGTCTGCCATCGCTTAATTTACTTTATAACTTAAAATTCTATATCCGTTATACTCGTTGTGACACGTGTTCTAGTTCAAGTTCGGCATTGGAGAGAATTACGCTCTCCTTGTGCTTTGGTAGACTGATCGAACGTTGCACCGAGCACCTATCTGTATGCTTACAGACAAAATACTTTATTTTTGTCTTGTACTTAGATTCGCTGGAAAAGTTGAAGGACCAGCAACGCGTGGACACGTTCTACGCCTGCGCGATTCAGTTTACAGATGATGTTATTTTGATCGCTAGTCCGAAATATATTCAACGACTTTTACTTGCGTTGTGGCTTTTCTGTCTCTGCCTTTGATCGCTAGTCCGAAATATATTCAACGATTATTACTTGCGTTGTGGCTTTTCCGTCTCTGCCTTTAATTTATGTAACATGGAATTTATTTTATTTACCCCCCAGCTCCTTTCTTCTTTGCTTCATTGCTTGCTCGCTGCTGGATTTGCTGTCTGACAGACTACAGACTGGAAGCGAATGAAATAATCTTGATTGCTTTGATGTCTGTACAGTGCCTCCAGTGTTTTGGTGTAGGTTAGTTTAGAGCTTAAGGGTAACTGACCATTTCATTCTTGGCCATTGTCTCTCGTGCCCCCTAAAACATGTTCTGTATATACGAAACTAAACCGGAAACGTTCGTTAGTCCATAACGACCTTGGTAACGTGGTGGCAACGACATGACTGACAGAGTGATTTCTAATACTTCTGCAAAATGTCTCCACTATTATAGGTATTAAGCCAGAAATGTTAAAATGTTTTGGTACGTTAAGTTTAGTTTCAGGTATTATTCGTAGACAGAATCCTTTCACAGCTTTCATAGCTCTAAACCTACAGAAATATTTTCAGTATCTAGGAGAAATAACTGTGCTGACCACGTAACCAATGACGCTCTAGCTTTGAGTTTACTCGCGTATAGTGTCATTTAGATTCCTCTAACGAATCTCACCTTATCGCGCAACATATTTTATCTTTTTTTTGCGAAAAAGGAAACTAATTTTCATTAGTTTCTGATTTTATCTAAGAGTAAGAAATAATTTGTACAATTTCAAGAGCGAATATCTAAGCCTTAACATAAAATGACCATATTTTTTAAAGAAAATGGCAAAATGGAAAGATCATCCATGAGAATGCAATAAATAGCCAATTTATCGCAATATAAGTTAGAATTTTAGAACATTTTAATGGCTAATTACCATCTCCTTTTTCATGCGGATTCCAAATATGTACCACAGTTTGGCATGATTTCATTGATTTTTGCCTAATCCTTGGTCTGATCCCACACCGACGTTTAATATTGCGGAATTTAAACATGATAAAAAAGGTTTGGAGGCTAAGCTGGGAGGATAGGACAACTAGGGCAGACTACCGCAATGTGAATTCTCACCATATTATACCCCGAGAAATGATGTCTTTGGCAAAGGATGCATTTTTTAATGATTGCTTAAATCAAATCTAATGACACGAGAGTACGATGGCTAAAATTATGAGCATCACGTTAAATGACAGTTGTGTTGAGAGCGCGTGTAACGCAGTTTATAAAGTCAGCTGCAGTTTTCGATAGCACAGCTATGACATCATCACTTCCACTATGCTTCCTGAGAAGAATCCTAAGAAGATCATGGATTAAAAAGATAAGTAATGAGGTTGTTAAGTATATGATCACGATTTTCTTGTGTGAGGTCACAGTATGTACCCCCGTCTTTATTAATGTATTATGAACATGCGCGAATGTATCATGTTGATTACGAAGTAACCACGTTAGTTTAATGACTGATGCTGCTCGCTCTACAGAGGTGATACTCAAACTAGCACAAACAGAATCACATCTGATCCTGACAATACTCTCGTGTCCGGAATAGACGGGGTGGCTGGAATAAACAGGGTGGCTGGAAATTCTGCTTGAAATAAATAAACGGGGTTGGTGGAAATTCTGCTTGAAATAAATAAACGAGGTGTGTGGGAAAATTTATCTCGAAATTTCTATAAAGTATGTGGAACTCCGTGTAACTGTAGTATTTCTAAGGGCTTTTAAGGGCTCGTGTATAAACGTATCAAACATAGGTAAAGGTTTAAAACTGCATCTAAGTAATATACAAGAAGTCTTAAAAGTCTGTAATTAAAGAGAACTTTTTATGTCTTCATGATTTTATGTTCCGAGAGAGAAAAAAAAAGCGTCCGAAATAAACAGTGAGGGTAAAATAGGTTTCAAAAATAAATAAACGTGGTGGCTGGAATAAGCATGTCTTGGGTGGAAATTTTCTTGTAAATTAATCAACGTCCCGGGACATTTATTCCGGACACGAGAGTAATCCAACGACAAAACTCAGCTTTGGACATGTCACGCGTAGGAAAAGCCTTAAGCGTCAAGTTATCATGGGAGAGATAGATAGAAGAGAGGACAGAGAACTGTTTTATTGATTAGCTAGTCCTTTTACTATACCGTAAATTACCGATTAAGCGCCCAGGACTCAAATAAGCGCCCAGTCTTGGAAAAATATTTCTCACAAGCATGCAGGTCCAAATAAGCGCCCAGGTCCAAAAAAGCGCCCAGGTCTGGACAGCGAAGACGTGTATGCAGCAGCTCCAGAGTTTACGCTTTTAGATAATAATGCGGAGGACGATGAAGATGTATTGATTGATTGATTGATTAATGATTGATTAATTGATTGATTGATTGATTGATTGATTGATTGATTGATTGACTGAACGTTATGTTTCAATCTATTTTATAGAAAGATCATGTATGTTTAGTTATCTATTTTTCCTTTCCTTAATAAGAGCCCAGGTCCGAATAAGCGCCCACTCAAAAACCTTTGTTTTAAAATAAGCGCTCCGGGCGCTTAATCGGTAGTTTACGGTATGTAGATAAGCTTAACTTTCAATTTTCGGTCTCTGTGATGAAATCTGCTGATTTGAACTTTGGGTTGATTTTACATTGCCAACAACTATTTGAGATAAGCAATGTAGGTTGTCATACAAAAACCAAAGTGTAATACTAATAAGTTTAGGAAGAAAATAACTTAAGATGAATTGATGCAACAACATCGACTATTTAACGTGGCCTCTCTTCGAGTGATTGAAAGTTTGATCTTACGCTAGTCACACAATTCCTTTCGTGTTCAACAAATAAAAGAGGGTCTAGTCTATCTAGGCAGGTATTACAGTAATACTAACAGCTTGAACATCATTAGGTTATTAAGTGGTTGTTTTCAAATAACAACTCAGCTTTCTTGTAAAGAGTTGCTATCTCCACTTCATGTTGATTTTCCCCTTTCGTGCTTTCCAGTAGTGCAAGTGCTTGGTTTCCAAGGATTTCGGTGACACTGACATAAATGTTTATGGTATCTTGTGACCCCTAAACAACCGAGAGATTACGAATATACTAATATTTCTTAAAATAAACAAAATTTATCATATATTCATGTGACTTGGGAAAGTTGAGGAACATGCAAAAGCAATAGTGCGATATATTTGGCTATTTCACAGATAAAAATAAAAGATATGTGTAAATATATCAAAGCAAATTACTATGTTTTGTATAATTGCACTATTGAGCCCATTTTGTTGAGAATGCTCGTCGGTAGTGCCTTCTGTTAATAGCTACTCCAAATTAAAAACATTATGCCCATCCAGTTTGCGGAGGCAGTTTTCGATTTCGTTCTGAGTCCCCCCCCCCCTCCTCTCCGGTATTTTGCCCTTTCCTCTGTTGGTACTTTCTGTTGTCTTATCTTTCTCACCACTTGTGCAAAAATTTCCCACCTTCCTGCACTTGCTGTTTTCTTTAAATGATCCATCGTACTCTTTCACCCCTTCTAGCACCTCTCTGTTGGTGAGGTGTAACCCTAAAGACATGGAAGAGTGGTAAATTAGGTAATAGCTAAGGTTACCACTAGAATGGTGATTGGTGCGGTGACTGTGGTACTTTAATTTGACGTAGGAGTTACGTTGCAATAAAAAGTTCTGCGGCAAATATGAAAGAATCGGTACAGCTAAGAAGAAAACAAGGACTAGTGCCAAATGAAGACTTGGAAACGAGATTTCATTGCCTTTAGGCAAAAATCACCTTGCGTTAACCTTAAACTTAATGTGTATAATATATACGGGGTTTTCTATACTATACACTTCATAACGAGTGCGTAATATTCAGTTAAACAATGTCTTCTTCCCTTGTTTCACTTTTAGGAAAGACCCATCTTCCGACCTTGCCTTCAGAAGAGAGTCTGGAAACAAATGGATCTGGAACCGGAAGTGGAAGTCGGAAACAAGATGTTGTTTACGTACAGGTGCACAATACGCTTCCAAGAGACAGCACGTCATCGAGGCAACAAGCACGAAATATTGAAAATGCCATTAGTGCCACTACCGATCTTCAAGACGTTGTAAATGTTTTCTCTAGAGAGTCGATCAGTGATTTGGAGCACAGTGTGCCACCGAGTGACGAGGAATTGCCAAGGAAGGACTGGGCAGAATTTGAAGATAGAGGGTACATACCGTATTTCCTCTAATTATAGATCCCCTCTAATTATAGACCCCCTCCAATTATAGACCCCCTCCAATTATAGACCCCCTTTTCGCATCATATCAAGTAATTATAGACTCCCTCTAATTATAGACCCCCTCTAATTAAAAACCCCCTTTTTTGGTGCTTTCAATTAATTACAGACCCCTTCTATATCCATATGGAAGCGGTAGATATAGATTTTGTATTCTTGGGACAGTCTTTCCACGAATATCATTGTTGAGTCAATGTATAAATGTGCTTTCGCAGTTTTTTTCAAAAACTGTATATGCTCTTTTTTTCTGAAAATTTTGTTCAGGAAATTAAAGACCCCCTCTAATTGTAGACCCCCTCTAATTATAGACTCCCCTTTTGGTGCCCTCAATTAATTATGGACGGGTCTATAATTAGAGGAACTACTGTAACTATTCGAGACAAGTGCTTGTTAACAAATAACATCTTTTCTCAAAGTATGTTTCGTGGTGCATTTTGCTGTCTATTTCAGGTTTCGAAGGGCACCGCTCTTTACCTTCATCTTCTAGACAATCTATTATGCCTGGTTCACATCAGGGATCTTTGACGTTCTATGTTCACATGGAGAACAAAACGGTTTTAAGGAGCTTAATATAGATATAAATTGGTTTTTAGGCCTTAAAACCAAACTGATTCACATGATGGGACAAAACAATTTTAGTCGCAAGGCATTAAAACCATTTGATTCACAAATTATTTCAAGGTACCTTGCCAACCAAAACGACCTAGTCGCAAAGGGATTTGTCAAATGTAAACAAATGTACACAATCTGGCAACGGTAATTGCCACATGACGCAAGAGTACTAACGCATGGTGTGCATAGACAATGCACACCGCGGGTGATTTCCTGAAAACATGTTTTAATGTAACAAAATATTTTGTTCCATTAAAACCGGCTAAAAACAAAACGGTTTCGAGGGCTCTTCTGATTCGCATGGAGAACAAAACGGTTTTTAGCTCTGAGAACCATTTTGTTCTAAGCTCTTACGACATGTTGTTCTCCCAAAAAAAAGGAAAATTTTGATTCACATGGAAAACAACTTTGTTTTCAGCCATTAAGACGTTTTTGTTCTCGCGGCTTAAAACCGTTTTGTCCTCCATGTGAACCAGGCATTAAAGACCTAAAATTTCATCTGATTTTAAAGAACCTTACCTTTCTGTAGCTGTATTGTAGTAATGAACGTTAGTAGGGTATGCAGCTCATGCCAAGGCTCTTGTTTTTCTAACTGCAAATTTCTAAACTTGTATTTTCTCCTTTGTTCATGCAGGGATCTGTCCCGGTTCAATGAAGCTGTTGAAGCTATCAAGAGGTAAATAGAAGTTTAAACGTACTTTTAAAGAAAAAAGAATTACCCGGACGCTACCGAGATTTGAGTGTGGTTCTCATGCCTTTCAGCCGCCTCCATTTATTTATTACTGAATGATTCTTAGGAGTGCAAGAAGTGCTTGAAAGTAAGGTTTGGAAACCTGGTTGATCCAAAGCTGAGATGAAAAGGCACGTTTGCCTTGGGATGTCCTGTTGGAAAACGATGCTATGGCTCAGTTGGCAAGATCAATCGAATGGGTCTCGGACAGGGTTAATGTGGCCTTGGAAAGGGATTTGCTTTACGTGAAGCAAAAAAGAAAGCAGCAAAGTGTTATTACTAAAGGCAAAACTCTGAAAGGCAAAGTAGTCACATTAGAATTAACGGTCGAACAACTTGGACCCTTTGACAGTTACGGGAATGGATGAAGGTGCCACGAAAGGCATGTGCAGAAATTCATGGAAAGATGGCATCAAAGATTCTGAAAAAGGGGAATGCCAACGTTCCTGCCAAGGACTACGTCAAAATGAGAAAAGAAGAAAAGACTGATCCTCCCGAATTTCCAATTTCTTATTAGTGGTACAACTACGATGGTTCCTCGCTTGCTATAAAAGAAGTAGTAGTCACCGAATGTTTGTAAAGTATGACCTACTCGATGAATAAAAGGATCGTGTCTAAGGAGTCCAAATTTTAATTTCAGTTCTCTCAAAGGTTACACAAAATCTAGCAATTTTAAGTGTACGATATAAAATGAGTGTTTCTAAAGAGTTCTTCTCTAGAATGTTTTAAGAAGGCAATCAAACCCAACTTAAGCAAAATCGTCATAACTATCCATCATTGATGCAGGGTTGCTCAATTCTTTTCGTACATCACTGCAAATACCGGTATACAGGTATAAAATTAAAAAATTCATAATAACCAAAATGCATCAGCCAAGATTGGAGCCTATCGCAAGATTTTCCAGAGTTTTGGTCTTTTCATTTTCCTTTACACAGAGTGGTCTTTGCTCTTAAACCCTGTCTGTACATCTAATGATCTGAAAATCAAGAAGAAAAAGATGGACTAATTGTATTAGAGTTTCCTTCATATGGAATCCTTACAGCTTAGTATTTAGATTACTTTTGAGCGAGCATGGAAGGCGGCCTTACATCCCTGCCTTTTCGATCACTGTGTAAACTTTGTTTATGGGTGCTTCACTTAATAGGTATGGTCCGGGAGACCTTGTATTGTGATGTTACTTCTCAATTTTAATGTTATTTTTAATGATTTCACCTATTATTCTCTTTTTGCAGAGGAGACAAGTCAAGAGTCGAGGATCTACTAAATGAAGGGTTGCCTGTGAATGCAAAGGATAAAAGCCATCTATCACTTCTACATTATGCTGTACTCAGGGAGACAGCAGAGATTGTGGCCCTTTTACTGGACAGGTGGGTTTGAAATAAAATCAATAAGCTCAGTTCTAAGAAGCACATGAACTGTCATGAAAGCAGACAATTCACCAGTGCCAAACACTTACTTTATAAAGTGAAAGTAAAATGTGGATGATTATGTTTATCTCTATTTAGTTACAATAAGATTAAGGGACCAGGAGTCAGACAAGGCTGTCTGATGAATATCGACTTACTTCGCTTCGTAAAACCTATTGACAGTTTCGACATAAGTGCCTTGTGACTTGTCCTTGAAAGCTTTTGTACTCAGATGGATAGTTTATTATTGTTGCTATTATTATTTATGGCTTAAAGTCCAGAGAAACAGGGTTCGATTTCCAGATGCGCCACTGGTGTTGTCAGGAGAGGCCATAAAGTGTAATACACCACAGGAGTCGTGCGACCAAAACAAAAATTGTTGTCGACTAAGGTAAATCAGATGCTACGGTTTCTTATATTCCAATATATCACCACAGGACGAATTGACCTAATGGATCAGTCATTGACCTAGAATCAGGTTGTTGTAGGTTTGATCCCGATGTCCGGTACCTCGTTGTGACCTTGAGTAAGTACCTTAGCCTCAAATTATTGGCGCATGCAGGTGTAGCGAGCCGCATGTGTAAACATAAGCTAATAGAAAGAGAACTATGCGCTTCACCTTCCGGAGAAGGATGAATGAAAACAAAAATTCACCAGAGAGAGTTTTGAGCCTTTGGATATTAAGATTTGACAAAGGATTCCTTTTTCCTTGTTTCTTTTCTGTTTCCGTGATTTCTTGTTTTCCTTTCTCAAAAAAGATAAGTTGCAAAATGTGGAGAGCCCGAAAGCTTCCAGCAACCCAGTGTCACCGCCACCATCTCCTGCTCATAGAAGAGAAGGGTGCCTTGCTAATAGCTAGATGTTCATTCTTTTTGTTGCCTGATTTTTTTTAAAAAGCTATGACATGGAGCATTCTTTACCTTCTAATATTTCAGAGGTGCTGACCCCAATTGGGAAGGACCAAAGGATCAAACACCACTGCATTGTGCGGCAGCACGTGGAAATCGTGGGATTACAAAGCTACTGTTGGCTCATGGTGCTCACGTACGAGCTAAGGATAGGCAATTGTAAGTTTATACATCTCCGTTGTGTCTTCAGACCTCCTTTAGTTTGGTTTTTCGGTTATCTGATGAAATAGTCCACAATTCTGGCCACACGTTAAAATTTTGAAATCACTGTACAAGATCATATGTTTGCTGTCAGAAGTGTAACACAACTAACATAATTTCCCGTTGCTAAGGTGACATGAACACCATCGTCATAAATATATTTCTCCATAGATAACACAACATAATTACATTTTTGAACAGTGAAAAAAATCTCTGTAATCGTTCCTCGGTCAACACTCAATAATCTACATAATGATTGATTTTGTAGACACTTGTGTAGACCAATCAAAGAATACCAACTTTATCGTACACTTTGATCGATCTATCGGAATCAGTGATTTGTTAGAGTTGATTGGTAAAATCATGGCAACTAAAAGCAATCGTACATGGAGAAGATCAAGGAAAGATGATGAAAGAAGAAGAAGACGAAGAAGAGGAATAAATAGCAAGACAAAGGAAAGTGGTCACATAAAGAGAAACTCGTATGGTCCTTCGAATTATGTGTTAATTATGACAGTTTCTCATGATAATTGGTTTTGTGTTTGGTTACCAACATAGATAGCCCAAAAGCTATCTCTGTCACCTTCCCATGTTGTGTAGAAAGCGGTTGTAATCTGTGTTATAAACCATTATCATCATCATCATCATCATCATCATCTTCATCATCATCATTGTCTTGCAGCCTCGGCCAAGATCGAATGCACTACACCGTTCCAGAAAGCCCTATCAGACATTGCTGTCAAAAGGTCTTCCTAAGGTATGGCGTTGTCCATGCAACTGATACCTGGAAAGATGAGCCTTTCTGACCATTTATATGCTGATCGATGCTTCCAAAGGACGAATGATGGCACAATTCCTTCTAAGGCTCGTGCACATCCTCAAGCAAATTCGGCACGTCTCTTTCGGACTAAGCTTGATGTTTTAGATAGGTCTCCGTAGATAGTTTCTAGACTTGGATGTTTCCTCTAGGACTGATTTTGTACTATTTTTTTAGACCTTACTGCTTGTACACTTTAAACGGAGCTAGAGCTTCAAAAGTCACCTTCTGCTTTCATTTACACTAGCCGAACACCACTACACCTTTGTGCTGGAAACCTACAAAATTTGGAAGTTTCCTACGTACTTGTAGAGCATGGTGCACGCATTGAAGAAAATGATTTGGAAGGAACAAGACCAGTGGATTTACATCTGGTAAGAGAATAAATCATTTCTTATGATTCATTTAATACGAGCACGCTCGACACATAGATACGATGGATAGATAGATAGATAGATAGATAGATAGATAGATAGATAGATAGATAGATAGACAGATAGACAGATAGGCATACATGAATACATACATACATACACACATACATACATACATAAATACATACATACATACATACATACATAAATACATACATACATACATTCATACATACATAAATACATACATGCATACAAACATACATATATATATATATACATACATACATACATACATACATACATACATTCATACCTACATACATACATTAGTAGTAGTAGTAGTAACAGTAGTAGTAGTAGAAGTAGTAACAGTAGTAGTAGTAGTAGTAGTAGTAGTAGTAGTAGTAGTAGTAACAGTAGTAGTAGTAGAAGTAGTAACAGTAGTAGTAGTAGTAGTAGTAGTAGTAGTAGTAGTAGTAGTAACAGTAGTAGTAGTAGAAGTAGTAACAGTAGTAGTAGTAGTAGTAGTAGTAGTAGTAGTAACAGTAGTAGTAGTAGAAGTAGTAACAGTAGTAGTAGTAGAAGTAGTAACAGTAGTAGTAGCAGTAGTAGTAGCAGCAGCAGCAGCAGTAGTAGTAGTAGTAGTAGTAGTAGTGGTAGTAGTAGTGGTAGTAGTAGTAGTAGTAGTAGTAGTAGTAGTGGTGGTGGTGGTGGTAGTAGTAGTAGTAGTGGTTGTAGTAGTGGTGGTGGTAGTGGTAGTAGTGGTGGTAGTAGTAATAGTAGTAGTAGCAGCAGCAGCAGCAGCAGCAGCAGTAGTAGTAGTAGTAGTAGTAGTAGTAGTAGTAGTAGTAGTAGTAGTAGCTGTTGCTGTAGTAGTAGGGGGAAAAGAAGTAGCGGTAGTAGTAGTAATAGAAGCAGTAGGTGAAGTAGTACAAGCAGTGGTTATCATAATGGTAGTAATAGTGGTACTGATATTGGTAACGGTACTGGTACTAGTATGAAGACGAGGAGGAAGATGAGGACGACGTGGAAGACAAGGACAAGGACGAGGACTAGGGCGAGGACGAAGGCATGGACAAAGTGGAAGATAAGGACAAGGAGGAGGACGAGGACAGAGAGAAAGACAAAACAACAAGGAGCAAAACGGACTTTCATAAGCGAAGGGGGGGCGAACAAAAGGGGTGAGTAGTTATAACTTACCAACGCCCAGTGAGACCATTTCACAATAATGAAGATCTTTGCAATCACAGTCCAGTCCAACAGATCTTCCCAGGTAATGAAGAATGGCTAAAAGGAAAACAGCAAATTAGTTTTCTGGTTAAATAGTTTTAAAGCTAACTGTAGCAGCAACTCAAACAATATACATTAAACCGTGGAATAAATTATAGGCATTTGTAATGGTAATAGATTAAAGTACAAGTAGCAACTATTGCCATCACAATAAGTAGTATAGTATGATCTTGGCAATAACGATGATGCTGAAAATGACCATGCTGATGCTGATGATGACAGTAATAATGAATGCTGCTAATATTAACAGTACATAATGCGATGATGATGATGCAACGACAATGATTTTATGATGATGCCAATGATGACGATTATTATGATTATTAAGATGATCCTAATAATCATAATCATGATGACCCTGATAATGACTGGCTCTGCTAAAATGTAAATGAAGAAAACGCTGGTCAGAAGTATTTTAAACCTGCAAAACATATCATAACTCATCATGATTTCATTACCAATATTTTCAAAACCATCCAGGAACCCAACCAAAGAGATTCAAGATTCAGGATCTGTTAATACAGCACAGATTACTTGTGGGATATCTTGCATGTAAATGTACATAAAACCACCAAAGTACACAATTGATGGCTATACTATTGAACTGTTTTTCACCTTTTACCAATGTATCATTGTAAGTGCAGAAAACATCAATTTTGTAGGGGCCAGAAGTGTTGTCTTGTAAAACCTCAATGCTCATCTCGACTAGACCTCTTATGTCCAGGAAACAAAAAACAACATAAGAGCTGGGGAAATAACTATATTTCTGGCGTCTATTCCATCAGATGCATTTGAGTACATAATCTTGATCTTTTTGTGTTCCTGAAATATATGACCCTGGAATATATGACCAAACATTTATAACTATCTAAGAATGATAACTCCATCTATTAATCATTACTTCAAAGCAGCCCAAATGGTAAATGACAACCAATGTTTTGGTTATCAGTCTTTGAAACTGCATAAAAATCATCTGACAGGTAAATGGCACAACCCCTCCAACACAAATTTTCAACTTGAAACTTTTGACTAAACAAATAACTATCATTACATTTCTTTCTCCATATCACAGTTTGATAACCTTTTGCAGAAATAGGCTTTCTCAAAATATATTATACTCTTTCATTAACAAAAATTGCATGAGGAAAAATTACTCTTTAAACACATTAATTGAAAAGCTGCATATGTGGGTCTGACAAAACAGGTCTATGATCTCAATGGCAAGTAAAAATTTTGTACTCTGAAAACTACAGCTGGACACAACTTATTCAGAACAACCCTACTTGTAACTACTTGAACCACATGCCTAATCATTTACAATTTAGCCCTGATACATGTTACTCTGAATAACAAAGTAAACTTACCATGACTCTGCACTAGTTCAACTCCTCTATTGGTATGGATATAAGGAACTAAAACAATAAAAACATCAGACATTATATATATATAACACAATATAGTATATTTATAACTTGTTGTTCTATTAGTAAGAAGATAATGCATTAATATGTCAAATAGAACACTCAACATAGCTTACTATGAGTGCAAACTGTACACAATTTATCAAATGGTACCGTACTTTTCCCATGCACTATTAGCAGCAATATACCACAATTTATTTCCACTTCACGTACTCTGGACAAGTCTAGGAGGTTTTGGCAATGCAAATCACTCTGTGTAAATCTTCAAGAAATATGGTAGCTTCCCAAGATTCTTTACTTCCTAGCATGTTCCCCTAAACCACCCTTGATATTGTTCACTTAAAAGCAATTGTGGTAGATAGGGTAGCAGGATCTTTAAAAAATGTCCATGTCACATTCCTCTATCCAAAGCAACTTCACTACAGTTTCTCAGGTGTATACATGGCCAGACTTCTTCAGTTTTCTTCTTGACTCTCTATGGTATCTTGAGATTCTTATGCATGCAACTAGTGTTGCTATTTTAATAATATACATAGTCTATATAATATTCCCCTGGGTATTAAAAGCTTCCAAAGAAGATGATATGGTAATCTTTAAGCCTTGCATTTCACTGATTTACCAATGACTCAATATATTTTAAGGCCATTGAATTATAGTGCTAACTCAAATTTGTTTTGGTGTGGCTTTTTACACAAATAAATGCATCTTTGATCACAGTAAACTATTCACACACATAGGAAATATGTATATATACATTATACATAAATTTTTAGTGTTGCTGAGATGCATGTCAAAATTTTAAAATGTAAAGGTCTGTTCTTGCATTCTGTTGTGTCATGGTTCGTTGTTTTTTTTACAAATACAGAAACTGTAGTGCAATAAAGGGTCCATTTCACACTTCTGTTACTGTTATGTCTTAATGAGACCAGAGACACCATAATATCATGCATTCTATACAATAATATACCTTTAGTTTGAACTCAAGAACATTAAATCTTTCCCTATGTTCTATGTAAAAAGTACTCATAATCTGATAGTATATACCTATAGATATTTTACATCTTGATTAAAACATAATATCATATCAAAATAATCATGAAATACTAACAATTGCATTCTTAAAATTAAACTCAAAAATTACTGTCTAACAACATAACTTGTTATTAATCTCAGAGTCAAGTAACAAGCACCTACTAATATCCACTTAATATTTATAAGCCAACAGTCTATAGAATTGAACATCCCTATATGGCACTTTGTAAAGGTTATCAAATCATAAATTAAGTGATATATTGAATGACACCCCAAACACACATCCTTTCTCTCGTTGATTATCCTGAAAAGAAGAAGAACAAGAAGAACAAGAAGAAGAACAAGAAGAAGAACAAGAAGAACAAGAAGAACAAATGAAAAGAAAAAGAAGAGAGAGAGAAGAAGCAGACACTTGATATGTATCTCACACATTTGTTTTTAGAGGACTTTTGTGATCTCTTGTTGTCCATCATGTCAACTATCAATCAATAGTCCAACAAGACTTATACAACATAAATCCTATTCCTTCCTGCTCTTATGCATGCACATGTTCAATTCAATTTTATACTTACAATCAGATTGAACACTTAATAAAGCCTAGGTAGTGTAGTGAATAATATAAACACTGCTTAAACTGTCTTCCTGCACTAACCTTACATGGGCTGCCGGTTTTTGAATCTTGTCCCATATACAGGAATGGGGAAACAGGTGGCGAGGTGGTCATGCCCCCCTAAACATTTGCCAAATCTCAATATCTTCCATGACCACTTTTCAGCTTTATCGAAATTAAAACTGATTGTGACAGGCATTGTGTCATTTTCACAGCAAGATATGCATATCGATAAAAACACCGCTTTCCTCACAATGACCAAAGGCACCTTAGTGGAAAGTGAAAAAAATATTTGAATCCAGGCCTGCTTGGCCCCCCAATCCACCTTACCTTTCCCCGCCCATGATATTTATCTAATAAATTAGAAATAACTATATAATTTATATATCAATCGATAGATAATTAACAGGGCTAACACATTATGAAGTCATATAGGGGATATACGCATTTTCCGGGGAGTAATGACGGGTCAAGTGACACCCACCACACTGTAACTTTAACCACAAAATATCATGATATTACGTTGGAAATCGTACGAAATACAGTCACTTACCGAGGCTATAAAATGTACGTGACCCTCCTAACTTTGTCAACTGTGTAAATCCGACAGTATGACGGAGAAATTCACCATAATTTACGGTACAACATCATCTGCAATCGAATTACCGATCGGGAATTCTTTCTTTGTTAAAATTGCGAGAGAGTGAAGAGGAATGCCTTTGGTTATCGATATGACCCCCGTGCAAGGCATCACCTGTCGGTTCATCAGGAAGGAAGGTCTGAGAAATCTCATCAGCGAGCGGAAAATCCGAACGGAAGTGAAGAAGAAAGCAAACTTTAAAATAACGTACAGAGGAAACAGAAACCTCTGTTTGAAAAGAACTAAGTCGAATAAATAGGTTTTGAAAACAGAACGTTTTACAAAAATTATGACTTGAGAGTATGTATCAACGTACTTAATGATGTATAACTATAAGTGATAACAAGGCAAGAAAACGTATATCTAAAAAGTATAAAAACAAGAAGAAAAACTATCGAAATATTTAAAGTAACTGTAACTACGTACAACAACTATGAATAACAATGCAAATCAAAAATCATAAATCTATCTAACCTAATATACCTATATCTGGCGACTGTAACGAATAAACAAAGTACTGTGTATGGAAATTGGGAGTTACAGAATTAAATTAAGTGAAATTTGAACAGAAAAATAAAGGAAAATTAAAAAGAACATTTTAACTAAGCATAAGCCTCAGCTATGTGCTCCACGATATTCGTGAAAGCTGCACTGGTGTTGTGGCCGTATCGTTCGCGCCACATAAACTCGTCAATGTAAGACGGTTCAAGCTCGTACTGACTGTCATACAATACCTTGAGGTTATGTTTTGCTCGCGACCAGTAGGCCACCAAACCATTTGTATGGACACCTGTTATAGGATCCACAATAGTATCTGCATGAACTACAGTTCTGTGGATATACCCCAGGTTTCCAAGGTTAATATATGCGGTCGAATCATCTGAGTGGATTGTTGTTCCTGGCAGTACAAACTGCTGGATTATGGGGATTAGTGCTTGTGCATCGCGTGCATCAACAAACTTAATCACCCCAATTTTCCTGTCGCGTTCATACATGCCGAAAACCCACCTTTCTTGCTGAGGTCGGCGGGCGCCCCGGTTGTATTTTCGACGAATCATGCAAGATCCACCGATTTCTACAATTTTCCCGGGACCACCGAGTTCCTGATCAGCCTTGGGTAACCGCACCAATTTATCGGAACATTCCTCCCGAAGTAAACTGAACCAATCTACGACATATGATCCACTTACTTCGGTAAGTTCCATTGTACCACTCAAGCCTACTCCTTTACTCCAGAGGTAAATAAGAGAAAAGATTTTCTTGAGTGACAAAGTTGATCTTTCGAATAAACTTCCACTCCTGATACTCTTGACCTTTCTGCACCTTGTCCTAGGGCATACCCACCTATAACCATCGCCATCTTCCCCTCTTTCCATCTGCATCTCCTCCCCGCATGCCCCATCGTGGCACATCATGCGGCTTTTCAGTAGCCGAAGACCTTGCATGTGTTGTATAAATACAAGGTCTGCATAGTGAATAATTGTCGCAAACTCAAAAAAATTCATCGTTGACGATGGAAAAATTTCCTTATGACTGAACACAAAGACAAGAATTTATCTGCAACCGACCACAAAGGCGTAACAAGTGGAAATGAAGCACATGGAAAATGTTGACCATTTGACAGGAACAGTAACTTTCACTTCCGTTCGAATGACCGCATGAGATTTCTCGGACGGTCGTTCCTGATGAACTGACGAACTGACACGTGATGCAATACATGGGGGTCGCATTGACAAGCAAAGCCTTCTCCTTCGCTCTCTCATTGCTTTGGCGCATTTTTACACAGAAGAATTCGCGGTCGCTGATTCGGTTGTAGACGATGGTGTACCTAAAATTATCGTGAATTTCTCCAAAATATTACTGGAGTCACTCGGTTTTCCAAAGATAGGAGAGTCACACACATTTCATAGCCTCGGTAAGTGACTATTTTCCGTGAGATTTTCAACGTGATATGATAATTTGTGGTCAAAGTTACAGTGTGGTGGGTGTCACTTGACCCCTCGTTACTCCCCGGAAACTGCGCATATCCCCTATATGACTTCCTAATGTGTTAGCCCTGTTAATTACCTATCGTTTGATATATAAATTACATAGTTATTTGCGATTTATTAGATATATATATATGGGACGACATTCACAAATCCGTCGAGTTCTTGACTACAAAGACTAGATAAACACATTCTGAAGAACAGTAATCGCTCAAGTCTATTCCTCTTACCTTGACCAAAGGCATATATTTCATCTAATCCTGCATCTTTTGCTTCCTTCCAGATATGTTTAGTAAACCTAGTTTCTTCGTGAGCTATTAAATGAGCATGTAAAAGCATCCGTATACTCTCAGCTCGACCTCTTCCATTGAAGTAATGAAGAGTTACATTGTCGATAGAAGGAATTGGATTGCAACCGGTCTTTTGGTGTGCGACCTCATTCACTTTTTGTATAAACCATTCAACTCTGCCACTGTAAATAATGGCACAGATGGCTGCAATCGTAGCAAATACGACATTCAGGGCGATTTTTCCTGTAAGATTCGACATGTTGCTGTTACAGAGTTTTCAAATGCGTAGAGAGAATTTTTCAGCGTGAAGATGGTTTTATTTACTTCCGGTTCAGCCCCCTTTCCATAGTGACACCACAACGTGGCTTGTGGCACAGGGAGCCGAAGAGTAATGTCCAACGTTGTTCCTTGCCGCAGAAGGATCACCGAAAAGGTCCATGCAGCTGTGTCATATTTCTTTGTGTTACAGTAAAAACCTAATCATCCAATTGTTTTATCCTTTAGGGAGGGACCATTATGGAAACAAGGTCTTCTGAACCTTTTTAATGCTATCCCTGCCAACTTTATCAATAGGGGTTTATTGATGATGATGATGATGATGATGATGATGATGATGATGATAATAATTATTATAATAATGATTGTGGTTGTGATGATTATCAACAATTCTATATAGGCCTACAGGTGTTAGAATATTATACAGTAAGGTGGTAAATGACTTTAGGTAACAATAGACAAAAGATAAAGCTACTATCACCAAAGGGTATAGAAACAGACAGATATACTAGATCACAAACAAAATCAGAGAGTAAAAGAAAAATAACAGTCCACTTACACTTCAACTAAAAGACCAGTTGAAAATAATTTACCCATTTGCATGCTTATGAATATAATAAGATCCCAGTGGTAATGGTGACTACATATTAAGTACCGTCAATGCTATATAGTTGAGTTCTTAAGTAGAAATAATTTAATGGTACTTCCTATTAAGGACCAAATATTTTTCTTTTGAAAAATGCATTACAGTATGTTTACTAAATAACTGCTTTTACTATGACAATCCCCTTAATGTGTGTTATGTTTGATCTGTTAAATATGAATGATGTTTTGACTCAGATTTATATTAGGCAATCCAACGTTGGCTTCCTTTTGACCTTGCTATCACTCAAAGTTATTCAGACCTGGAGATTGAAAAGTGATCCAATAGATGGAGATATAGATACCAGGGTATATGTAAGGGACACTATCCAAGGCACTTGCCCCCAGGAAAATCCTGAATAAAATGCAATTATATCAGAAACTGCCTGTTCACAAAGTGGCAATGAGATGTGCATCATAATATCTTCTTAAAAATGCTGAAAAGATTTCTAATGCCTTGGAGTTATAACAGGATTCCCTTGAACAAATACACTTCTAAGTTTCACTTCCACTTTTATGAATACTTTTGCAGTGGCATGTACAAAACACTGTTTAAAGCATGTCATTGCTACCATGTAACCAAGGTTGTTACGACCTAAAAGGTTGTTTGGTGTTAGTTGACTACTGTGATATGGGTGAAAGGCAGCAAATTGCCATCACCTATCAATAATGCTTTTGTCTTCAATGTGAAAATCCTGCAGACACCCATGGATGTATATATTTATAGCTAAAGTGCAAAATATTCATTGCCACAAGGTGTGACAATGCTTTAGCCATGAAATGCAGAGCTTGATAGAGTCTAAATGAAACAAATTTTCATTTGACTGGAATCACAATCAGTTTAATACTGGTAGCATTAAAAGTCATCTAATTGATTGTGCTGTTTACCTCCCTCACGATATACACAAATGCCTTGCATTGTCATGTTCATATTTATACATGGACTTAACTATACCACTAAAGAACTCATTTCTGAACACTGGTACTTGTGATGGATGGTAAACGAGGCAGAGGAAGACCAAGAACCAATTATATGGGCAGCATAGCAGCATGGTCTACAAAGAGCGAACTACAGCTACTGAGGGCAGCGAAGGACAGAAATCTGTGGAGAGCCATGATCTCCAACATCCTGGGACATGGCACCTGAGGAGGAGGAGGAGGAGGAGGAGGTACTTGTGATGTAGCATAAAATTGTAAATTTTGTAGTATTTTCCATGGCCACTGGTGATTGTGTCCTTGTGTCTTCACTTAGGCAAACACTCACAAAAAAATTTAATCTCAACAATATATATATATATAAGTTAGAGTACATTTGGCATAAACTTCATATGGTGTGCAGCCACAATCATTCTTTGAAGACATATAGTAGATATATAAAGTTTTATATGTTGCCATGTACAGTAAATTGGCATTGTGGTTGTGGTACTACTTTTGTCAGTTATCCAAAGCCAATCTGCAGGTCCCAGTACACTATACTTCCTACGTTTAAAGTCATGTTATAGGCCTACCAATATATATTGGTAGTATGCCCTATTGTTATCTTTGTAACCATGGTGATAAGCAAAAAAATGTAAATACATTAATTAAATATATAATCATTACACAGTTGGTTTGCCCTGAAATCAATATTGGTGATAGATATTTATTTTTAAACCATAATAAAATTATTGACAACACAAAACATATCAATAATTAAAATTACCCCTAAATTATCATGATAATATATAAGCAGTATATATCAACTAATGTTATACCAATTGCATTGGTAATGCAGATAATATATCTGTACCACCTGCAAATTTAATCCTTGATACTAGGATAAAGATTTTTCCAGAACATGTCAGTGATATATGAGGTCAACAATACATGAATGCATACAAAGCATCAATTGATGGTACACAGTTTCAATTGTCTAAAGCAATATTATTACATAACACAAAATTTTGGTTTAGCAATTTATACAGTAACTTTTAATGTTGTGCAATATCCTATGCAGGGGTTTTCCAATATCATCCTATGGACTTTACTTCTGCAGACATAACCTCTTCAAATTTCTTTACTTTTAATTGACAATATTGTACATATGTCAAACGTTTTCCTTGGAGGCAGCACAGTTCCTACTACTAAACATGTACCTGTTAAGTCAAGTATATAAATTTTGAAAAGTTAAACAGTGAAATCTCCCACATAGTGATTGGAAACTTTGGAAACGCCAATTTCCTGTCAAAATGTTCATGGTGTCAAAATATTTCATGTTTCAAAAGTGCATCTATGCTGTTAGGTAACTAGGGCCCTCTGATAGGCAGTAGGCCCACTACTTGGGAATTTAGCACTGTGCCTTCTCTTGACACCTCTTAGCAAACTTCCCCCTTTCCTTGACAGTTTATGGTTGGATTTGCCATTGGTCAAGTGACCCCTCTTAAATTGGAATATAAACATACACTATATTGTCTCAACTGTAAGTTTCACACTCTGAAAACGTTATGCTTACTTGTTTACATTAAATTAAAATAAAAGGAGTAGGCCTGAGTCAATGAACAGCAGGCTGATAAGAAATGTAACAAACTTTTAACAGTAAAAAAACACCACAACAAATTCTTGTTTGTATAGGAGGCAAACGTTTTTATTTCAACTTGAAAGTTGCATAACTTTTATTAAATTTTAGCAGGCACTACACCCTTTCAACACAATGCTAAAGAATTTTTAAATGGGCCTACTATATTTTGTAGAGGAGCTACAGAATTTTCAATATTGTGCCTTACACGAATTTCCTACAATTTCAAACTACTGGTGGAGTGTGTCTGTCTGAAAATGTCATTACAAGAGAAAAAAATCATCAACACTGAATACCAAGATAAAGGGGTAATGTTGTTGCTCGAAAATCCTATTGTACAGCGTGGAATCAGATTCACATTTCAGCTCTCAGGAAATCTAACATATGGCTGTAGCATACTACAATTAAAATTCTGTTAATTATAGATCCGTGTACAAAAAGCTTCCCTTTCAAAACTCTATTCGATTTACATGATCAAAACAAAGCAATGGTTCTGTATTTCACACGTTCGCAATAACCACAAACTGTCAACATTCAATCCATAATAGTTGGTAGTTTGACATGTCAATCGATGTTTATTTCCACCTAAAATGAATATCCTAAATACCTCAGACAAAAACATCCAGTGAGGCAAGGCGGTACAAACGAAATCGCTGTCCATCTTAGAATTTACTTGCAGATGTTGAGGTGTGTAATGATTTAATGACACCTGGCATTGATTTATCCCTTACTCTCGCAGGCCTACGTTAGACAATAACAACCGTAGCAAACATAAAATCAGACATGATAATTTCGTAGTTGTTTATTCGTTAACAGAGGTCTATGCGATATCTTGCCAAACTGAGAAAACGTAAATAAACAACATCAGTTTCTCTTATGGAAAGTTGAGAAAGTACGGATGACACTGCAAAAATTAATCATGGGGTAAGCTATAGAATAAAGGGCCATGTTTTCCACCCCCTTCCAAAATTCCTGTTATCGATGTTACAACTATTAAAATATTCCTCTAGGTTTGGCAAATGTTACATCATCAAGAGTGCATATTTATACCGTTTGTAAAACAGAAACATAAGTTAACAGAATGACAATGAGCTATACGAACAACGATCGTACAAGATTTGCTTGACCTTAAAACCTTAAAATTCTGAATTTATATTTATAAAACCTTAAAAATAGACGATAACATGGTAGATTGTAGTTTTGTACCACGAAGAACATTTTCAAATACAACCCTAAAAAATATGTTAAAACAACATTAAAAAACTGCAGGTAATAAAAAAATTAAGACAATTTTGGATCAGCATTTTTGGAACGGGGTAGGGTAAATTATAAACTGCATTACTACCATTAGCTCTAGCTAATGATAGGGGGTGGGTTCAGTCCATAAAATATACCCAACTAGGGAAAAATTACAGCATAATACATCACGTTATCAGTAAATCAAGATAGTCATATATATTCGGATTGCATACCAAATTTTCGTCTCTACAGCATTAATGATATTGGGTTTTTGTTCTGTTAATGTAACAACCTCTCCTATTTTGCGATTCACAGACTTTTTATTAAATAGTGTGACCATATATTTTTTAATTGAAAACTAACCGATGTTTTAATAAGAATGTCGATCGAGCAGGTCTACTAAATCTAAAATATCAATAAATGACACGGTGATTCAAATCAGTCAATATCCTCTCGGCTCTAAATAGGTTAATATATTTACAGATTCATAATTCTTCTATCGTCGAAGTTGTAATGATTATCCGAAATCAGATCGTACACAGTATAATTACCGTGATTGATAATAAGAGTGGGGTACCTGGGTTTGGTCGAATGGTACAACATCCCTCCAGTTGAAAATTGTAAATAAAAAGTAATTGTACTCCAGATAATATACTGTGTAGAGCGGTTGGAATATTCAAGAGAGTTTTGACCACATATTAAATTTCTCTCTCTAGATACGTCTACTTATAATGCAATAGCCCACTATTTCTCCAGTTCCATTAACCCATAGACCAAGTAACAACATCGTTACAATTTCCGTTTAAATCCACCTGTGGTTGCTGTTTCGATAAGAAGTAGATTGGTTTTCCCTTTTTCGGGCTGCCCACAAAGCCGTCGTTAAGCAGTTGCTACCATTTAAACAACCCAAAAGCCATGTGGATTTACAGAAAATGATAGTCAAAACCTCAGCCATTCCATCACTTCGCTACAAAGGAAAACAGACCGGGAAACCCCATGAAACAGGATATCTTTTTTGATGAAAAAATAGAATATGGATTTGAAATAGTAGCCTCAACGATCAGCTGTCTGCTTGAACTACTTCGTATAGCTTTACTATGGATGGTTAGAAATTGGAAACGAAGAACCGTGAGATAGTCGAAAAGGTCACAACATGCATGTCTGCCTAATCATTCAGCAGTTATGAAAAACTACTAAGAGGAAACAACGCATTAGAGAGGAAACAGATTTTCAATACCATGAGTAACCATTTGGACGATGTGTCAAGTTTTGTCAGGTATCATGCACTACCCTAGTCACTTCAAATATGCTCTCCAAATGCCTAAATTTTGTACAATTTATTAAAAAGTGTCGGACATACCTGAGATACCAGTGGCACCAGAGTCTGTTCAACAGATCGTGTTCTAATCTCCAAATTTTTGGCGTCCCATTTGGCCATTTCTGACTGTCGTGGTCACTAGGAACTGCTAAGATGGCGAAGGCTGGAGATAAACAACCTTTCACCAGATTGTTTTGCGATGAGCGAATTCAGATGAACCGCAAATCAACCCAATCGTGCCATCCCACAAATGTGAATTCTCCGTACCAGGTTAAGACAGGCCGACGCTATGACAGCAAATCCACTTTGCAAATAAATCCTGATCTGCTCCGAATTAACGAAAGTGGAAAGGGACGACAGCGTCCACGAGATACCCCCTCTCACTATGACTGAGAGCACTGTGAAATTTTACTATCCTGTTTTGATCGTTTCTTCCATTCACAATGTCTGACAAGTTCTTAGGAAGTTCTGTATTGTTCATAATCTGGAAGACAAAGCAGACAAGGTTTCCTCCACAGCGTTGTTGTCATTTCCCATTCAATATCTCTTTGTCTACTTCTGTTCCATCTTAAACTTCACAGTTAGAATGCTCATACTTGCAGGGGGTGTCATTACGTACAGGGGGTGCAAATTTATACGAAAGGGGTACAACTGTTTGAGAGGGATAAGTTTGTTCCAAGAAAGGTTATTTGTTTACCGATAATCAATAACATTACAGTTACATTACCCATTTATCAGGGATTTGTTTATTTACCGCAAAGGTACGGAACAGCTAGTTAAAAGGGTATTGTTATTTAAATTACAGTGAATCCAATTAGTGCGAATGTGATATAAGAAATCAATATCTGCTCATGGGCAGGTATTTGTATTTATCTAAAGCTGCAAGTGGTCTGATTATTTACTGCTATTTGTGAGAGTAAATTTGTTTACAGAGGGCAGTTGTTTTAAGGGAATTTCTGTAATCTAGATCACGAATAAAATTATTTATACGAGAATAATTTAAATTTCAAGAATTTCGAGACCGTACCACAAGTGAAAATTATCTGGTGCTAGGTCGCCAACATTTTTTTTTTCGGTTAGAGTATAAAAATAGGATTCGAGATTTTAGCCACGGAACTTTCACCGCCAAGGCAATTAAAACGGTCTAGAAAGGCCAATAGTGCCTCATAGCAAATAGTATTTAAAGTCATAGATCATCGTAATCATCATCATGATCTTCAGGATCATCATCATAATCATAATCATAATAATTATCATAACCATGATCATCATCGGCATCATTATCACCATTATGATCATCTCATCATGGGCATAGTCATCATCATCATCATCATCATGAGCATCGTCGGCATCATCATCATTATTATGATCATCTTCGCCATGGTCATCATCATCATGGGCATTATCGTCATGGTCTTTATCATTATCATTCTCAATAGTTCTATCATTATTTATGTTAGGGTCACCATCATCATGATCACCAACATGACCATCACTCAGGTCTTAATATCCCCTTCACTAGATGAATCCTTCCCTGGATTGTCCCCATTGCTTCCTATCTTTTGCTTGGAGGCTAGAGAGCGGATACTAGACCATCAATCTGGTGTATCCCTCAATGTGTTTACCTGGAATAACAAAAATGTATTGCTTACATCCATTACACCTTATCTGTCCATGTTTACAAGGCATTGTTCATTCATTTCAGTGGACTTGTGTACGTCTCTGGCACACCCTTGTATAATTTGATATCAACACAAAACTCATATAGTTTTTCCCCACTCGGCAGTGCCGTTTTTTTGCAAGAGGGCGGCCTGTGTCATAAAGTGATTTGGGCCCCCTTATTTAGTCCTTGTAAAATTAGGTCAATATTTTTTTTGCTTCACAGAGCTGTCCGGGGCCCCCAAATTTCCATCCTAGGTACGGGGCCCTGTGCCCCGGAACAGTCGGCAACCCCCTGAAACCGCCACTGCCACTCAGCTAGAGGTATTGCCATCAAGTATCACTTTGTGAGGAAGATAAAAATGTGCCCCTTATTCCCTGGGTAATGATTTATCGATTGAGGCCATTTGAGTTTGCTCGTAAGGAGTATTATAAGGAACAGGATCCCCTTTTGACTTGTAGGAAAAGTAAATCTTAGAAAATGGAAGCAAATTAACACTTAGCTTTGTACATATTTTTATTGTCCGTCTTGGTTATCAGTTTTAGATCATCATTCCTTATTACGTATCCGTCTAGACGTAACATGGCCATTGTTATCTAACCTCTTCTTTCAATTCTAGTTACTTTTCAAGGATACTTTGCTGTTGTGGCTTAAGTAAAACTTCAGAATGGTAAAAGATTTAAAAACACAATGAAGCACCTTTTAGCTTGATATAAATTCACGCGTCTGTACAGCCAGAAAAACGCAAAATAATCCAAACACGAAAGACCTACCTCTCCCCTGCTAAGAAAGCACAGGGGATTGTTATATCTTTGAGTAAGTGTTATAATTTACGTAAATCTATGTAATGACGTAATCTTAATATTTATATTTAAGCGAATCTATATTTGATTGGTAGTTAAAAACAATAGATTTATGAAAAGAGTAAAACCTGTATTCTTAGTGGTTGGCCCACTCGTAGATGCAACAGGAACCAAAGTCGAAAGACTCACGAAAGGGTTCCAAGCAATTCTTCAGTAGCTTTAGTTTCCAGTACATTTCCTTGAGCTACCACTACCCACGTGTTTTATTTCAAACAGCCATCAAGTATAGCCTAGATTTCTATCCTCAGTCATTGAACTTGATATATGCACACTAAAGTCAATCTAGTCTCATGTTTTAACTATTTCCCTTTCCGCAAAGTAAGAAAAAATCATATGTCTAAACAGTTTTAATGTCTGGTGAGGTTATTGCTAAGAGACACATTGCTTCCATTGAACCCACTTTCGACCATGAACCTCAAAAATGTTTACTAAAGGGATAGCAATGACTGGAATTTGAGTTTAACACTGTGCGGTAGTTCTGGAGCTGCGAAATACACAATCAAATTGTCTCATATTTTCTCTTAGATGCAGATATTGATATCATTTGTAATTATAAAGGCTAGTGTTGTGACTATTTCATACAACTTCATATGCTTTATCTTACCAGTTTGTACTCCTCAACGGTTTCAGTTAGAATCTCCACATCCTCCTCTAATTCCTTTTTGAGTTTCTGAATCTCTTGTCTTGTTTTCGTTTCTTTCTCGATGTCTTGCTGAAGTAAACCAATGCTTCTCTCCAAACCAGTACTATAATAATAATTAGAGACAATAAAGCAGACACTTACAATTTGCTACTATTGAAACAATAAGTTTTATTTTCACAACTATGCCAATAAGAGAAGAAGAACTGTCCTAGTGGCTATTCTATTTATTGTCAGGCTTGAAATAGTAGGCCAGTCACTTTTACAAATTTAGTGGACAAATCAGATATTACTCATGCATCAGTGATGAATACAAGAGGCAAAAGACCAGTGCTCTTTCTAAGCTTAGAAGCACTGAATGACTTTCGGGGGCTGCACCATTACATAGGCTGCATGCTGATACAGATAATAACATAATAATGATAGTTTGAGTGCTTGTGTGCGTGCTATGTGTGTTTATTTATGTGCACTTGTATGTTGACGTGACGTTTTGGGCTTATGTG
>JAAAKM020006971.1:79181175-79196904 GCA_010016025.2 Alatinidae sp. Z8VKAUB7J3 | reverse complement strand
ACCTACTCTAACTACTCTACCTACCTACTCTACCTACTCTACCTACCTACTCTAACTACTCTACCTACCTACTCTACCTATGCTACCTACCTACCTACTCTACCTGCCTACTCTAACTACCCTACCTACACTAACTACCCTACCTAACTACTCTAACTACCCTACCTACACTAACTACCCTACCTAACTACTCTAACTACCCTACCTACCCACCTACTCTAACTACCCTACCTACCTACTCTAACTACTCTACCTACCTACTCTAACTACCCTACCTACCCACCTACTCTACCTAACTACCTACTCTAACTACCCTACCTATCTACCTAACTACCTACTCTAACTACCCTACCTACCTACTCTACCTACCTACTCTAACTACCCTACCTACCTACTCTAACTACTCTAACTAATCTATCTACCTACCCTAACTACCCTACCTACCCACCTACTCTACCTACCTACTCTAACTACTCTACCTACCTACTCTACCTATGCTACCTACCTACCTACTTTAACTACCTACTCTAACTACTCGAACTACTCTACCTACTCTACCTTGTCGATAAATACCTAACCTTGTAAATACTAAATACTAAAATAGTTTCAAAAGGCAACTAACGACACAGAGGACAAAGAATACAAAATCTTGAATTAAAAGGTTAATACAGATTTGGAGTAAATAATAAAAAACGTACAGAAATATTGGACAACGAAGTAGAAGTAGAAGTAGAATGGAAGAAGGCAGACGTAGAATATTGAACAAAAAAGTCAAAGTAGACGAGGAGTACTAATAAATAAACTGAACAAAGTAATAAACAACTAAGCAAAAGCAGGATACAAATATTAACAAAAAAATCAAAGTGGATGTATAGTACAATGTAATAGGTTTATAAAAATAACAAACGACAAAGAAGAAACAAAGTGCAAAACCTTGAATAAAATGGTTAATGTAGATGCAAAGTAGATATAATTAAACTGGCAGAATAATATGACAGTAGAGTAGAAGTGGAACAAATGATAATAAACTGAAAAAAAAATATGAGAACACAGTACAAGTAGAAGGTAAAATAGTGAGCGATGACGGTAATCTAAAATTTGAAATCTATGGATAAACTAAAAATATAATTAATAAAGCAAAAGTAGAATGGAAAACATTAATCAAAATGTCTAGGTCGATGCAGAGTACATTATAGCATATTTATAAAACAAATAATGAGAAGGAGGAAACACAATGCAAAATATAAATTAAAAGGTTAATCAAGATGTACTGTAAAAATGTAAACTGTAAGAAAATATAAGACAACAGCGTAGAATTAGAATGTAAGGTACCGTACAACGATGGCAAAATAAATGTGGAGTGTGTGAATAAGCTAAAGAAGAAAAATAACAAGGTGGAAGTAGAATGGACAACATTAATCAAAATGTCAAAGAAGATGTAAATTATAGGATTTTATTAAGCAATGAACGAGAAGGGAGAAAAAGCACTCAAAATCTTGAATTAGGAAGGTTAATGAGATGTACAGTAAATAACAAAAAACTGAGAGAATATACATGAGAATAAAGTAAAAGTAGAAAGTAAGAAAGTAAATAACGCCGTCAAAAGAAACGTGGAGTATAAAAAATTAGAGGAATAATTAACAGTAGAACCTGGTAAAAGTAGAATGCAAACTATTGAAGAAACAACACGAAAGAGAATGTCGAGTAAAAGAAAAATAAACTCAATGAAATAACGAATAAAATGCTGAGATAGAAATCAAAACATTTAATAAAAAGTCAAAATAAATGGAAAGTAAATAACAATATGTTTATAAAAACAAAGAATGAGAAGGAAGACACAGAATGCAAAACTTTAATTCAAAAGTTTAATAAAGATAAACAGTAAAAAAGGTAAAAGACAAGAAACACATGAGAAAAGGCAAGAAGTGATAGAGAACCACGATGACTAACTGATTTGTAGTATACATAGTGGAAACATAATATATAGCAACCTGGTATAAGTAGAATCAAAAGTATTGAAGGAAAAACACGCAAGAAAATCTCGAGTGCAAAAAATTGCAGTGGCGGAAATAATCAACAGAAAGGCAGAGATAGAAACCAAATTTTTCAGAAAACGTTAAAGCAGATGGAAAGCAAAAAATAATATAGTTATAAGCACACGTTATAAGTGATTTGTAGTATACATAGTGGGAACATAATGTAACAACCTGGCAAATGTAGTATTAAAAGTATGCAAGAAAAAACACGCAAGAAAATCTCGAGTAAAAAAAATTGCAGTGAGCAAAATAATCAACAGAAAGGCAGAGATAGAAACCAAAATATTTAACAGAATATCTAAGTAGATGGAAAGTAAATAATATGTTTATAGAAATCAACGATCGACAAGAAAGCCACAAAAAGCAAAAATTTCATTGCAATGGTAAATGTAGAGGAGCAGTACAAAAGGTAAAAGCCAAGAAACAAATGAGAAAAGGCGAGAAATGAAATATATGATAGAGAACTACCCAAGGCCGTTTGAGTTCTTTGATTTAGTAGCGTATAGAGCTCAATGGCTTGCCGAGCCCCGTGTCGCAGACATAAATTCTTTTCAGAAACAAATATGTGTTAGATCAGCGCGACAGCTAATGATAAAACTACAACCTTCTTACACCCTTCGATCGCTAATAGTAGATTGTCGAGACGTGGCACAAATTGGTGGTTTGAAACCTTCCTCTCTCTGTGGACCTCCTGCTATATAAAAAATATTGATTAAGGACCCATCAACGAATCGAAGCATCATTCAAACAGCGCATGTGTTTGTAATATATATGCATTGGTAAGAGTAAGAGTCCCTAAGATTGAAAAGGCATGTACTTACTTCAATCGAAACAAATGACATCCCAAATTTATATGTCTCAATGGTAAGGGACCATGGTGTAATGGCTAGCACATCGCGTTGCAATGCTTGAAGGACGGGGTTCGATTCCTCGTGGTCCAACGTTTTCATCATTATGCTTTTCATTCCATATAATCAGTCTACCACGTCAAATGGTGCCCCGAAATCTGAACACGCTCCTTAGCCTACAGCTCCCAGCATCGGCTCAGCAACACACACACACACTCTCTCTAACCCACAGTAGTTGATTCAAAGTTATCATGTATTTGTTTTGATCCCAATAGGTTACGGATCCATAAAATGTCATTCGCGGGCACTAAAGGGGTCCTTGGACTGATCTGGAAGTAGTCTGGGATGTACTTTGTGCCTCAACCCAGTCACGTGACTTTACGTCATTTATGATATATATATAAGATGAGACACATGCGTTTTTGAATTAGAACCTGGAATGAACTAAGAACCACGAACCAAACTTCCAGAACATTGTCATAGATCATGTTTTTGACAGAAATCTATATGCTGTTCGACACTAACAGATTGCAAAGCCAAGGAAATTTAAAATGCAATCTGATTAAGTCAAATATGTTCAACCATGCCACTGTGATCTGTTTTATCAATTGTGTACTGTTATGGTATTGTTTGTCTCACTGCACAATACCTCATACAGAGATTAGTACATATCTACCTTTTGCCTGTACACGGCATTACCCTTAGGCGTCTATTAAATTGCCCCCGCGCTCATACATTTTTTAACTTTTCCTAGCTCCTGCTCTTATTAAGACATCCACACTGTTAAATTTTTGGTCAAGGTCCAGAAAATATTTGTTTTAAAAAATTCCAATGTCTGCCCTCATCTCAGAAGTTATCTTAATCAGAGAAATTTAAGCTAAGTTTAAGATGCCTGTCTTAGTGAAAGCAAATTTGAAATTTGCGCCGGAGACTTCGAGTGAGTAGTTATACCAACTTCACTCAAAAAAGTATTAACTACAAGTTTCAGTGAAATCCATTGCATCGATACTTTGTCGAAAACTTGTGTTTTGAATGACGTTCTGTTACGAAACAGGAGTTCTGTCTATTGGTAATAGATGTACAGTGGGCCATGGGTAACCCCAAATTTTTGATTATCAAATTCTGATAATAAAATAGAGAAGTCGGAGTATTTTCGCAAAAAATGGTTATGAAATGATTATCAAGAGAAAGGTAAGAGAGTTAAATCAAGCAAAGAATCAGTTACCGTATTTCCTCTTATTAGCGCCCCAGGCGCTTATTTAAAAATTCACCGACAATGTGCGGCGCTAGTAAGAGGGTGGCGATTATAAAAATTTAAAATGATTAAGAAATAAATTCAATTTGAAGCTCAAAATAGAATATGAACAGCATCAATGAACGAAACAGAATCAATGTCTTTTATGAGAAAATGTCAACAAAATCATCCACATCATCAGACAAATCAACCAAAAGAGATTCCAATTAACGCCACCTTTTCTAGGTGCGGCGCTTATTAGAGGGGAGACGCTAATTAGAGGGCGGCGCTAATAGAATAACTTTACTTCGCTTATTACCGGGCGGTGCTAATTTGATGCCCGGCGCTAATAGGAGGAAATGCCTTAATTTACGTTAACAATAAAAATGCGTTTACTCCAGTTGTCCTCTGGTCGTTGAGCCACTTTCCCGGCACTTGTTGTAAAGTAGGAGTAAAGTAGTCAAGCTAAAATTTCATCTATGATTTTATTGCCTCTGCACGTAATGCGCGACATTGCTTGCAACATGAGGCTGCAATATCCTGCCTGGATAAAACGATTTGCGGATAATGACGTAGACGTTGTATGTAAGAGAGGGACGAAATAATTTTATTTTTAAGTTCCCTTTGTTCTAAACTTAGTTCCTGGTACAGATGTGTTGACATTGGTGACAATGCCAATAGAAACTCGTTCACACACCTCGTTTTCTCTGATAATAACTTCGCACTCTGTCACCCGGTGACAAAAGAGAGAAGTCAATAATTCAAAGAACGTATTCTCTATAAATAGAATTCTTGTATGCTTATTTAAAGAAGGTATGGAGGAAACAGCTACGTCATAGTACCTTCCGCCAGGGTTGACCATAGAGCTGAAATCACAAATGAGACGATTTGACAATCTTGGAGAATAGCAAGCGAAAACAGTTCCCCAGACAATTTCAAAGAAGTAGACCAGAAGAATGCATAGACTACAACAGAATTGAAATGAATACTTGTAAATTTGTATTAAAAAATTTGTGCTTTGAATGAACTCCTACTAGAGCTGATCCTAGATTTGAAATCACAGAGGGAATGCCGCTACAATTTTGGACAACATTTGTGGAAAGATTCCTGAATAGGAAAAGGCAGCATACTAAGTTTTGATAAATCACAACAAAGTGTTTGCTTGACACAAATAAAAGTAGCACGTTTGTGGAAGATAAGAGGTAACCTTAAGTTGACCCTCGTAAGGGAAGGAATTAATAAAAGAAAATACTCTCCTTTGCAGTTCTAGTTTCACAATGCTACCTATAGGAAGAATAAGTACTCAAGTCAATTTTAGGAGTTCATCGTCTTTCAAGAACTCAATCGAAAAAAAACTGGTGTTCAGGTATTACAGATGAAACAAATTCCTAAAAAGAAGGTGTAGTGTAGGTTACAAATAAAGACACTCTTTGACAGCTATAGTTTAATGATGTATCCCTTAGAAAGAATGAAGTAGGGACGTGAATTTGAGAAACCGATCAGTCCTTAACAGCAGAATCAAACCGAATTCGTGTCAAGTATTTCTGATTAAACAGATAGTCCTACGTTGCTTTGCATTTATTTACTTCATACTGCAATCTTACTGGGCCAAGCAAATGTAAATTTGTACAACTGTCATTACAGACCTTCCCTCTTTGCTAATGTTTACAATACTCGACTACTAGAACTCTCCCAGATCGATATTTAACTATAATGCAAACGTTAAATGAGTTATTCCACAGACGTTTGTTCGTTAAATGTCTACAGAGAATTTGCGGAGGGTCTGGATCTTTCTAGTTGTTGTTTAGTTATTTAGGTTTTGTGGTCTCTTGTCTTCTGTTTTTACTTACTTGTATTTGTATAATAATTCCATGTTTTATTGCTTGGTTTTTGCTTAAGATAAGTAAAACGCAAAATGTGGAAACTTTATTGACAACGTTTCGTTTAACAGATTTCTTTAGGTCGGTACTAAAAATTTGCTAAACCTCTAAAAGTTTTTAGCCAATTTTCAGTAGTAACCTGAAGAAATCTGTTAAACGAAATGCTGTCAATAAAGTTTCCACATTTGGTGTTTTACTTATCGTAACTTGTTGGTGGACTATTCACCTTTCACCTTTTAGTAAGACACAAGGTTACACGTTTACAACAGCACTTTTGCAATTATATCTTTCCGAACACCGATTAATACACGTCAAGCCTCATTACTTATTTACATCCTCTGACTTTGCGATGAAGAGCCCTGCCAAATATTTGCTCAAATATCACAAGAAAATCCGAACGGGACCTTACGTGACCCGTGGTCACAAGGAGCTCAAGAGGGATTAGCACTCTAAAGTTTCCATCAGCCCCCACAATTCTCCTATCAAGATTCAAACATCTTCATTGAGGAGTTCCATCCCCAGCCTCTCCAAATTGCTAACCCTGGTTACGGGCCTGAATGTTACATTCAACCAATCTTACAACCAAGAATCTTCCACAGATTGTATTTCACTGTAAGAATATCAGAGGAACCAACCCATACTTCTTCCGGACACGTTGCATGTTCTTATTCCCCTTGAGAATAGCCATGGGCAAGGGTGGCACCAAGGGGTAGAATGTGGTTGACATGCCATCTTATTTTCTTTTAGGATCGATTTTATAATTCGTCGCGATTCGACGAATAATACCTTTTAGAGTCAGTCTCTCATTATTGGTGATCGGTATTCATATCAGAGCAGAGTCATCTACAGATTGATTCTACAATCAGGGTGTTTAATAATTGTTTCTCGTCCTGAAAAAATTTCATTATTGCTCTATTGATCTAAAGGGTCTTAAGTGGCACATAGACACCCAACGATATTGACGAACTTTTACTGACGAATTTTCGTGTCCCCCACAAAAAATTTACTTTTATTGACAATTTACTAGTGCCCTGCGTCACGGACGGAACAGCTATACTCCTTTCTGCTGTTGCAACGAAACAAAAGCGAAATATTAACAAACGAGAAGACTAAATGGCTTAAAGAAAGATTTAAAGCATTCAAGTACTATACATTTGGTGTGTATATATTCGATTTATTTACATTTGGTTTGTATACTTGGTTTGTATGTCACTTTCAGCACAAGATATGACTAAATTTTTAAAATTTGAAACCTCTTTCCAAAACTCGGTTCGTAGCGTATTCAACTGCTTCCCTTACTCTTTCCTCCTTGCTTTTTGGTTCTTATACTTTACTCTTAAGACTACATTTTCAAATGTGCAGAAAGTCACTCGTGTGAATCGAATTGAATATTTTTCAGTTGCCTCGTTTCTATTTCGACATTCAAGGTGAGACTGAAATACTAGGCATCATAACAATCGCAAGATGCAATAATATTGACGGATCGTCAATAAATATGTACGGAGTTGTATTTCGTCAATATATTGTGCCATGCTATATATAATCATTACTCTAGTATTGTCAATATGCAGTTTATCAATATTGTTGTCACTATTATTTCGCATCTGTGATATGCTTTACTTCTAGTACATTGGTTGAGGCGAATAAGAGCATTTCATACAAATTCATTATATTCTATATGCACAAATTTTTGCAACATTTAGAAAACTTGAAAACGTATCCACTACTATCTGCTTTAACAGGTATTTCGTTGTCAGTCCACCCTTCGCTACCACCGTTTTCCCTAGTCGTAGTGAGGTCAGAACGCGCTACGTAATCCGTATTTATAATCTCTGAGATGTAGGACACCAAATTCTACTTCACTACTCTGGGGTGCCGAATAAACGGGGGATCTGAATAAACGGGGGGGGGGGTATCATTACGGTCTAAAGTTAATAAACGAATGTTCCAAATAAACGGGGAGGTCTGAACTCCAGTCTCAATTTTGTGGAAGTTTGTGAAAATAAGGATGACACACATGAGGACAAAAATCGTACTAATTGACTAACTAGCAACTGCTTCAGGGTCAAATATTGCATGGGAAGTTATTCAAGTGTTTTGAGATATCATTTACATTTTGAGTACCGGGAAAATTCCTTGAAATCAATAAACGGGGGGTCCTAATAAGGTGTGGGGGTATAAATTTCAAAAACTAATAAACGGGGGGTACGATTATTTGGCACTCGAGAGTACCTCACCGTGCACTCACAACTTTAGTTCGCGCAGGACGTGTAGAGGAGCCACATGAAAGTGAATAAGGGCAAGATTGAAAAGACTGTACCATGTCAAGTCAAAGATGAGTACACATTTTATCCTATACTACATACTCTGTCTATACTTGTGCCCACCCATATTTTTGATGGCTGGTACCACCCCTGGCTGTGTGGTTCATATACCCAAGCTAACGAATCATTGACCTAGGGTTTTCTGAACTAACGAGAGTTTCCGGTTTGGTCGCGTGTAAGAGCAATGAAACTTTTATTAAAACTCGCCATGTTCTTACCTCACAGTCTTTGGGTATCGAATATTCATTATTGTTGCATGGCGCTTCACAGCTATTATTATAATTGCTATATGCTATTGATCTTTACAAAGAAAACTTCATCTACATATTTTTGCCAACTTCCGATAACACGCGGTGATTTTATTCTTATGATGATGAAGTATTATATGAACAAAATAGTTTCAAATGACGTACAGATTACAATGTGACTGTAAGGTCGTCTTCTTTTGAGTCTTGCCCTCACCATTTTATCAAAAAGATCTACATAATAAAAAAGAAGCAATGAAACGTACTACATTTATTGGGGTGGATCTTTCTCGAAAAGTAGGGAAAGCATGTTAACTTATGCTAATTTTTCGTGACAAATATTAATATATTGGTTTATCCATTATTCAACTAGACCTATTGATATTTCTGTATTATAGCCGAAAGTGAAAGGATATGAGATATCATTGGAAGCAGTAACAGTTTTAACATCAAAATTATTAAGGATAATGCGACATTTAAAAAAAGGGGGGGGGGCAGTTCCCTCACCATCCACGCCTTTTGCTACACATACTCGATTTATTACCACAGTGGCTTTCTATTTAAATTAAAGATACTAAGTACTAAAGTGATTACCTCACAAAAGCTTTTTATTGGGGAATGCCGTTTGTAACTACATCAAAGTGGTAATCATCCACAAGATGTCGGTATGCAAAATATATTGTTGAAATTTTCTTGTCAACTACAAGCAGCGGCTGTTTGCCATTGAAACAGCCTCAAGGAAACGTTGTCAATTTTGCTCAGTCCATAAAAAATTGAACTTGGTTCAAATGACAAGAGATAAAAGTATCATCAAACTTCTTATATGCAGTTAATTATGATATCATACTGAAGCACTCTACTGGTGGTGCGATGATGACGTCAGAAAGAAAATAAATAAATAAATTAATGATTTTGTGTTTCATTGATATCGGAAAAACTTTTGCTAAGGTTTAATGCAACTAATTTGTATCTTGATATGGATAAACATCGATCAGATAAACCAGAAGGTAATAGGAAACTAGAGCAGACAGTACACAGCAAGCAGGTACCGTATCCGTTAGATTTAACTCCACGCTGAAATAAGCATGGCCTTCAAATAAGTGCCCCGATACCACTTAGGCGCCTGTTCAAGGAATGCTATGTATGTGTTATATGTTTTTCATGCATAGTTTCCACTTTACTCTCTGTGGTATAAGAAATTCGAAAGTAACAAAAATGCTATTGTAACAGAAGCGTTATAGCCGTCGCTAGGCGGGAAAACGGTTTAAAACAGCATACAATATCTCTAGTTCTTTCAATTGATTGGGGGAACTGTGGCTTCTCTCGCAGTTCCTCAGTTACTCTCTTCATTTTGCAGAATTGCATACATACATACATACATACATACATACATACATACATACATACATTAATACATTCATACATTCATACATTCATACAATCGTACATACATACGTACATACATGCAAGGGCATAGAGGGGGCTGTAATCATTTATATATCTTAGCTTACACTTATTTAATTAACACAATTAATATTTAGCGAAGTAGGTAAGCACGGGGACTAGAGTAACAATTAGGTAAAATTGACTTTTTAGGAGTTTCTTAAATTTCAAATTTGTGGGGACATGGGAAAACTCTTACGAAGAGCCGATTTATTCGGCTTTCATTTACTTTTCAGTACCTCAACTTTGCAGAATTTGTGATATTTCATATGTAGGATATGTGAAACGTTTAAAGCGATTTCTTTTCGTGCTAATGAAGAGCCAATGCTCCTGACACTGTAAATCAAACACGAGGTGATATTCATATTGGAAGCATATTAATATATCAATTGGAAGGGTCTGTCAGTTATAAGAGCGTACTCAAAATACTTGGGAAAAAAGAGACAGGTGTCAGGCGAAAACGTTAAGCAAAATGACGTAGTTACTTAACGTGCTTTTAGATTTGGGACTACAAACGAATCTCTCAGATGTAGGCCCCTATATCATGTAAGATGTCTATGCATTATATGAAGGGGAGCGGCCATTAACGTAGGGCAAAGCTGTAAGTATTGTTTCCACTGTTGTCGTATAACTCAAACTTGCAGGGAGTGAATTAGATAATTCTCGTATGTAGCCAGGCTCCAAACCCCACACGACTGAATTCGTAGCGCCAGTCTTCATTGAAATTGTGTAAGCAGGTACGTTTAACAGAGTTGGGCTGATGCGTTATGTTTCTGTGTAGGCATGAACTCTACTCCTACAAATCGAGACTATCAGGATTATGTCTTTCAAGAAGAAACTTTTCCAGTCTTTAAAAAAAAGCATCCAAAAAAGCACGGAATAGGATGGTATATCAAGACGGATACGTGTTCGGTTTGCTTCATCAGGGCAATGCCCCCTACTTTTGTGTCACAATCCACTTAAAATCCCAGGTCAAGATCGAACAACTTTTAACCCCATTAACGTGTTGAACTATAATTGACTTTTTTGGTCTGACAAATTTGATAACACTTGTTCGTTTTCTTGCGTGGTTTTCTCCTCCCGGACGCTGATAGAAATCCGGAGGTGATGAAACATTTGAGCATAATCCAATAACTGGGCTGTTGGCTATGGAACCCGATTTATTCATCAGAGGCTCGGCTCCATGGGGCAAGAACGGAGGTGGCCCACAGGCTCCAGAATCCGGGCCCACTGTGTTCATGACGTCCCTTTTATAAAAGGATTTTATCATCCCCTAAACTTTTTTTCCTGTCTAACAAATATAAAGTATAACCATTTACTTGATCTGATACATATTGAAGAAGAGGCTACCCTTGGCCATGCATTCCGTGGACTGCATACTTTCTTTGTTTGCGTCCCTAATAATCCTTTTTGACATGCCCCCCACCCCCCGTAACAGAGAGACTTATTTTGCTACGTCATTTTTTCAAATCTATTTTCCAAAATTCCAGATCCAGCACTGCTCAATAATGTTGCTGGTGTCCAAGCCCAGTTTCAACGACAAGATATGCAATTTACGATTCAGTCATACGATGGGATGATACTGGGGGGAAGAAGGCTGGGTTTAAATTTATTTTTCACATTCCGGTAAGGTACATTTGGTCATTGTGTGGCAAGGGTTGTTTCCTGTCGATATGCATATCTTGCTGTTAATGTGACACAATCTCTGTCGCAATTAATTTCAATCTTTTATAAAGCTGAAAAGTGGTCACAGACAAAATTGGAGATTTGGCAACTCTTTGTGGTGGCCATGGCCCCCTCTGCCCCCGTGTTCCCCCGTTCCTGTTATATCTGATGATAAAGGTTTTTACTGGTAGTAAAGTGTCTAAAATGAGCGAAATAAAGTGTCGCAAGGGAGCAGCGTTTAATTGTCCTTAATGCTAGGTTTTGGGAATCAGCAGGACGAGCGTACGAAAGAGATTGCAAGACACCCCAAGAACACGGCAAGATCTATCGTGCAAGACGGAGTTCGCAGACTTTCCACAGTCATAGCATCTAATATCAATGAGGGACTGGCTCTACGTTGCGGCGAAGACCTGCTCTATTTTTAATCTATGAGATCATCGTAAAAGCATTTTACTATCTGCCCAAGTCGCTGTTCACAGCTTTCAAAGATCACAGCGAGATCAAAGATTTTCTTGGTTGATTTGTGTGTGACAACTTCGATATCAATTCATATGTTCGAATTGCAAATTATTTCGCTGATATGAGATTTTATAAAGGCAGTAGTTACTAATTACATTAGAGTAGCACGTAATTTCGGGGCTGCAGTAATTGTTGGAAAGGGGGCACCTACTCCACTTTTTGCCGAAAAGTATAAATATATGAACAGATTTCCGTTTTTGCCATCAAAATGTATTTAGGTGTTTATAAACTTGTGTACGATAGAGCCTCTCTATTTAGAACTACTGCAGCATGGGCGCACGGCCAAAGTGGCCGAGGGGGGCTGCAGCCACCCCAGTTTGTTAAGATGTTAAATTTTTTCGGGCAAAAGGCAAAAAAGTTTTATTGCCGGAGCATCGAGGAATTTTTTTTCCAATTCAAAGTGGCGGTAGTTTACCCTATCCCCCCTTTGATTCAACCGTCTGCAGAGCCGTCGATTCATGTCCCAATATTTTTCGGGCAAAGGAGTATTATTTCGGGAAAATAATCCACAGCCCCTCTCCCCCCTTTATTTTTCGTCTGTTGCGCCTATGTACTGCTGCCACGAGTTCTTCCTTGGTTCATGCTATTACCAGCTTGTTTAAGGCGACCTTTTCTTCCTTTTAGAACTCCAGTGGTCACTATAGTTTCTATTATATAAATGTTTCACTTGTTTCAAGAACTTTGATAATCTAAGCAAACAAATTTAAAAATCAAGATGCTGTCAGAGATTGTGTAACATTCACAGCAAGATATGCATATCAACACGAAACATCCCTCTCCACACAATGACCAAAGGCACCTTAGTGCAATGTAAAAAAAATAAATAAACCCAGCGTACTTGTCCCCCCCCCCAATCCGTCTTACCTTCCCCCGTCACTCATTAAAGGGTTCTTCTATCATGGTTGCAGTCTGTATCAAGTACCATCCAATTTTTCATATATTAATCAGCATGCCTGTGCCAGTAACAAACATCATGTTAGTAATACAGCCTTGAAAGGGGAACATTTAAAACACCCTTAGTGGGCGGGTATAAATGCAGGGGTGGGGTGGGGTGTAGGACCAAAGAATAAAACAGTAGGTTGTTTTGATGGTGTTATTATTTTCTTCTATTGTCATTATGAGAGGGGGTTGAAGCTCCTATATTTAGCAGATGTAATTTTCAAGTGGTCGCAATAGCCGCATCAAATAAAGTGGAGGGAAGAGGAGAATATTGTTTTTACTTTCGTGTCTTGTCATTAAGAGAGCGTGCTGTGACAAGCATAATTGGAGTGAACATTCACCCGCCTGCCACGTCTACTTTGCTACAAGGATTTTGTACGTGCATTACCTAGATCGTACAGCAATGTCATTCTGGCATCTGTTAAATGTTTCTGTATCATAAGCCATGGATACTAGGCTTATACCTCGAGTTAATAGCGGGTATACTACGTGGTAATCGCAGCGTTCAAGGAAAAAGCAATGCATGTTTTCATTTTGCGCCAAAACGTAAATTGGACAACATTTGTCAGTGTCCACTGTGTTAATAGTCTTCATGCTGCATGCTTCACTGTAACGGTAGCACTTCAGATCTCCGTTTCCGCTTCGTACTATGGCTGAAACTCCCTAATTTCTGAGAAAAGTTACCACTGACGTCATTACGCACCTCTTTCTATTAAGATAGTGTCGTCACGTAATGGACACAATACATGGCATTACGACATAAAATGGCGGCGGCTCTTGCTTTGTTTACATGTCTGGTGTTCCAATATAAGAATTTGTTTCAGTTGTATCCAAGCGAAATCTTGTTGATTTTAATTTGGGCTGTTGATTTAAATCAAGGGAACACATAGTTCAGACGTCCACATTAAGGGGAACGGGGTTAGGGGATAGTTTCTTTCGCAAACAGTAGAGACGTTTGTTGTTGCTTTCTGGTAAGAGGACGTGAATTTGAAAATAGGGAGATTTTTCTTGCCATAAATTTGTCATCACCTTCGAAAGGTGATTGAAACTTATAGCTATTATTTACACGACAACATTATGGTTTGATTGATTGGTATGTTTTGGTTTTAGTTTAACTTCATACCATTTTATGTGTAGTTAAATAAAGACAATTACAGAAAATTTCATTGTGTAGGAGAAAGAAAACTATACAATTTAGCATTACAGAGGTAAACAAAAATAGGTATATACATTTTTTGTAACGGAATATTTCGGCTTAATTATCTTGTAACATAATATATAGTAGAAATTTGTGTAAGTATGACGGCAGGTTTCGCTAGAAGACAAAGGAATGGTCTGATTATGAAAGCCATAGAATAGTAGGACTAGAAAGTGCCTAAAATGGTTTAATAGTTTTCATTAACAATTGAGAAAGACTCAGTTGTGTTTTTCTCTTTTTTGATAATTTTTTTACTTTTTACATTTTGAATGAAGCGACGGTTGCTTTGTACGTAAACAAGGATCGATAAGGACAATTTGAACAGTAGGGCGTGTCTGTCCATAGCGTCTGGCAGGATCAGTGAAGCGAAAAGTGGAGGACATTTTCTTGTAGAGCAATAAGAAATATTCAGTTTTGATACTTCTTCCTTTCAGTCTCTTTGCGAGCTGTTAAGGCTTTTTTAAGAATTTTGTGCATGAAAGCGGTGATATGTTTTCCGAGACTGCTAGACATTTCGAACAAATGATAATTTTTGAGGGAGAAATCTGCATGGCAGATCAGAAGGAGGTAGCCTGTGTTGCAGAGCAGGTCAACGCCTTCATTTTTGCCCAAGATTTGTTTTAGCCTGCAATGCAAGATACCCGAGGTATTTCTCCAGGTTTTTTACATTTCCGAGCCCAACAATTTAGGTTAGGATGTTTTCATTTATTTCAAATCAACGGGAAGGACGTTTTTTTGTAAAGGCATACGGATCGTTTTGAATGCATTCAGGATAAAATTCAGGCACAACAAAGACGAGCTAATTAAAACAACAGTTAGGAAGCCTCATTAAAAACTCGATTGGCTAACCTTAGCTTGAATGGACAATTTTGAGCAAATTGTAAGTGTTACGAAATCCAACTATTGGCTTAATCAATTTCAAACTTTGGCATCAAATATAGATTTATATAACAGTTTGTGATATTGTTTGTGCGTCGGGGTTCCCAAATGTCTTTAATTTCTATTAACACTACTGTCCGTAATTTTAACCACTTTTTTACTTAGTAGTTTATTTTTTACTTTTCTTCTGGGGTTCAGCTGAGAATCAAATGAAAACTGCGAACTGTCTCTGATCATGACTTGTCTGCATAAAATTGGTTTCCTACGGTCATGCTCAAACCAGGTATATGTTTGCACCACATAGAAACAAACTACAAACGGACATTAAAACCGTTTAAATTGCTTATATGAACAATAAGGAAGTCTGAAAAGGATGAAGACTGTGAGAAGTTTGTTTAAAACTTTATAAAACCGGAGGTCTTAAGGCACATGAGGCGGAAGTATGTTGTTCCCGTATTGCTGAAAAAACCTTATGGGAATTGGAAGGGAAAATAGAAGATTGGCTATCTCATCAGTGAG
>JAAAKM020006971.1:79158537-79181075 GCA_010016025.2 Alatinidae sp. Z8VKAUB7J3 | reverse complement strand
TTTTTTGAAACTGAAAATTTTAAATCGTGAACTTAAGTTGGAATTTCTTATTCCTTCTAGCTGTCAAAAAACTTGTACAATTTTACTTGACCAGGTTTTAACTATTCATATTTGCAATAATAATCGTGCAAAACAAGTAAGAAGTTTAAGAGGTTTTCCAATAAGATTTAGATTACTTAGCACGGAAAGGAGACGGGTTAGAAGAAATGAAAGAACGATATCATCACAGTGGTTTCATGGAGAGGTCAGCGAAATGGCCTTCTTATTTTAAGTCTGTTGAAAGGGCGTCTTTGACATCAAATTACTCGAAAACTATTGCAATCAAATTGGGATGGCAATGAGTTATCTGGTTTATTTTCTCCAACATTTCTGTCATTTCTACAGAATTATTTCACCAAAATTAAAATACAATAATATTTATTGAAAACTTTTGCACTGAAATATTTCCTAGCTAATGCCGTCTAATAGTTATCTTAACTTATTAAAATTATATAGTTATTTTAATAATTATTCATATTTATTATGCTTATTCCAAATGATAAACTCAAATTAACTGTCTTGTTTTCTTTTCTTTCAGAGATTGAAGGTAGTTTTACAAGATACGAAAACTCATGGCAAATTTTACAGCGGAGATTCTTATATTATACTGCATGTGAGTTTTTGCAGTGTTTGAGTGTTTATCAATATTTAAAATCTATTGAGGAAAGGATCAGTTAACTATTTAAAAAGTGCCGACTCTTTGTAAAACATATTTCTAAAGATTTGTATCCTTTGACTAATTGATATATGAATATGTAGAAAGGAAAAGCACTTTTGTTTGCATTTGTTTTAATTTGTAAAAACGCTTTCTCACTTTGTAACTTTTTTCATGGCCCTTTGGCTTTTATTTATTGTATATGGCTTTTTAATATCGTTCTAGCGTTCTTTTCAAAATTACCCAATTAATTGACAGAATAAACACCTTGGGGAAAAGTACATCAGAACGTTTTCAAAATGATGAACTAAATAACCTTTCCTTGTTTAATGCAATCGTAACTAAAATACATTTTGCAGATATCTTCCAGTTTACTAACAAACATGGCAACGTGGATCAGGGACAGTAATCACCCAGGTTAACTCTAGGCTAGAGACAACATTATATGCACTTTTTTACTAGGAACGCCTTTATAGGCAACCAAAGGCAAAGTTGGAGACCTTTTAAGGTTTTTGTCTAGCAAGCAAGTTGAAAATTTAAAACATTTTACTGTAAAATGCGTGCATCTGGAGAAGATACTCAAGATCGACTCTGACTTAAGTCGATCTCCAAGATGGATTATAAGACTTAGTACATGTATTACCACCCCTTTCTGATGCACGATGATCATTTTATGTCCAAAACAAGCACACTTGTACAAGTGATGTGCAACCAATCAAGCAACGTCTGCATTGTTTTCAGCATGAAAATTAAGGAACTCGAGATTTCACCAATGCGGAATTTTTGCTTCGATTTTTCAAAGGATTTATTGATTGAAATACTAGCAGATCATTATGATTTTCATCTGCAGACAATGAAAACGAAGCATGGGAAACTGGAATGGGATATTCACTTCTGGCTAGGAGAGAAGACAAGTCAGGTAATTAACAGATACTGTTTAGTCAGAGCCTCCAAAGTCCAGATTTGCTAACAGCAGTCGTACATTGGCACCGTGTGGGAATTGAGGGGGAGGGGGAGAGGTTTTGGGTTTTTCCTCCGTATTGGCCACGTTTGTTTTGTGAGTGGAAAGTGGTTTTGGCCGTATCAAGAGTGCATTGTGTGTTAATAACGAGGCTCAACTGCCCAGTAGGACCGCCTCTCGCGGATTATGGGAAGAATCCGTCATCAATGAGAACAGATACTGCATCCATTCCTTGCCGAAACGCCGAGAAGCGGTATCTTTGCTCTCCTCCTTGCTAGGTTCCTTCTCTCTCGACAGTCACGTTGGTAGTATTTTCTGACCGAGGCAAGGTGGAGGGGCATGTCAGCTCTAAAAGGCCCCTTCTCAGCTCCACCTCCGCCTGCATCTAATCTAATCGGGATATGGCTACAAAGAATCATCTACTTGCACAGTTAAATAATCAAGGGCAGATCATATCACGGTGATCCTCATTTTGCCCACAATATTTGTGCGTTCCTTTGAAGCCCAAGCCTTCCACGAGAGGTATGGTACAATATGAGTCGTGGACCGTCGCTGCAGCTGAGATAATCAGACATGTTAACCACGTAGTCAATGACGAGGTTCTCAAGAACGTGCAACAAAAGCTTAAGCTGCATCTAGAGACAGAGAAAAGACAGCTAAAATTCCTAGGACATACGATACGTTTTGAAAAGAACACTAGAGAAATAGCAAATATCTCACCACCGGGGATCGAACCCTGGCCCACGCTCTCGCAGCGTGCGCTCTACCAACTGAGCTAGGTGATTTCCGATGTTAACATTTCTCTAGTCGCCACATTAGCTCCCAATCATCCACCAGCGGACATCGACATCCAGCTCAACGCAATTGGAGACCAGCCTCTCTAGACCATGAGTCTTGACCAAGGAAGAACTGCCCTGCGGCCCGTTATAAATCCAAAGCCCATGAAAGTTAGAAAGTATCATCGAGAAGAGAGAACGAAATATAAGCTCTGAGCTTACGTGGGCCATTGCTAGGAAAACGAGCAAGGAGGCCAAACAAGGCCACTTATCAAGAGCTTTGGACCTAACCTGGACATAACGACAATATGGGGCAGGATCCAAAAAGACAAAGCATTAAACAAGCATAGTGTAATAAGTTTGTCGACGCCTTGGCAACGCAAGGCAAAGAGAAGAAAAAGAAGAACAAGAACAAGAAAAACAAGAAAAACAAGCGACCATGTCCCCCCTCCCTTCTCTTTGTACGCTAGTTATGTAGGTGCTCCACCAAGGCCTTCTTCACGATTCGACAATTGGCACCATGCTTCCACCACGCCAGTGACCTTACGTAGAGGCTATGACCTTACGTATGAAAATCATAACAGTAGAAATAGGCCTTTCCCCTTACCTTTATTATCTACGATATCAGCAATGTTAGGTTTCGAAACAGGTGCTTGAATGGCTGCGTTTACGGATTTGTTCGAACAATCGTAAAGGTGCTCCACCAAGGCCTTCTTCACGGTTCGACAATTTAAGTTCGGATACCTGTAATGCAACAGATGAGAGATAGTCATTCTAAACCCATCAACAGTTAAAATTAAAGTAGTAAACTGATCAATAATAAAGATGGTCCTTTCGTTGTAAAATAAATACCATCAAATAAAAAAAATGAAGATTGGCACGTATCAAATCGAAATAATTTTGCATCGAGTTGATTTCCTGCACAAAGATGTAGATGTCACTTGATAACGTTTACGTACCTAGTAAAATTCAGTAGATTAATTGCAATTCACTACCTTATACGCAAACTCATATCAAACCTAGAACAATATCGAAATCTAGCGTAAATTTTGATCTTGTCGAACTAATTAACAAAACTTCAAAACCACACGGAAAGACTTTAACAATCCCCGCAAATCCTTCTCAACAACCAAACACAACATCTGGAAACTCGCTTGAAAAATGTCGGAATTTATGCGACCAAGTTTCGGAATTTAGAAAATCGATATATAAATGCCAGAAATACCTATATTGTAAAGAACAAACAAACAACCTCAATTTGCTAGCATGTCTCGGGTACATTACAGATCTTAGCAAGCAGCAAGCTCTAAATTTATACTGTCAGACAGTGACGGAAGCCGCGCGGCTGGCTCAGTTACTCAGCAGGATCGCACCTGTTGTTAGCCTGCGTTGTTAGGGGCTGCCAATCAGACAGCAAAAAGTTTCTCGAGTTTTCACAAGATTTTTGCAAAGTGCGCGCGCAGCTTAAATAAAACAAGCGTCAAGGAACAAAGGAAAGGTCATTTGCGGCATACCAGAGTCGATCGATCAATACGTCAAACACGTCACCCTCCATAGATGTCATCCTTCCATCTGCCCGTTCTTCACTGTAGGGTCACCAAAGCAACGTTGTAAACAAAACCACGTGCAATTATCGTGACTGGGAAACCTGGACATCATTTTGCTCGATGACTCGCAGACCCTAACAAAGAAGTTTGTTAGAGGAAAGCTCGTTTGCCTCTTCCAGAATTAATCAATTAATACGTCAAACACGTCACCCTCGATGGATGTCATCCTTCCATCTGCCCGTTCTTCACAATAGGATCAACAAAGCAACGTTGTAAACAAAATCACGTGCAACTATCGTGACTGGAAAAGCCTGGACATCATTGTGCTTGCTGAAGCGCAGACCATAACAAAAAAGTTTGTTAGAGGAAAGCTCATTTGCCTTTTCCAGAATCGATTCATCAATACGTTAAACACGTCAAACTCGGTAAGTGTCATCCGTCCATCTGCCCGTCCTTCACAATAGGATCACCAAAGCAACGTTGTAAACAAAATCACGTGCAAGTATCGTGACTGTGACAACCTGGACATCATTTTGTTCACACACTCGCAGACCATGACAAAGGAGTTTGTTTGGGTCTGTGAAGCAAGCTAACCGGTGGTCAAATATCTATGATCATAAATTACCTCGAAGTTGGGTTGATAGAGTAATTAGCGTGTTCCTTCATTAGTCTGTCCGGCGTAGTCTGCGGCAGTAACGTGTAAATACTCTCTCTTTCCTGCAATAAATCTAACGGCTCTCGGCCCATGCCGTAACCGCGTATCATCCATGCAGCATCAAGGGCACCCAGGAACCCTCTAGCGCAGCCTGATCCAGTGGGCCAGAACGGCTAAAATAAATCGAAAAGAACAACAAACTTTGAAACTGTTGCGTGATGTAATTGTTCGAATATTTACGTGACTTCTTAAATTGACACAAAGGGAGTTAGATTTCCGTGCATTCAGGTCAAAAGATCACCTTGTAATATGTAAGCAGAGTACCTATGTTGGTATTAGAATCACTACAATTTTTTATTTGAAAAGAAAGAAGGTGTTCAACATTTGATGCATTAAGATGTAGGCTCAACATGCGTGAAAATAAGCATAAAAAACTAAAAGAACAGATTAACGTCTGCAGAATGGTGGTCAAATGGGTTGACAATTCTAAAGTAAAATAGAGTACTAAAGTGTGACGTCACGATTTCATGAATATCGGAAATTTGATCATTTTTTCCGACTCGTTGTTTTCTCCTTGATGAGATAGACAACATGTTCAAATTTGAGAACCATACCTTGAGCAATCGATGAGATATGCACTTTCAAACTTTAAATCATGCCTATCAAAACCTTGTTAAATGAACCCAGTTCACAATTTTATGAACTGAGCAAAATTAGCAGTGTTTCCTTAATGACTTTTGCAAATTCAAACAGCCGTTTCTCGTAGCGGATACGAGATTTGAGCGCGATATTTTGCATACGGGCATTTGGTGGCAGGGTTAACACTGTGATATAGTTATAATTGCGGTTCCTCGAAAAAAAGTTTTTGTGACGTCATCACTTTAGTACTCTATTGGAGTAAAGGAATCAAAATGCATCACAACAGTTACTATTAGAAATATTATGAATGTCCTAAGAGATGTTCGACATTCAGCGCGTGAAAAATGTATGAGAATAGTATGACAGATAAATGTTAGTTCCATTTCTTGTTACGATCACATTCCAAGAGAAAATCATACTTCTAAAATTAACATTTGGGACAATTGGGAAGAAGCCTAGGGCTTATGACTAGACTGAGACAGATTCATAAGAAGGCGAATAAAACTAACAAAGTTCGCATCCCCCCAGGGAGGTTGGGGGTCCAGCATTTTCAAAACTTTTGTCTAGGTGGGGGTTGGCTCGAGCCCCATTCACAGGTGAGGGTCAACCTCTAAGGTGGGGGTTGATATTTGCAGGTGGGGGTTGATATTTGCAGGTGGGGGTTGATATTTGCAGGTGAGGGTTCTCAACTAGTATAAAGTAAATTTTGTACACGGTGGTATCCACTTCAAATTAAAAGTTGTATTAGCGATTCTGGTTCACCTAACCTGAGAAAGGTTTCTCTCTTAAAAATTTGGGCGTTTGGGTGTTTTTCTTGAAGGAAGTGGCATTGTGAAACCTTTTAAGTGATGAAATGTGTCAATGGGAGAACTCTAAATTGGTGTTCCGTGTCTATTTGCATTTTTGGTGGGATGCTGCGACTTAAACTTTTGAAAATTTATGCCAAAACATTTCTTCCAGGTGGGGTTTGCCTTTAGAGTTCTAGGTCGGGGTTGTCTTTGTAGGTGGGAGTTGATTTTTCTAGGTGGGGTCAAGACCCCTTGCAAACTATGACCAAACAGTGTCAACTTATATAAAACTGAACTAAAGGTCACAAAGCTAGATGTAGTGATGTTGCAAATTGATGTTGTATGATATGCCACTAAGGAACAGCGTGATTAAAATGTAAAGGCATAACGAATCAGTCCATTTTTTTTAATTAATTTTTTACTTCGGGACTTCTTATTGTGACAACACTACGTTAAATATTTACAAGGCAAAATTATATTTACAGAGGCTGAATGGGGAGGAAAGACGCCCAGGGCTTATGATATCTCCCTCCCCGAAAATGTATGAATGTTATTAATTTGATGCTTTGTGAATCAATGAATTGGCGTGACATAAACTATTTGAATAAAAAGAGAAATGCAGTATATTATGGTATCAATCAGATAAAAACATTAAACAGAAATAACAGCGGTAGTAGCAGCAACAAAAACGATCAAAAGCAGGGCAATCTCCTCACTGACTGCAACAACAACAACAAACATCGGCCAGGCAAGACGAGCGAGACTTTAGCCTTTTGGCAAATATGGCAAACAATACAAGAATTTAGTCCCCAAGGCTAACTTAAGCCGTATATTGATATTCACCTTTCAAGAACGGAAAAACAAAAAATGTCTCTTGACTTGGGGTAAATTCCTTCTATATCCTACCCACATTTCTGCCAATGGTCTGGGTCCCTTCCTCTTCGTTGTGGCCAACTTTAACATACCGAGTGTCTCTCATACACAATTGCGGTAACACGCAAGTCAATACCTTCAAAAACCGACTCCTGATAATCACGTCATGCTCAAATAAACTTAATAAATTCAATCCTGGATACTTTTATGCGCTTTGACGGATTAATCGATTGTGGGCAAAGAAACCCAATACCACATTTTGGTTAAATTACCGACTGTCCACGGCAAGATCATTCTCTATGTTTTTCAGGCAATATCAATAACAAAAGTCACCATGAATGATCTTTGCGGTTACAGCACTGCATGTTTGCGATTGTCGACCAGTTCGTTCATGGTAAACAGGCCGCAGTGGCACCAGACAACCATGCCGATTGAGCTAATCAACAGTGCTGTAGGGGTAATCTAAACACAGCGAGCTAGTGTGGTCTGTCCAGCGGTTACAACGCCCAACTGGGCTACTTTAAGGATAAAGTTGCGGGCTTCTCTCAAAGTTGCGAGTTATGCTTTGGCCTGGTTTACCTTTCGTGGATTTTATCTGTCCCTTGTATTAAAACTTAAGTTTTTAACACGATATTTACTTCTATTTCTCTAGTATATTTTCAAAAACAGACACCTCAAATCCTCTCTTCTCCATGACACCTTGTAACTTTCAATGGTCCTGGGTTAAAATTTGATAAAAGCCTCTCTACCATGTTCATCTGGCTACGTCACCTGATGGCTCGATCCAGGCTTGCGGGCAAACAATTACTTCGCAATGTCAATGGACCTTGGATAAAATTTGGTAACTGCCTCTTTACCATGTTCCTCTGGCTGCGTCACTTGATGGGCAAACAGTTATTTCGTATAATCGAAACAATGCCTATGAAATGTTAGTGATATTCCAAATCCTCTCTTCTCGATGATACCTTGTAATTTTCAATGGACCTTGGATGAAGTTTGATAACAGCCTCTCTACCATGTTCATCTGGCTACGTCACCAGATGGCTCGATCCAGGCTTGCGGGCAAACAGTTATTTCGTATAATCGAAAAAGATGCCCTTGAAATGTTAGTGACTCTTCTTACTTACACTTTGCAACTTTCAATGGGCTTCGGACAGATAGACAGGCCGGCCGGCGGGGTTTACTAGAGAAATGACATATGTTACCATTGGGGGAAAATCAGTTAGTACAGCATACACCGCGAATGTCCTGGTCACGGGTTCGAGTCGCAGGGGCCATATATTTTCTACTTTTCTAGTCACTTTTAAAAAGCTGTCTACAGGATAGTTTGGCTTACAAATGGACATAGACGCTACACATTTTAGACTGTATACTTGGGACCCCTACCCCAGGTTTGCCTGTATATAATCAAAATTGTCTCCAAACTAACAACTTTTGACAATGTTCCTAGATGTCGAAACAATAGATGCTCATTAACAAATACATTCACACAGTCAGTGAAACATCAATAGAATACTTTGGAAGTTGAATATTGGTAAAATACGGAACATTTTGCTGAATCAACCAAACTTATCACAACACGTAAAATACGGAACAGGATGGTTAGTGATCCTGCATCGAACTGGTATCAGCTAGGAGGGAATTTGGTTGAGGCATGAAGAAAGAATACTGCAACTGCATTGACTTGCTTACCTCTAGCAAGGTATCGCCTGCTATGTTAACTAGTAGACGCTTGCCGTGGCGTTCGAATATTCGCGACGAATTCTCCGCTTGAAATATTGACGTGAAATCAAACATCGCGATGTCTTCCTTCCCGTAATGATTCCGCGCAAATTCGTGATGAGGTAGTTTATAGCCTGTAGAAAAGTCCGCAGCCTCGATTGCAAATTTACACAGGGCGCCGTGACTAACGTTCTCTCCTGCCAAAAGTTTCGACACGTCCGAATGATCCTGTGGTTGTAAGAAAGGTCAAACATGAAATGGCAAATACATGATCGGATCAAACTGTGCGGGTAAGTCGGCGGACGAAGTGGAGGATGAAGCGGCGGACGAGACATTTAATATGACCGTACGCCTGTGTGCCTAATCTTTTTATATGACTACCTAAGAACAGCTCTCTAATACGAAAATTACACAAAAGAGAGATGATGATGACGATGATGACGATGATGACGATGACGATGATGACGATGCTGATGACGATGATGATTATAATGATGATGATGATGATGATGATGATGATGATGATGACGATGATGATAATTATGATAATGATAATGATGATGGTGATGATGATGGTGATAATGATGATAATGATGATGAATATGTGCCTACACGTGCTTACACAAGGTGCATTCACAGGTGATTATTCTGAATTTTTAAGTTAGCTGAATAAACACGATACAAAGAGTGTATTATGGACAACAATCTTAGGGCTTAAGGAATCTCCCTGCACTAAAAAAAAAAGCTTTCTTTAATCAGTTATTCATAAAACAATGCGAAGTGCACACCAAGAACTAAAGGAGCAATCGCTAAGTTGTCTACAATCTTTCAACATTGGCAATTTACGGGAGACAAAAAGCTTTTAAAATCCATTTCAAACAAACATAGTCGTTCCAAAGACCCAGAAAATCCAGTTGCATTGCAACTGCATTTAAAGCTCTGGAAGTTTGGAAACTGTTCCTGATTCAGCCCAAGACTGCATGATTAGCAAGAGTCACGTGCTACATCAGTATTGTTGCACTGAGGAAGAACGTAAAGCCTCCTACATTGCATATGCAACAACCCTCTTCTCAAACGCAGCCAGCGTTCAAAATTTACGATTACGATGTGATCGAAGATGATTGTAAACCTACCAACTCAATCCTCGAAGGATTTCCAGGTATCGACAACTGATCATTGATGATGAACGTAAAGTAAATGAAAGAATACTAATCAAGTTTCCCAAACCTTACGTAAGCATATAAGTCAACGAAGCCCCATCAATCTAAGACTGTTTTCATTTTCAGTCTAATTTTTAAATCCTATTTTTATCTGCCATTTATTCTTACCATTTCACCTTCTTACCGTAACTAAAATGAATTCTCTCGTACTTCGGATTTTCATACCGTACGAACAAATTTATTGTCATTTATTGTCATTTATTGAAAGGCTTTTGTGTTCTAACCCAAGAAATAATTTTATCAAACACATTCTAAGTCGTTTATCTTCGAAGGCAGGAACTTCTCCACATCAGCTACACTTAAAAACGCAACAATAAACAAAAACGTAAACAATTTAACTGCTACAAACATCAAGAGCAGAAAGGTTAAACTAGGGGCCTAGATTTTGATCTTTTAACCTGCAGTAAGTATCTACGGGAATAGGAAGGGAAGCAGACCCTTAAGATGATTTTTAGATAACATAAAAGAGCTCACTGGTATTAGAATTGCCAGTCTCATCAGTACGGCCTAAGATTTGACGCCGGGACACAGTTTTGCCGGGTAGCACGGCAGATCGAAATTACGACCTTACAGCTGGATGGTGATGATCTTCTATATTACAAATTCACTATAGCATACGTTACTGAGAATGTAATGAAAGATATCTCTTAGTTTTGATATTTCGCATTTACGCCTTGATATTGTTTAACCATTAACATTTTAAAATATCTCATCGCAGTGGGACGAATGCGCTCAGGCAAGAGTTTTCTCTCTTAAAACTGTGTATAGCTTCATTCTCGCGAATCATCCTTAAAAAATTGTCTGTGGACAACCAAAAATTGTTCCACGGCATTGACGGGAATGACGGAGAACTTATTTGGTTTTTGCAGTTTTGCTATGTTGATGAATACAGAAAATAGATATCGTTTGTCATGAAAGTCGACACGCCAAGATCAATACACTCTCATGAAAGGCTGCATAATGCAGAATGCGTTCCGCTTAACATTGGATCCTGGCAAGCTAGTGCCACACGCACTATGCAGTACCTTGCTACAATTGTTCATTGAAACATGAAACAGGCCTTGGACAACAAATACCGCCGTGTTTAGACGATACAGATATGTTACTACCAGAAAGTAAGATACGACTTACAAAGTGAAATATTCCCTGTAGAGCGAGTGTCAGTGCCATTGGCATGCAATGGCTGTATGTGAAGCTCTAAGCGTCCCTTTGCCGTCCTATCCAAAAACTATTAATACATCATTGCTGTACCCCATTCCATTAATCTAGTGACTTATGAAACATTAGAGTATTCCAACATGAGATCGCGCTGGTGTACCGACAGTGGTACAGTATATCCTCGATAGTACGAACTCAAGATATATCGAGGTCCGAATATAACGAGGTCCGGATAATACGTGCTCCGGATATAATAGGCCCTCGAAATAACGAGCTCCGGTTATTACGAACGCTGAATAAAATGAATTTTTCAACATAACGAACAAAAGTGCGCCAAACAACTGCTTTCACACTTAATCCTCTCCATATAACTTGCCTTCAAGAAAAAAGGAACTGTCGCAGTTACGAACCACCTCTCCTCTCCTATGAAAGCAATATTACCTTCATATAAGAAACTCAACACCTTCCAACCAAGAGAACTGACTGTTGATGAATTTCTTTCCCTTTCGGTTTATCGAACATTAGAGAAATCTTTTAGGAATTCGATGTGCTTCTTTTAGCCCGTGACAAGGAACCTGTCAAGCTTGTGAATAATGAAACCAATCTGACGATCCCTTGTGATCAATGAAATTGATACGATCACCCCTTGTGAAAAATGGAAAACAATTTATGGACCCCTTGTAAAAAAGAAATAATTGACCAGTTCTTAAAAACTGACGCCAAACTACCAAGTGGAAACTTACAGATTCTCCACATTTTTACGATGGGTGTGTTATCTGTGTTATGTTTACGAAAGCCAACAACTCCTTCGATAATCAATATACATACAAAATCAATTTCTATGCCGTTGAATGTTTCACAGTTTACTACCTCCTGTAATTCATTTGAGTACCTCAATCCTTGTAAAAAGCTCTATTTGAACGGATACGTTTAAACAATTCAATGATATGATAAATCACACAATTGAAAAACCTGTCTCCATTATAAACCCTTTCTACTTTTTCGTCATGTCAAACTTTCAACTGACTACAAGGCAATGACAACAAAAGCAAAGGCATTCGTCAAGCCACAACGTCTTCTTTAAATAACATACATTCAAAAACTTTTAATGCAGAAACATAAAGTAATTACTACATGCCAGCTATAAGTCTTCTGTGATAAGTCACTTAACTACTAGCCTGAAATCCTAGTTGGCCACATAGCTTTGATATTCTAATCTAGGCTAAAGAGAGCATAGGCATACATCTCAAGCACCCACGTCAAGGAACATTGTGTACCCGAGAAAGTAGGATACTGTACAAGATTTCGTAAAACCTCCCTATCCCATCTGGGGAAAATGAAGGGAAGAATTTGACAATACGTTCCAGAACGGTTACAAAAAGTCATTTCAGCGAATTTCAACTAGATTATGTGCCTAACTCGAGAGCTGTGATATTACGCAATTTTAAAAGCAACTAAACTTCACAAGGTAGAAACTTTAAGCTCTTCCAGGCTTTTGTTCAATATGGAACTTGCACAATCTAATTCCGCACCTTAGAGTATACTCGAGGTCGACAATGACTTTCCTAAAACAGCGAAATAAGTATATGTTACACGACCCCTTATCATCAAAATGCTCGATATGTGAAACAACAACACGCTTGCCTATTTAAAAAATCAAACAGTCTCGTTAGAGTATAAAAATGGCAATCTAACTATTATGTCGCTATTTCGTATGGCAAAGACAAGTGAAATGATCTCACAGTCTCGTTTCGTGATACTTAAGGGGCAGTAATACGTCACACAGTGGCATTAGAATAACGTGGAAGGGGAAAGTTGTTGACAATTGCCTTCATATTACTGTGCCACATACACTGATCCCTAGATAAAGTGATCTCTTGTTATGGTGGACAATTATTGATGTACCATTATCACTATTGTCTTGTTAAAATAGTCTCTACAAGAATAGACTTCTCGTTATGATGAACAGGTAACCGGTATGAATACTCTATTCCTACAAAAGCATTAAAAATCTCTGAAGAATATGTGGCTTATCACTTTTAAGGGAGGTTGTCCTTCAAAAGCTACACAAACAGTGGGAATCAGGTCATGCAATTGCTCAAGGAACCGTGGAGCACAAAGTTGAGGGCTAAAGTTGCTTCTTGATGACACGCCTACCTCTCAACTGCATGTTTGCTAGAGCGATTACCTATTCACCGTACACATAAACCACAATTTTTAGATTTGCTACACGCACTAACAGTAATGGTTTACTACGATACAACACAGAGTACAATGGACAGGCACCCGGCCTTCCAATTCCTTTTGTCTAGTCCAAGTCCCTACGACACAATCACACCGACAAAGAGGTCTATTTTCATACATATTGAAAAAATTGTTGGAAAAAAGACGCTGGAATCCAAAAGTTGAAACAATAAAGCCACAGGGTTTGAGCGGCCTTAACCAATCACAATTCCCCGATTGTCCCTCAAATTCCTATAGTTTTTGGCTGACCAATTCGGTAAAATTGCACATTGTCCATGATTTACCCTAAATTATGATATGCTTAGACATGGCATCATATGGTGCGTCCACCCAGCGAGTGGCTAGGAGAGTGAAAGCTCTTAAGCAAGCTTCCAATATTTCAGTTGTGAGAATAGTTTTAAAAAAGAAGATACTTATTAGAATTGCATGCTTTTGCCTGATTTTTTACGCATAAACCAAATTGTACTGGCAAACACTAAACTAACGAAGGGCAATCATAAACCAAAAGAAGCATTTCCTTTGCAAAACGATCAAGAAAACACTATTGTATACAGGAAAACGACCGTAAGTGAAAGAGCACGCACTAAGGTTTTACATAAGCACAAGATTCTAGAAATAAGTGTAGAAAATACAAATTTCTCAGACCACGAAAAAAGTTCGCTGACTTTTCCTAACTTTCCTCAAAGTTCTCCCATCCCCTCTGGCTTACCCTGACTATACGAATCCTGAATTATGAGATCTCCACGCATAAAGGCACAAAAAACAACGTGACATACATACCTAACTTCTAATATTACTTCACTTACTGATAATACATCTTCCTTGATATTTTCATGTATCTTTCTATAATAATACTGTGAACTGAAGTGGACTGAGGAGCCGGAAGTGGTGGGTTGGTGCAGCTTCAATAGAAGTCCTAGAAATTCATCTAGTAAAACACTTGTAATACTGTGTTATTAACATTATGTATTAAAGACTATATATACCCTAAAGTCCGGATTAAACGGGACTGGAGCTTTGAAATAAATGTGGAGTTGGGAAATTTTATCGATGACATAATGGGTGGACGGTGGTAACAGAATTGCAACTTGGATGTCGCAAACCCGGCGGAAAAAATTATAGGGAAGTACTAAATACCGCCAAATAAAGATTGGTGTAGGACGTGCGGCTTTGCAAAATTCCAAAATTAAATAAGTGGGGGTTCCGAAATAAGATTCACGAGGTTGGGAAAATGCTCAAAACTTAATAATTCCCTGTAGGCCCGCTCAATCCAGACTCGACAGTACGTTTGCTGGTTTTCATTTTGATGCTTAACATAACACACCTTCAACCACACCCCATACTCCAAAGTCGTTGCCTTTATAATGTAACCTAACCGATGCCGAAAGCTACTACAATTATGTCTCTTATTTGGTTTAATTATACTTAATTATACTTCGCTGTGTTCTACTGAAAAATATAACCCATCCCAAACATTACACCATCTATTAAACATATACAATTATGAACTCCAGGAAACAATAACGATGTATATATACGTATAGAAATATAGCATTCAAGATATGCACAACGATAGACAGCAATAGAGCCTTGATAAAGAACCAAGAATGAGGACATTCCTATTGTTACGTAAGTTCTTTACATAACAGATGAAATATTGACCCTGCAACTTGTGCTCAAACGCGAGCGATTGTAATAAAATAAATCTTCCGAATGTGACAAAGAGCTAGTGACAAGAAAATTCCTCCAAGTAATGGGCGGACGTACAGTGTGGCTCATAGATATGCACTTACTCTTGGGAAATTCAGCAGTACGACGATCATTCTGGCGCCGTTGGGAGTAATATCATGTAAATTTAGCCAGAAGCCTGTATCACATACATTAAAATCTACTTATGATGGTTCTATCTTTCAATGACATGGCTTTGGTACCATGTATTAATAACGTGTTTGTTTGGGGTTTTTTTGGGGGGGGAGGGGTCGGGAGGATGTGCTTATTACGAGTGGCCATAGACTGACCTCTTTAACAACGAGTTCCGCTATACCGCTCCTTACGCTTCCACGAGAAGTGAATCTGTTTCTGAAGAATGAGGAGTTCAATGCTGTAAGCTGGTAACATGCGACTTCGAACAACGCTGCTGAGAAAACAGTTTACTCGTTGCTTGTTACTTATAATCTGAGTCCGATCAAAACTAAACTCCTTACGACGAACGCACCCATTAATCGAGCCGGCACATTAGTAGGTTACGACGCAAGCGCTAACAGTGAGTGTTTACATGAAAAACGTAAAATGGCTTCACCTTTCGATATATGGATAACTCTGAATAGTCTTTAATTCAATCAAAGAATCACAGTAAATTTGTTTCGGGATCTTGTAATGGTTAACTCATGGTTGTAGGTGATTTAGCATAAAAGACGAAACGTGGGGGGAAATGGGGTCGGGAGGGGGGAGGGGAGCTACAGCTTTAAGTATGAAATACGTGCTTTGTAATCAGTTCAGTGTATAACGCGCTTCAGATAACCGTTAGTATCAAGTACACAAGTTAAATGGTTATACAGCAAACGTTTGGGTAAAGTTGAGATAAATGAAATTAAACTTTCATTTGAGTTCATCTCGCGCGAAGTTAATACATTTACCGTAATTTAAAGTGGGTGATCCGTATGCTAGTACCATTGACATTGTAACCATGTTGGCTATTCTGATAGTCATGGAGTGGAGTGATAATACAGAATTGTGTATCAAGAAGCATTCATGGTCCAAGATATTCTTTAGGAGGTGAAAATGGAAAGCCATTGTAGTCACTTCAGTAGGTTGGTACATTGTACTCAGTTCCCGAAGTATTTCCAGAAAACGGCTGCGAATGGTACCCTGGATTTTCTGCGTCTTCACCGGGAGTAGGAAAAGATGCATAGGGTGACGTTCCCTCTCCTGCAAAATTCTTTCCGCCGTAATCGAAATCTGTAGATCCTTGTCGGTACCTCAAGAACGCCATCACTGCAAGACCACCCTAAAGAAATTTTGAATAAAAATTTAAAAGCAGCTAAAGGCAACGAGAGGTACACAGACAACCTAAAAGAGTTCCCAGATATGGCTCTTGCTGGCCTTGTCAGACTGGTCCACTATAGGGGCGCCTAGTGAAAGTTTTGTTGGCGAGCCACAGTTGAGTACAATAACTGTCTGACCATCAGATGGTTATGATTCCAAAGGTATTAGGTAATGCTTGGTAGTTTAAAAGTGCGGTAACTGTTAGAAATCCTTTTCCTGTTTGTTGGGGTTTTTTATTAGTATTTGAAGCTTAATATTCAATACCATTCTTCAACTGTTTGTAGGCTTCTTGCAATCTCTTTATTTAACTATTTCTGGTTCACCAAATAACTCCACACCATATCTGCCGCATATCGCGCAAAGATAAGGAAAAAACTGTTTATTCCTAAACCACGAGTATTTACGGCACCTAAAAGCGTTTCAAATGTGGCTTTGAATCAAGTATGCAAACTTCTTACACAGAAAATCGGCGAAAAGCTTTTTGATGAAAATGATTTGCCTGCTAAATAGTATCTTCAAGTTTTGCACTACCAATAATATGTCTAAGTAAATATAAATATCATCAACGCAGCTCCTGACGAAAAAAAGAAGAAACTCTTCAAGATTCGACCAGGGACAAAATACAACACACTTTATCGAGAGCTATCTGTAGTATTCAGAGATGCAAGATCTAAAGGCCACCATGTAGATTTCAATTGGCTTTGTAGTAAAGGACGCAGAATATATAAATAACAAACAAAAGAGGAAAATGCTATTATAAAGAAGCATGTTATAGCAAACTGTATTAAGAGATTTAATCTGAAGCAAAGGAAGATCCAATGAAATAAAAAGATGCTGAAAGAACATTACAGAGACAAAATGCTAGTATTGCACACCTCATTGAGAGAAAGAGCTTCAAAAAATTCTCATCCTGATGATCGAAACCTGAAAACATGGGTTTCACAACCAAAGTCTGGAGATAGCAAGAGGTTCTATTAATTAAATATCTGCTTCCGACCAACCGTCCTACAGCCCAGGCTTGCCATAATCTTTAGAGGTCAAGGCGTGATGATGACGTGATGATGGCGAAATCAGCCAAGATCGCTGGATCTTTGACATTTTCAATGGTCAATGAACACAACCTACAGCCTCGGACATAAAATACAATACCTAGTTTTTCTTTTCTCTACTCACAGTAAGTTATACATGTGAATAGTTCGTTATGTATTTGTTTCAAATCAGAAAAGAATTCTTCTGTCTTTCTTTATAAGAAAATTATTAATTTTTTTTCTGCGAAAAAAGTTGCTAACTAACTGTCAGGGTTGAGGGTTGCTAAGCAAGTTGCTTATAATTTTTTCTAATGTGAGGGCTGAAGCCTTAGCAACTGGGTTGGTTATAAAAATGTGTAGTAGACGCAGCATAGTTTCCAAGATTTTACCGAATTGTGCAAATAAAGTCAAGTCAACAGAACCAAAAACAGACTAGGCAACAGGACACCATTTGTTTGAAAGCCCATCATGTGCTGACAACTATCAATAGGATTCGTTTAGGGTATTAGCCAAAGCCCGATCTCCTTTTCATCTTGCTGTCTTTGAAGTCGCATTTTCTAAAACAAAAATGCCGGTGCTCTTTCGACTAAAAGAATTTATTCACAATTTACGCCTTTTTCAATAACAAAAGCGGCAGAAAAGCTGTCGCTCTCGTGACTGTTATTTTCTATTTCGTCTTATCTTTTCCTGTAAACTGATTGTCAAAGTTTTCTCACTTCACTCCATACCATAGCTGTGATCAGTGTATGGCCAAAATGTTTAGCAAAATCAATCCATTACTTAACGCAATATTCAAGTGTTGTACCATTAACCAACTTTTCAAGTATTATTTGTCTGGTAAACATTTAGAGAAAATCTGTTGGCTGCAAAGAAATCATCTATTAGTGACGTTTTGCTTCTTGTTTTAAAAAATAAATTCTCGTATATTTCTCGTATATGAAACATATATAAAATTGCAATGCGTCTGCTTCGGAACTGACGAACGTTCAACGCTGTAGCACATTAAATAATGTGTAACACAAAACGCAAAAATTACCAATTAATGATCAACGGGTCGTTGCTTTGACACAAGTTAATAAGCCTGTCTCTGTGCTTTTTTCTCGCACCAAGACTACATGGGCTAACAATATTTCCTGCACCTCCTTGTCCCACCTTTGCACTGAAATCGACCATCAAAAGGAGCAACTCTCTCCTTTTGCATTTCGATTTTCCAAGCTCTACTTGCGAATAGAATTCTTTGAATGAATTGTCAATGGTATCTTGTGTTTGAGCGTACGCCTTTATGATGTACAGGTCTGTTCCTTTTCCTTTCAACTTCATTAAGATGACGCTGTCCGAAACTGCGCTAGTGCCCCTTGCAGTTGTCGCAGACTCATGGTACAAGAATGAAGCAAAGGCCTCTTTAACGTGTGTTTCTGCCACACCAAATTACCTTGTGCTTGTCTTTCAACAAAACTACGCATGCTGTCCATCTCATTTCAGCAACCTCGTAGGATATCAACGTACTACCAGCAAATATCTACGAACGGGCTTATTCTGCGCCTATCAACAAACGCAAACTTGAAAAATCTGAAATTAGGTACCTAAAATAGTTTCTTCTCATCATTCCCTGTACCCCGGGATTCAATATTATATCGTAAGCCATTGCACATCTTTAGCCACAGAAGTCAGATATCTGTGGGGACACAACAACGTCCTGAGAAGGGTTGTAAATTACCTGATCAGCTTTTTAAGGTTTTCAACTATTCGTAGACCTCCCAGGATAAAAAACACAATGCTTACCAATTACGTCTTTTTAAATGACTGTAAAACACAACTGTTATAGTGCTTACAGTTTGTTTTGAAAAAATTCACGGAATTGGTTAAACAGATGGTTTGTGTACCATAGCTGCCAGCTCCACTACTGGATAACAACTCAAACCATCATCAGGAGGAAACCACTGAGCAGTTTTGGTCCCTAATCCTCCACTGCTTTAATAAAGAGGCGGGTCTCTTCAGAATTTGTTGGAGGTGGTTATAGATGAGTCATGTGGAGACTATGAAGTGCAAAAAGGGTGTCTTATCGTTGTCATCTGCTAAGAATATCGCTTATGTTTTTGATGCAGCATATCTCGCAGGAGGCTGACGGTGTGAATGTTGTAAAAGCTGGAGTTTCAACCTGAAGGCCTGGGGCATTAATGAAAAGGTGAAAAAGTTAATATCCTATTTGTATAAAAAGCACAATATTTAAATTGTAGTTTAATTGTTATTTTACGGTAAGCTGAAAGAATCAGTCATTTTTTCCTACCTGCCAATGAATGCTCTTCCTATGACTGCACTCAGCAATTTCTGCCTCCTTAAGTGCCTGCAATCGCAACCAAATAACGATAAAAGTTATTTCCCTGTCTCTTAGTGTGGACGATATTAAACACCAAGATGTTCTAATAGAGACACCGGACTCACGAGTATTAAAAACTAAGTATGAGTATAATAACCAAAGAGTACTGGAAGAGACGTTCTGAATGGAAACGAGTTGAAGCGCGACGAAAGTAATAAGTAAGCAGGTGTTTTGGTTCCCATATTGCTGCCCCCTGAAGGAAGATCAGTAAGCATAGTTTAGAAAAGCAAACACTTATCAAAATATGAATTAGCCAACTTGATAGTTCTTCTTTTACTTGCCAAAGAGTGAAGGATGTCTGTCACTCTCCCCAAAACATGCATGTTTTACGTCAGCCAATAAGTAATATGGTAATGGGCAGCTTACCATTTGCAGCCAATCTCTGTTACTCACAAATAACAAAATTGGAAAGACAGTTTTACCAAATTAATATACGAGCATAGTAGACAGTACCACGTGAAGGATACTCTAAGGATGATATTATTAATAGATATGCTTATGAGACACAGTCGCCTTTCACATTTGTGAACTGGAAAATTGCAACAACAACAAAAAAATTCCTGAAGAAATATTGCTTCAAAATTTAGAAGAGATGCTGCAAGAAATTTATGAGGCGATTGGACATCCTTTTTTAAAAGGTTACTTTTAATTTTTTAACAAGGTTGAACAAATGCGTTTATTCGTGCTTCTTAAACAATTACGTCCTTTTCTTGTTAAAAAGACCTTTCTGGACAGAAATCAAGTAAGGAAGATATGTAACTATTAATCCCTTTGGTTCAATATAGCTAGTTAATTAACCTCCTTTTATTTATTATAAACATCGTATCCTAGCACAGTGAATAAACATTTCATTAGTTGTTTCTAACGTACTTTTGTTACAATTGGGTAATGAAAGTAATTTATTATAATACCGCGAAATCACATAGCCGAGACTCTTCCACCAGTGCGTGGATCTCCATTGTTCTTTGTTTGACTAGTGGTGGTACAGGATTACAGCATGCAATAACTCCTTGTGGTTCTCTACAGGTAATCAAATACCGAAAAGAATGTAGTGGATGGCGAAAACAACAATAAGATATCCAGATGCTATGTTACTTAACAATAAAAATAAGGTTTTTGATTTGATATGCAATATTGACATTTAGAATGGCTTTCCTTTTTGTGGAGCCATAAGCTTATCACCGTATTTAATAGTAAATACAGACTGTCGTGATGAGCGATAACGTTCCAAGACGAAATGAAATATGAATATTGGTATACTTTTCAATCACTATTATCTCATCGCCTCCAAACTCTCTACAAACAATTGAACATAACTATATTTCCAAAAGAGACTGGTATGTGTTACAACTTAATTACAATGAACCCTAAATCACGTGACCTTGAAATGTATGACATTAACCCCCCTCCAAGAATGGTTGGACCCCAACCATGGTTAATAACCGTATCTATCTGATGGTACAATACTTCTACCAGAACGCGTTACATTTGAAGATTGTTCAATAACAATAGGCTGTTCTGACACAGCGTTACATTTGAAGATTGTTTAATAACAATAGGCTGTTCTGACACAAAATCGTAACTATCGTCATCTTAACCTTGACTATTGAGGTTAGAGGAATTTCGTCTAGGTGTGTCAACAGGATTATCTTCAAGTGCGAGAGACTTGAGATCATTAACGTGGAAAGTTCCAGTACGATCAAGCAAAGAATATCTAACATCTGACAAAACTTCCTTAATGACTGCAGGAACCACTGTATACCGTGTTTCTCAGCACGATGAATATGGACATAAACTAAATCACCAACTTCAAATGTTCGATTGACTTGTGTGCTAGTCAGACAACAGGCTTCAGAAATATTCTGACATGCTTCATTAATCTCACTGACACGTTTACGAGCATAACCAATATACGATGTAGATGTCGAAGCTAGAGATTCGTCGACAGCTTCTACTACCACTGTACAAGAGCGACGCCCACGCATCAGAGAGAATGGTGAATGACCAGTAACTGAATGCACGGCAGAATTGTACGCATATGTGACAACGGGTATCTGACTGGACCAATAAGACTTACTTTTATTCAGAGCTCTGATGAGAATTTTGTTTTCACGCTCGCACTGACCTTTCATCTCAGGATGATAAACAGAAGTACATATGTGCTCAATACCAAACACATCATAGAGATCTTTCATGATGCCATCAGAGAAGTTCCTGCCATTGTCTGACAAAATGCGAACTGGGGAACTAAAATGTAATACCCAGCCCTTAAAAAAGGCATTATATACAGAGGAACCCGTTTCATCTGGCAACAAACAAGCATACATATACTTAGTATACAAGTGCAGTGTTGAAAAACTGTGCAAGAGTAAGGAGGATGACAACGCCATTAAAGCACAACCCCAGAAAGGGGGACCAATGCTGGAAGGGTCACCCCGCATGACTAAGGTGGTAGGACACCTGAAGAATCCCTTTTAAAGGGCTGTCTTGACATTCCACTCCCTCGATAAAGTGGTCAGAAGCCAGCAGAAGCTACTAAATACTTTAAATTGTCATTACCTCAATGGCATTCAAGCCATAAGGTTTAAATGTTTTAGGCTTATGCTGTCAAAAAGAGATTTAATGGCGTAGCTAAGCTTCTGTGTGCCTGCCTGGTCTACAAGTTCAAATTACAAATTTTGTATCCCCTAGTGATGTTCGCAATCAGAGTGCTAAAAGAGACCTTTGTGGTGTCAGTCTGTTTTCTCCTGACTTTTTTCTAATGAAATTCCTGTACTGTGATATCGTAATTATTAACTCTCATTCGAAAAT
>JAAAKM020006971.1:79116804-79158437 GCA_010016025.2 Alatinidae sp. Z8VKAUB7J3 | reverse complement strand
ATAACATGACGTTACTTGAGCCCACAATTGCTCTCCTTTTCCGTCCTATTTGGTCAAACAAGCCTAAAGGGTACGTTATTAATAAAACTTCTTTATGTACTCTGTACCTTACTTTGATTCCAGGAGTATGAATTCACACTAGAGGCGTCATCAAGCAGTGCGTCACAGGGCAGCGCGTCACCATGAGTCAAGCAATTTGTGTAACACAATGGTCCCAAAAAGATCATCTTTCGACCGTGAATAACTTTAAAAGAAGAGGGCTCGACTTTTGTTGGCTTCAAGCTAGCTTCGAGTCTACATGGACGTTGTGTTAGATTCAAGGGATACAAACACATGTTTCAAAATTCTGGTACTTGTGGCACAAGATAAAAACCACGGTCATTGCGTTGACAACACTGATGAATTTAAAGAACCAAGGAATTTATGTGAGGGTGATTGAGTTAAATCGCTGGCGGATCGACTAAAGTTATCGTTGAATTGCAAAGGAAATGAGTATATCTTTTAACCTCACTAATATGCAATCAACGTTACACAGAAATCTGGTTAAACATTTGCTGCTCTTGTTATCACAAACTGAATACCTGTTGGCATCATGTATGCATGCTTAGGTTGCCTTATACTGACATGATTTGTGTTTGTTGCCGGGTTCACACTGCAACAGCAATTTGATATTAGCCACCAACTTCATATGCAGTAAAATGTAATGGTTCTGAACTCTTCCAAAGATACCATCAAATATCCCCATTTATTTCTCTCAGTATTTTTATGACTCTATTCAACACTACTTGTGTCAATTAGAAATACCTCACTGAATCGATAAACCTTTCCTCTTTGTTGTTGCTCGACGCCATTTCAAATGAAAACTCACTATCGTTTTCTACTGTTCCAAGGCGTCACAGGGCAGCAAACGTGGATTTTTTCAACTTTGACGCATCGACGAAACTGGCACGGGCAGCAGCATTGGGCGTCAGGGTGCATCAGAAGACACATACCTTATATTATTACACAACCTGAGTTTAAAACTGGCATGGAAACAAAAGAAGGGATTATTTAGCTACGGACCATCCTAGATAAATACTTGCAGTTGAGTAAACAGTATACATCTGTTCTATCGACTATGAAAAAAGCCTTTGACAGAGTCTATCACAAAGAACTATTTGAAGATCTTGAGGAATGTGCATTGGATGCAAAAAATCCGAGGTTGCTACAGAACTTTTACTAGTCACAGGTAGCCAGCATCTGACTAGAAGATAGTGCATCAGCAGAGTTGAAGGTAAAAACAAATGAGTGAGACAGGTTTGTGTTTACTCAACAAAGAATTCTTACATAGAAGACATCTTTCAGAAGACTGAGGGTTTCCTGGGAAGCGGTATCGGAGGTCTTAACATTACAAATCTTAGATATGCTGACGACGCAGCATTAGTCGCAGACACAGAAGAAGATTTACAAAAGAAAATGGACCTTATCTTGAGTGAAAGAAAATGAAGATTGAAGATGACTGTTAAGAAATGGGAAGTTGTGAGGAAGGTGCCGAAGAATCGCGGGAGAGAAAGGAGATGCCACCTTCGTACAACGGAGAAGTTGTTCTTAGTGAAAGCTGATAAGTCAACACTATTGAACAAGCGGACTGAACTTGTATCAAAGTGTCGCCATGGGACTCGTTATCGTGTAGGAAATGGTGGTGCAGCATAGTCAGAAAAGCAGGAAGTGCCGAGTCACAACAGTGACGGAAAAGCACAACAGAGAGAGAGAGAAGAGGGAGCAACATGATGGGCAATGAGGAGGCATCAGTGAGACTGGCATTGTTAGTATTATGTTCAAAATAATATCTAGAGTTAGAGTACCTGGAGCGATATAACAGAGATTTGGACTACATGTAGGTCTGTTTCATAGCTCTATAGCTTGTTGCTTGTGATCATCACAGAGACAATGACTAAAACAGGGGTAGCAAACCTTTCTTGTCCAACTGGACAGATTTTGATTGAGTCAAGATGGACAACAACTGATTGGCCCAATTAATTTAGTATTAAAAACCATGAAAATGCTGTAAGGTCCTCCAATTTTTATGTTTGGGCCTGACATGATATATAAATATTAAGTGAAGAAGAATACTAACATAAAGGTGCAGACTATTATCACAGAATGCAAATGGTCAAGTGAAGAGAAGGGTTGAAGGTTTTCAAGGAAATCTTCTACTCTTGAGTGCCTAATACATGGGGAGGGGAGAGGGGTCTTAATAAATGGAACCAGGATGGATTGGAATATTTTTAAGAACTTATTATAAATTATAGTTTAAAAATTGATGTTATTTATGAAAACAAGTGTATTTTATACTTAAAAATAACTTTTTCTTCCACTGCTTATCTAAAACTCAAATTAAGTTACTGCTTTGCCAAAATTAATAAACAGGGGGGTCTTATTAAGGGCTGAGGCAGAGGGGATTTTCTTGTGAAAACGTCTAAGCAGTTATATCATAATATCATATTAGGGGTATATGTTCCAGTAGGAAAGTTGCCGTGAAGTTATATAACCCTTTTTGAAACATGTTGTACGCATTAATTCATTACAAAACTGCTGTTACGAGACGGAGGCACTAGTAAATACCTGTCTCACGACAACTTATAGGCCATTTACTGATACTAGGCGAGTAGATATCTCCTTATTTTGATCACCAATAACAATGTTGTTTGAAGTCTTTCATAGTGAGCGTCTGCGTGGTACCAATGATGATCATCTACACCTTGTGTACACCTAGGCCTTGGCTTTCTTGTCTTGTCTTTGTATCGGTCCCAAGGGATTTGATTAAAACATTTATGGGAAATAAATTGTATCGCATAGGGAACAGGAAAACTTCAACAGCTTGGGAATGCGCAAAAACAATTTCAAATCTGTTGTAGCGGGTTTCATTTGATTCTTGAGCAGGGAGGAAGTTCCATTTGACAAAACTTAACAGCAGCTTATCACCGAACAACGGCCTAAATGCGTGGCAATTAAGGAAACACATCATACATTAAGGATATATCGATTCCGGAATAAAATATAAGGGAATAGCTGCTTAGTAAGGCAATTGCTTTCATAAAGAATACTTTTTGCGATAAGAAACTTTTACAGGCACTGACATTTTGAAAGAACAGAAGAAGCCCGCCATTTTCGCCAAGTATTTACACCAACACAAATAACCGATACAGCAATTGGAACGAAGCTAGATAAATTGTACAAGCTACAATTTGCTTCTTTGCAACTTCATGCATAGAGGTGGTAGTCACACTACGGTCATACTACTTCTGCTAATGCAGAATAGATACGTGTGCTTTGAATTTATGGTGCGAATTATGCCTGAATACACAACGACTTTCGAACACGACAAATAACGTGTTGGCAAACTTGAGCGGATTAGCTGGAATTTGACTTTGCCTGCTTCAATAATGCTTGATGCATAACGATCTCATAGGTCAAACTGAACGACTTACTTAAAATTTTCCTGTATTTACAACGTTCTTAAGGCAAACTCGGATATTCACGTAGACTGAGTAACGAAGTAGAGAGTAACAATACAGGTCTATGAATGGCGAAGACTATCGCGTCGAAAGGTTTCAAAGAACATAACGACGGCAACACATACGGTTTTGGAATAACGGAATAGGGACCTCTTGCATATCTATCCTAAACTGAACTGAAGGAGGTTGATACCTTTAAAATTAGAGGCGATACTTACTAGCGTCAGGTCTTTGCGCACATTCAACATTGATGTTGTAGTAGCAGATCGACCAGAGGCCCTTGTACTCATCGGGATGAAGGAAATCCTTGTAATAATCCTTTACAGTCCAAGAGACAGTCGCTTGTGCTATCGCCACAAACAAGAATCCAAGAAACGACAAAAGGTAGATAAAAAGCGTAAATGCTGTTATCCTTGGGATTGTTGCTCCTTGAAGATTAGAGCCGTAACCTGCAGCCATATTAGAAGGTGTCTTTCTCTGATCTTCCTGTCAACGAAATATCGCTCGCTTAGGCTACTAAAAGGCTCTGATAAATCCGTGGAAAACTTTCTAGAAGTTATTGATTATAACCTTCACAACGTTCAGTGCTTTTTCAAACGTTGCTTCCGATCGATAAGTCATCGGCGAGATGACAACAGCAAAGTCGTCAATTTCAATAGAGATGCAGTCAAAACCACCACCCCTATTCTTGTCATACAGAATGTCTCTTGTTGAAGACAAAGGAGGAACTCAAGCGGCAAAATGACATAGAAAATATCAAATGCTTAAAGTCGTAAGACTCTGGGCAGCAACTGCTGGGGTAAATAAGGACACTTCTCGCGTTCTCCTTAGAGGAAAGACAGTTCTTCATATGAAATAACGTTCCTGCGAGCAATGGCTGTTGTGTGACTCTAGGTGAATCTGTGGCAACAATACAAACATTGTTGACATTCCATTGACACAAGGAAGACTGGGATCCAGTGAGTCATGTTAGGCTATTGTCCACCTAATTGTGACTTCTGGATTGTCGCATGAGCATCTGACTGAGGATGATCGTTTGGCAGACTGTAAACAACTGCTCGCCCGATCAACAGAAAAGAGTTTCCTAAAGGTGCACCCCTTCCCCCTTCCTCGTCTCAAGCGGATTTCCTTTACTACCAAGTATTTCAGAAGGGCTTCTTCATCTTTCCATTGTTGCAGGGAGGCGAGAGGGGGAGCAAGTTAAGTAGGCCCGGGGCTACGTACTTCTGCTCGTAACTTTTTTAACGACTTGACGTAGGCTATGGTCGTGAAGTTTGCGACTTTGCCTTATTTTTACTGAGGATTATTTTGAATGATGAATTTCTAAAAAAGATTTTGAATATTTGCAATATTGGTGTTTTGCTGCACCATCCTAGAGTTTTGGGCCTTTCTGTTTTGTCACTTTTCTTTAAAAGTCATGCTCCTTATATCTATAAGCTATGATATTCATTCTTTAATTCGTAAAAACAGTTTTTATCATCAAAAAGATCAGAGAATAATGGGAAAAAATTCACTTTTCCCCAAAACTATGTTGTACGATAAGGTGAAATTCGTCAGAGAAACCTATATGACAATGTATACAGAAGAACTATAAGGAAAAAATAACATTTTCGATGAATTTTAACGCACAGTAAATTACAAATTATAATTTGCATGTTTTGTGGTTATTTTTAGATATAATGGTTGAAAGACAGAAAAAGGAATTTTTAGTGACAAACCGTTTCCGTAGTTACAAAACTCATATATTTTGTAAAATAACTTGCCCGAAGTAAAAACTATATTGCCCAAATACTACGCATACATTTACATAAACCATGACGATATTACAAACACAGTTAACACACAAACGAAAAATAAAACTTTACTACAAATATTATCTTTTAAGACCTTTTAAAAAATTGCAATATTGTGCAACAATTAAGAGGCAAATATGGCGTCATTGCCATCAGATTAATAATGTTTTTTTTTAAATTCTTTGGAAAAGAGTCAAACCATAATTCTTTCAAAAATCTTAGTAATAGCAACAGAGAATATAAAGTTATAGCGCGTTAAACTGAAGCGGGCCTACAAACACCCACCCACCCCATGTATGAGAAGAGCCAGAAACTTTGCATTTAAATTGTCTTTCTTTGTAGAAGAACCTCTTCTCGGAGGAGGCCTACACTCGGGTTCTGTCCAATTTTGTTACGATCATATTAAGCACTTATACGAAAGCCGTGTAGACTGTGGCAAACTCAGGATTTTCAAATGGAGATACCATACCTGTTTTAAGATACCAGATGCAGTACGCTCTGTCTCAGTTTGACCTACTGATGATATGCATATACATTTAATTATCAGAAGCTCCGTGTGTTCCGAAAGCAATCTGGATTTATCAATTTGAGACAATCAAGTAGTTCTTCTAATGGTCGCTCTATCCCGTACGCATTCTGACCATCTACACTGAGACGTATGTCCTGTCTTCTTCGTTCATCTTGTTTCGATAGTCTTTTAATCTCAGGCCCTTCCACGAACGCTAACTGCTTAAAGTTGGTCTCTCATGATGTCATTTAGGCGTAAAATAATACACCTCTCGAAAGTTCATTTAAAACTTTTAGACAGATGATGATTTGCTTGTATTGTAGTCCGGTCTTTCCATGACAGATAGTGGCAAGGAAAATACGCAAAACTCAAGTTCCAAATTACAGTATGTCTTTTCTTTAACATTGTTTTATCATATTCTGGGAGGAAAACGTATTCTTCATTGGATACAAGGTCTTCTTTTCTGACGAATACAGCACCTTTTTCTGAGAAAGAGAGTACTCCCTTCAGAAAAAGAGGCACTTTCTTCTCAAAAAAGGTGCACCTTGGCAACTTTTCAAAAAACGTGAAGGCTCCATGGCCCTCTGGTCTTTAGCTTCTACGTCTATAATTCTGATTTTATTGCCAAAATTGCAGCCCAGCCGACATACGCATTACTAATCTGGAGAGAGGCGATGTGAGTCCGTAAAGAGGGGCATCATTTTTTGAGCTAGGAACCCGGTACAATTTCTGTGGCTAGGAAGAGGGCACAGCTTCGGCTAAGAAGAGGGCACTATTTCTTTGGTTAGGAGCCGGGCACTATTTCTTTAGTTAGGAAAATGGTACAATTTCTTTGGCTGGGAGGAGGGCAGGGAAGGCCCCTCCCCAAGTAGCTCGCTCGACTTACCTCATGTTGCATGTGAGTCCGGGAAACTAACGGCGGGTTGGTCTTCCAGTGTTATGGTTACGTAAAAATCTCTTGGAAATGATGACCCTTTCCAAGAATTTGCAAGTAAATTTGTTTAAATGTTGTATAGCTAAAACGCGCATCCGCAGATCTAACAGTGCTTTTGTTCCTTTGGTTCATAATATTTTCTTTCATTCATAAAAAGAAATTAATTCCTTTTAGCACAAATGAAGTCTGTTTAGTCAAAGAGAGACCTTAAGACTTTGTTGAAGGTTCTCCGGACATGTATACACAGGATGATGTAAATGCCTAACAACACCAGGTTTTAAATTTAGCATGACACATGTTACATAAATATGTTCATCTTTTGATATCTTTAGCTGCAAGAATTTTAGTGATTCGCTCACTAAAGACAGAGTTTTAATGTACAAGTCAACTTTCGTATATCCTTGAATCTTCTGTAGTGAATTTAGCCTTAGACCTTTGAAATTAAGCATCGTTATGTTTAGCGTTAAAGTATTAGAGATTTTCCTATAGAAATTCAGTTGAATAATTGTGATATGATAAAATCATAATGAAATCATTCTAAAGGTGTAGCTAAAGCTAGAACTGAATTTGATTTCTACATGGGTTTCTTTGTTGAATCAGTCTTTAAGTGGTGAAGGGACTTTTTTTACGTAGATAGTAAAAATGTCTTATGGTGCTCCCCTGCGCCACTCCAACCGTCACAGGCAGGATGATGTCAGCATTAAGTGTAACCAAATTATTCTGCTACATATTACTCACATCAGACAACAGAACTTCAACAGAAGCTGAACATCCCTACTTTGCATAAACATAGTGTGTACATCAGAGGTAGTGCCGAAGTCAATAATGTCAAAAACCTGTCAAGGGTCTATACAGGAACTCCGTGTAATAGAGCTGATGTCTATATGGCTCGGGATATTGTCCGTAACCAGTTCCATGCAATGCTCATAGAGCCGTTGCTGAATCTTAAACTGGATTAACGTAATCAGTTTGTATTTGTTTCCTTCCATCGGTTTCAGGCGTTGTGGCAGAATTATTTTCGGGTGTGGAAAAATTACTCTGGTTTGTTTAGCAATTTAGTAAATTTGTCTACTGCTGCTGCAGAAGAATAGTCATTTAGTAAGCGATCACTTATGCGTTCCTGGCTGTTTGACTGGTTTGTAGTTGAACTGTATGAGAACAAGTAGCATACTAATTGTCATCAGAGTAATTTTGAGATTTTAGTCTATTAATGACGTTCAGTGACAAAGTGTTTGCTCCGAATGTTCGCCATTAATGTAGTGTCCGAGTGGACTACTAAATCAGTCTAGATTACATAAATGTCATTGGAGAGCTCTTACAAAATAATATTTTGCGATTGTATAAAAGAATCAATAACAGAGTATTAGAAAGCAGGCTTTCATACAAATTCAACTCAAGTCAAAATTTCCCTCAAGCATAGACAGTTCTGTTGTTCCGTGGCTCTTGGAATAAAAATGATCATCCTTCGATTGAAATTGTCAATAAATTTTCTACATTTGTATTCAAGGGCTTGTTTTTTGAAAATGTTACCTAGTTCTTCTTCTTACGTTATCCACTTCAACAGTGCTTAGTTTTGGGGGATTTGACGAGAGTCCGTTTAGGAGAAATCTGTTCATAGGTGTTGACAATACCGACACTGAGAAAGTATGTGTCTGAGTCAAGTCTTTACAACGTTTTGAATGCCATGGAGCAATTTTGTAGTTGGCAGAGGACTTCCTTTATATGATTCTTGAAAAGAACACTGGAGAAATAGAAAATCTGTCACGACAAGGGATCGAACCCGTGATCCACGCTTTCGCGGCGTGCCCTCTACCAACTGAGCTAGGTGATCTCCGGTGTACTCCGTTTTTCTAGTCGCCACATTAGCTCCAATCACTTACCGGTGGACATCGACATCCAGCTCAAAAAAATTGGAGATTAGCGTCTCTGCGTCATTCGACCTGACTAAGTTAGGACTGCCATTCCTCCTGTCATACTGTTCAAAGCCCATTGAAAGAAGAAAGCATGGCCAGTGGTGACATATTTTCTGTTTCCCTAGTGTTCTTTTCAAAACTGACTTTTCAAATCCTCTCTTCTCGACAATGATTTATATCATTTCAGAAAGTAAAACCAATACTTGGCTATGAAATAAAACCCAGTTGCAAATCCAAAGCACCCACGCCAAGCACAGGATCTCTGAGTATCACTAAAATACATTAAACAAAACAACAAGGAGCCATTCAGTAAAAACTTTACAAATAGTAAGCTGATCACAGTCAGCAGACATTTCTCGAGCCTTTCAAAACTTTCGTTTTCATCATTTCATTTTAGAGGCGGAAAGAGAAGATTTAAAATAACGAGTGATTTTCTTGGCTCCTATTTATAAAGCAACCGTATTTGTAAGATAGTGGTTCTCATGATCAATCGACAGACAAGTTGAAGAAATAGAAACTCTTTCAGCTATGAAACTAAGAGTCCACGTCTCTTCTTAACTATTATATATTATCCTTTACAGATCCAACAAACTTCTTTCGTAGGGTCTGTGAATTAGACGGAGAAAATTGTGCAGGCTTTCACAGGATTCTCATAAAAGGCGCACACAGGCTACATAAATTACGAGTCACCATGCATGTACGTGATCTTGTTTAGAAGATTTACTTGAGCCTACTGTGCTGTGACTATGTTTATTTCCTGACTCTAAATCAGGGCCCCGGGCCCTTGGCCATCCACCAAGAGCGGGCCTCCCACCAGCCAAAGGTTTGTATTTTGAACACGTCAAGCGTGACCGTTGTCTGCAGGCAGAAAGTGGTAGCGATGAATGATGGTTTTCGAATTTGTGATCGAACAGCAAAATACGGAACGGAAAGTTCCTTGTATTTTCCTGATCAGTTCAGTTCTTCTCTTGATCAACGTTTGCAGGAATTGAAAGATTTATCAATACCAATTTTGTAGCTTCTATTACTTTGAAGAAATGTCTTGGACGAGATTCAGGCTGCCGTGCAGCAACTCGCAACGACTTATCGAGATTGCGTCGGCATTACATTTGTTGATGAATTGTGTCAGTCTGTAACATTTGCCAATACGTATCTTAATATACGAGTAGCCAGAAGGGAAGCGGCTAGCCTTTCCTGTACAGACTCATCATTGATAAGGGTGTGCCCCAAACCTTCCCAACATTGAGATAGCTGTACCGATAAACCTTACTTTGATGATATCAAGCTGCAGCAGTGAGCGCTGCTCCTCAAAATTCAAATGAATTGAGAACCGATTACGAACATCCATTGAGTAGGACGACTTGTAAATCTAGTTATTATGAGGATCGAGACATAATGAATGAGCAGCATGAAAATCACGAAAAGTATCTGGAATGTAATGCTCAAAACTCAACCCATACTCTTGAAGTAAGCATGTCTACTTGTAAGTTAACTATATTTTTTTCATGAGAAATTAAATAATTGTCACTGAAGACTCCGATCCAGTCTGTCACTCAAAACATGTCAATGAACCAATCACATTGCGGGACGAGAGAATTTTCGCACAAAATTTGTTAGGCCTACGTCTGTTCAAGCACAAAGAAATTTTGAGAGTATCAAGTTCAAATCCTTTTAATTTATAATTCTCCTACGCGGATGCTAGTTACTACATTTAAACGAGGTTCCTGTTAGAAGACCTTAAGAAGTCGGTAGTAACTCTCATAGAAGCAATACAGTAAAGAACTGATAAGCCGCGAGTTGTTTTAGATTACCACGTTAATGGGTTAACGGTGTTTTCATCGACCAAACATAAAATTAATTTCTCAAAATGTTAGTTTTGAAAAGAACGCTAGATGAAATGAATATACTAAATGAAATTCGCGTTGAATGAGTACTTTTGACCCATCTTATTTGGTAAGAAATAGATACATGGAGGGGAATGAGTTCCTTATCGGACCCTAACATTTTAACAACACACATAAAAGCAGTAGATTTTAGACATGCACAGAAAAATTGATTTGGTGTCCAGCTCCTACGTAGTACTGGTAAAAATATTTACCGTATTTTGCTTATCATTGATTTAAAATTCAACACACATTGAACGTGATCGCATGAAAATAGATCACAAAGTTACAAGCAAAGAAATTGACCATCGGCTTCATAGAGTAAGTCCATATTAAAAAATATTTTCTAAGAATTGTGGTGGTAGCCTGGAGTTTGAATTAAACTCAGTAAGCCCAAATAATCGTGGTCTCATATAAGTAACCTCTGCAACAGAGTTTCTGATGTCTTATTTTTTTTATAGACAATAAAGCAGCATTCTGTGTGCAGGTTTTGGAATGATGTCCCTTCTGTCCTTGTCAATATAGATTGCAATATATACAAAAAATACTTTACTACAATAACCATGACCTAGAGTAATCCTTATAATAAATCTGGGATGTTTCATAGTAAAGGAAAGTATGATAACGAGTCAACAAAATTAGTTAACTGAAAATCGCAGTTAAGTACTAGATAACTCTCCCTGCTTACATGACCAAAATATAACGTCCCAATAATAACTTCAAGTTACAGGAAGCAGTCTTTTTCAAGTGGTTACAAGTCTAAACTCAAAAAACCTTTACCTTGTTTTGGAGCCCCACCAGGTAGCGTTTACCTGCTGTTCGTCATTCTTTAAGAGCTGAAATTTTTCGTTTTAACATTTGTTGTGTCTCTCACCGTGCAGTTGCAGTTTAATAATGGAATTTGAAGTGTGATGCAGTTATTGTTTCCATGCAAATGTTTTGAATATTTGTCTTTTCTTCTTAATATTTCCCTTCTCTTATGTTGCAAACGGAGCCTACTCAAATACTGTACTAGTTGTGCTTAGCTCTTATCTAGTACATGTTGATATCGTGGCATTGCATTTCTGCATTATGTAAATACAATGTTTGATATATCATCGAGTGGTGACATACTTTTCTGTTTCTCTAGTGTTCTATTCAAAATTGTTGATGTGTTGTATTTAGGCAACATATACTTATTCTAATAATTAGAATAATAATTTAATATTCTAATAATTAGAATAACATATCCCTTTTTCTATGCTTTGGTTGTCATGTAATTTGATTACTTATAAAAATGTTGCGTGACAAAATAGTGTCTTGATTTTCGGATTTTGGTTTTCTTTACTGTTTCAGGATTCTTATTTCTTTGCATGTAAGTCGATTGTTCCTCATTTCCACCTCTCTGTTAACCTTCCTTTCCAATTGTAAAAGTTTGAATCTTTTTTTAGAGGCTCATTCCTTTTATCAAAAGTTGTACATCAATCAGTTCCAAGTCTTTTTCGAATTACAAATATATTCTGTAGTTTTTCTTTTAGCGACAGAGAAATCAGAGAAATCTTATGTGCATATTTAGTGTTTTCAAGATAAAATTTTGAATGTTAAGTCCTGATATTTTTATTACTTGCAGTAAACGGATCAATTAATATCTGTGATAGAGATTCGCTTTCAATCTATGTCAGAATTTGAAACTTTTAATTTTTTATCATAAAAATAAACACAGAGAAAGGAAAAATAGGTAGTCTCTGTCATTATTCCTCAATGTAGTGACACTATGCAAATGGAGCTATGTTTACATTTTGTTCTTTTCCCGTTGTCAGATCCGTGATGTTATCCATTTGGCTTACCATCGCAGCCTTCTATTAGGCATTTGATCATTTTTTGAAATATTTGATCCCCTTAGCTCATTCCATAGATAGACCTGTGTAACTTTTGACCAATATGCTCTTGCTGTGCATATCCGGCACTGAAGACGGAACAATGATTTGATATTCTCATTAATTCTGAGAGCATCCTCTTTTAAGAATACAAGTTAACTTAATGCAATTCCTCATTAACGATGAACGCGACGGACAACATCATATTCTTATGCCAGATAAATTTGTTTACAACTCCAGTCTTAATATTATGTTCTCTGAATACTTCTCCTGTAATGATTAAATTATCATGATCATTCCTGGCTGCTTAACGTAGATGTTGAAACAATTAATGAACAATGCGTCTTGCGAATATTTTTACTAAACTTTAACCAAAATTATGAGAGTGCAAGTCATCTCTCCACTCTAAAATTGTATAATATTGGAGGGAATCACTTTAAAGAGCTTCTCTCTAATTTCTCATGAATATAATAAGCTGTTTACAATTTCATGATAGACTGTGAGGCAATTTTGGCATGATGGCAGTAGAAAGATTGACTTGGTTACGAGTGCTTTTGCAAAGAATTATTTGGGAGATAACGTTGTGACTAAAAAATTTCTGATGTCATTTCTTCTCCACTGAGCAGATACCACTTTCTATTTAATATCAATGCAGTAATATTGTTGGTGAGTATTTTGCTATTGCAATTATAAAATTTTGTGCAATTGAGAGAAGAAGGACAGTAACTAACTGGATTGAACGATAAGTGTTTTCAAATTATGGCTGGCACGTTGGCTCGAAGAAGACGTAACGAAGAAGATTGTGGAAGATGGGAAACAACTAAAATCGACTGCATGGAATTGCACAAGCCACGCATTTAAGACATTTGAGATGCAAACTACACTATCAATGGTTGGAAGTCATAAATCAGCGAAGTGAGAAAATCATAGTAGATATTTGATTAAGGAAAGAACGTCTTCTAAAGTAGAAAGACATATGAAGTAGTAAGACGCAGGTGAAGGTGGATGTAATTCTGAAGTAGGTTTTTGATTTGTTTCTTTCATAATCTACGTACTTATTAGAAATTGTGATTAGTAAACTAAACGTCTTTGTTACAGTGAAAGGCCTGGAAGTTTCTGGAATACTCCTGAATGTATGGACTAAATGTTATAATTAAAATCAGTGAGCTGCGAGAAAAATACAAAACTGTATAATCTAGATTCTTTACTGGAGTTGCAAAAAACGACACAATAGAAAAGGTCCTACTTTATTGTGAAAATTTACCAGTTGGTATTTACAGTTTATAAATTTAAGACTACTAAATATTGAGCCAAAATCTGATCACCTTTTTACACTTATTTCCACTACAAAGATTTTCACCTTCATTTCTGGTACGTGCAATCACCAGAACACTGACAATAGTGGACAGGAAGATTGGTGACTTATGATTTAAACGTTTCTTCACACTTCTAAATCTACCTAAAGCAATATCGCCAAATGAGAGTGGTTGCAGTTAGTTGTCACCTTACCTTATGGGCCGCCGAAAGGTCTTGCTAAGTGGACTATATGCAATGAGAATTAGTAGTTTTTGTTTGTTAAGTAGAGAGTGGAGCAATACGCATATACCAAGATCATGTCCTCATGCCAAAGGAAAGCATCACAAATTTACAGGTATGTTGAGTAATAGAGAGGCGAGAGTAAGTTGACTACGACCTTCTAATTTAGCCCGTTCAATTCAAGATACCTGCTGGGCCCCTGTGCGCATGTATCCTTCTGCAATTTGGAAGATTTTACGTAAATCTTAAGTCAGGAGAGAAGGAAGTATCTAAAGATTTAAATTCGTAGCGAGTCATTACATGCTACTGTGAACACTTTTTCTGTTTTACAAAACAACTTTTATAACTATAGCGTCACCACTATCTTTCGTTTGTAATTATAACTTCCCGTTAGTTTATTGTTGACCTTAGAGAAAGGAATTATTTATTGTTAATACTTCTTCTTGTTGGCTAAGTGATCCTTGGACGTATCTGTGAATAATTAAGGATTCACAAAACTGGCCATTTACTACCAGACTTAAATTTACGATATCTATAATAGCATTAGCTTGTAGGTCTACTTTATCAAAAGCGTAAATTTAAGTAATCATTAACCACAGCCTTTTTGAACTAATAGTAGCGAAAAGTGTTATCCGAATTTAAAATCTGCAAAAAGCCACTACTCTGGAAAAAGATGACATTAAGAAGACGATGGGTCTTCGAAGGTGAAATAAAAAATGCTAAGGCACTAATCTGTCGTCCTGAAAACAGCTTAGGTAACATTTTGAGACCTATTTACAGGGGACGTAGCTTATGGATGACGCTCATAATGACATTGTTAAAGCTATGATCATGCACAGCATTCTGTAGGTTCAGATTTTAAAGAAAAGCAAAGAAGTATCACGTATTGTCCAACGTGCCATCTTTTTATTCCTCATTATTGTTATGAGCATTGGAAATACCTATAAGAATACTGTGCATAAGCTGCGATGCAGCCTCAGCAAATATCACGTCATAGTACATAAGAATTCCGTTCTCAAAAGCGATATCTTCAGTACGTCAGAACAACTCCTCTACTGCTGGAAATATCTAAATCTGCACATGACAGGTGTCATAGATAAAATTCTTTTTAGGGATCTCAAGATAAAGTTTGGCAGTTTTACTCTGTAATAATCTTGAAAGCATTGAAAAATGGAAGAATTGCGACAATGCAGAACGTAACAATGAGCTCTTAAATATCTACAGGATCTCGTCAATGTAGATTACAATAATCTATTCTTATCAATACATGTGGACTTTGGACTGAAGAATATCCAAATTAAAGATTCATGAAAAATTCTTGGTCTTTGCCTTACTTCTCAATACCAACTAGTTGCAAGGCTGAACAGAATACGTGTGATTGCATCATCGTTATATGTAAATGACAGTTCTTTTGGCATAGAGATACAAGAATTCAAAGCTATTTAACTCTATTCTTTGTGGTGTCTATGTAACCCCTATTTCGTGTAAGGTTAGGCTAGCTATCTAACTCAGCAACATCCTAAACCTTTGTTGGATCTCATTAATATTTCAGTTACTAATTGTCCAAATAAAGAGCATTCTCTTTGTCAAACTTTGACATTTATTGCTTACGTCAGCAGATTCAATTGTTTGCAGTACTGCAGTTATTGAAGATCTGCTAAAAGGCACCTGATTCTCTCATGTTTTAATTGCCTTAATTACTACTCCTGTGATATTCTTGGTGATACTAAGGTGTAAACAATAATGTTGAGGTGCCTTAGATTACTAAACGACTGTTTTAGAGAAACTTGCTGATGTAATTTAGATTTCCTCTAGATTTAACTTTTTAGATACGGAAATGTGAGAGGCGTCCTTTAAAGCGATGGCCTTTACCTTAAAGCAGATTTGTAGATATCAGCTTAAGCTAAAATGAAGCTTTTCTAATAAAATATCGAAATTCGCGGAAAAGTATTACTGTTGCGTTTGATAGCACTGAGAAAATCCTTTAAAAGCACTTCAATGATGGGTCTCTTTACCTTACCCACAAAGACTAGGGTCAGGTGCTATATACAAAATGTTTCTTAAAATTTGGACTTGTGATATTAATGAAAAGAACAGAAATTTTGTCTTTTAATGTTTTCAAAGAGGTATTATAACTAAAAGCTTAATTAGCCTCAATTCCAAATTTGTTTCCATGTATCGTTTGGATGACGATTCTACGTAATACAGACCTTTTAGACATGTACATCTCTATGGACAAAATAGCAACAACTGTACAAAAACAATGTACACTTAATATGCACCAATTTAAATTCTTTCTATCATTCTCTGTCAAATTGTCATTTTAAAACGAGGTTAAAAATTGAGTCCTATGCCCCTGCTTTTACGTTAGGCCTACAGGTCCTTTTACATTACTGGTTCTTAGTTCCTGTGCAAGTGTTTTTGTGGGAATCCGAAAGCCCACAACGTAGATATGCTCTCGATAGTTGAGAATTTTCTCATAAAACTGTGAACTCAACTACACATTAGAAAAAGAAAAAATTAGTTCACCTTACTACGTAGGCAACCCTGTCACATAGGGCTACCTTTGTACACTTAAAAACTACACTATACATAAACCACATAACTGAACTCCTACACTAAAACATCATTCTTTTTCCCTACGTCTTTTTCAAATTACATTACTAACAGTTTCAATCACCCATTGGATCTCCCTTGAAATCCTAATGTTATCGTAGGTCGCTATTCTACATAATTAAATAGAAAAAGAAGCACACTTGTTGATCACAAACCTAGTGAGGAATTAAACCTAGCATCAATCGAAGCAAAATAAAAGTGTAAAAATATTTTATGAGATCTTAGGTATGCTTTGTATAAAACATAAGTGTAAAAAGACGCCTCAAGCTTTTTTCGAATTTTAAATTTGAGTTAATAGAAATCCGGTATATGACGCAAGAGTACGATGATCAAGTTATCATTTCCGCTTGACAATGCTGCATCTACTTATGAGAGTGTTGAATATAATCATGTCAGAAATGTAAGAATTCACTGCTGATAAGGTGTATTTCAGTTGCATCAGAGCATCAACGTCCGATCAAAGTTATTGTGAGATATTTCTGACCCGTTCCCCTGTTATCAAGACTCGTCCCTTGCACTCTACACTTTTCATTTGAGCAATCGCATCCAGAAATCAAGGAAATCGTGAAGGGCAGCTTTGTTTTTGAGTTTCACGCATGTTATGACTTTTTGACCTCCAAAAGCAGTTTATAATATCTTCCTACATGAGTATCGTGTGGCTAGAGCGTACGATCATTTCTTCTTCACATTTTCTGACCTTTAATCACAGCTTGTGTTACAATATTTAATACCGCAAATATAATCTAATATATCCCGTAATCTCGACCGTTTATTCTTCCCTTTGACCTTTTCACCTTCACTTTTATTTCAACCCTTAACTCTGACCCCACACACTGACCAGAATAAAAACACAGTACTGTACGTGAAACAACGTCACAGAATTCATATTGTATTGTAGGCTTATACTTGAAAGTCGGATATCAGCAAAGTGCGCAGCATCCATACTTTAAATCCTTTAAATAAAATAACGATAACCTCTCGTGTGACTGAAAATTTGCTGTTTGAGTGCAGTTTATGCAACTTTAATGGTGATCGTGTCAGAAGATTTTATCATACAAATCACGAACTCAGTATGCTAAAAGCTTTAGGATGAAAATCTCGCATTAGGATTTCATGAAGTCCCATCTGGCCCAATAGATTTTCAGGTACGAAACTTAAACAGTCAAGGAGGATTAGACAGATATGCTTACAATACCCACTGTTTGAACCTGCAACCTTTTTTAATTAAACATTTATGGAGGGTTTATGTGATTGCTGTTGACAGTTAACTCGCGAAGGAATGTCATACATAGAAATAAAATACCTTACTTTTAATATCAGCGCACTTGAATAAAGATCAGCATCATTCAGTTTTTCCATAGTTTACAAAGGACGTGAACCTTAAGCTCAAGCTCTGATAGTACGTAGCTATGACCGTGTTTAGGAGAGAATAATTCAAACCTACCATAAGTTATCTGTTGTAATGGGGTGATATCAGACGGCCTTACATTTTCAATAACTTACAAATAGGAATAAGATAATCAACCATAAGAATGCAAGGTGCAGAATATGAAAGATCTTGCCGCAGAACTAATATTTTTAAACTATATTTAACTTGAGATCAAGAATGTATGTAATTACTTAAGGCAATAATCTGCAAATGCCAAATACTATAAATAGCATAAAAGTGTCCTTGAAGTTAGCATATAAGAATTTTAAGCAACAATTCAAAAAATTGAATTTCAACTCTCGTCTTCAGTATTATTATACTTACCGTTTCAGTCTTGGTTGTCGTCACTTATACCACTACAATGACCTCACCATTATCACCTTTGCTATCATCATCATCATCATCATCATCATCATCATCACCATCACCATCTAAAATCTATTCAATAGATTCCGTGATCAAAAAGGGATAACAAACAATCGTAGCTATCTCTGTCTTCAAAATATTTCTAAAGTTCTCCAACATTTTTTAGGTCAGCATCTGTTGTAAAAGTATCAACAAGTGTAGTGATGGGACTCGCTCAGCTGGCTCTTCTCATACTATGGGTTGAAAGTAACTTCCACACAAGCAGGGAATGGCTGGTCCCTAAACTCGCGCACAATGAGTTTTATCCTTTATCTCCTGATGTTACCATGATACCTTTTACAAGTTCCTATACCGTTCCTTCTCGATCATATGTTTGTCGAATAATATGTTGACTAACACGTGAAGCGTGCACCTGTACGTACCACCCAATGCCTCTTCTTTTTCGAGTTAAAGACCATGTTGCATAGCCACACTTTCCGTTGCTATTGCTCTGAGGAGAAGTTTTGTCTTTTTCGGTAGCTTGCAATCTAAATTGCCATCCATTATTGCCAATTTCATTTTTATCGTGGCCCTTATGGTGGTATTTTTAAATCTTAGCTCCGTTGCATGGAAATATATGCATTTTCAGTATAACGAACTTTACCTATCTCATATTTCCAATTAAACAGATAAAGTTTCTTAGGCAAAGCTAATTTTTGCTTGAGCCTTTGGCATCATATGCAGGAAACTTCCATCACATTTCCTTGTGGCATAGAAAACCAAAATAGTAGCACTTTTTCGTTTCAATACTTTTGACCTTACATTTGGATAATGAAAAATAGGTTTTAAAGCGCGTACTGATTGGAATGTTGTTACGGAAAATCCTCTTTTAATGAGCTGTCGCTCAATATTTTCTGTGGCTTTTCACAGTACTCTTTCTTTGTTGAATTGTCCTACCAAACCATGAATCTAAGCAGCTGGGGTTAGATAGTAATGCATGAACGCAACTGAGGCAACATTGCCGTATCCATGATTTCATGGGAATTTCGTAGGGCCTGGCGTCAAGGAATAATTGTCCAACTGTACCAGACAGGCCTACATGATGTTGCTATTGGTTTTCCTGTTACCTGCACTTTCGTTGTTTTCCGAATTGTCTAAATTTAGATGGGTTCCCCTACGGATTCATGATTTTAACGGAACGCGGTGAGATTTCCAAGTTTGCAATGCGAGACAAATTATTTACAATTATTTTCTTGGGGAAAGGGATAGGGCAATTATATAAAATAACAAGGGTATATTTGCTTGAAAGAGTGTTTATGTCTTTCTTTCAGCATACATGCTACTGGTATGTCTGTAATCTGCATTGAAAGTGTTATGAACAATGCCATGCGTCCCACATGGCCGGAGCCACGGAGAAAAAAGTGGAGGGGCTGAAATATAATAACAGGTTTAGGTTTTTTCCAATCAGAAATCGGTGAATCTTGTGCGTGTTTCGACATTATCATTTGATGAAGGACTCTATGCTTGTCTTTCTTGTTTTATTTTATTGTTTCCTTTGTTCTTCTTTCCAGAGAAGAAATTACTCGGTTAAAAAGTGGACGGGTTAAGCCTACCAGCCTCGGATTGGCGCCGTCACAAACAACAAATTAACCATCTTCATTTCAGATTTGTAGTTTTAAGCTCCCATGAAAAACTGATCAGATAGGAGGACCTTTGCAAAATTTAATTTAGGTATCATAGTTACAAACCATTTTCCTTTTCTGGTATTTCATGTATGTTTAAGCATACCTACACAGTACAAGACCTTTTGGAGGACAACAGAACGCGAAAAACATAACAATACTTCTTACTCGTTATACTGAAGGACGTCGTTGAAAGTTTGTTCTCTCTTCCTATCACAGATTACCAAATTTTACACCAATGTTTTCACTCTCCATATCACGTAAACCAAACGTTCATACAAACCCATACAACACTCAATAGTGCTGTTTCTCTGAAGTTTCAATTTCCAGCTTTTTCGACTTTTCGACCGCAACAGATTGGTGTCACCTTGACTTCACTTTTTTTATTAATAAGTAATAGCTAGAATAAGGAATAAATTAAACCTTAAAGTTCTTAAGAGTTTCTTTCAAAAATAAATTGTAGACCTACTGGTATGTCTCTTAAAATTTCTGAGCCTGTACTATATTTATAATTATTTGGTTTCTAGCACAGAGAAAACAAACCAAATTGACCTATCATTAATGATCACTACATGATATGATAATGTAAAAAAAAGAATAGGAGACCTATACCAACTTTGTTAAATTATGAATAGCACATTGTTCCGTACACTTTTGAGATACTACGTCTCTTTGTAAATAACCTCTTATATTTTAGTGTCTAAAGTGCCTAGTAAGCGTGTTAGTTTTGTCGTGTCAACAAAACATCTCCTTGTTTTGTCAGCTAGCGAAAGAGATAAAATCTTATTAATATTTACCTATATTAAAGCAGCTTTAAGTAAATACACGAAATATTGTTTATTAAGGAAAACCGTTCTTTGATGCCGGCACACGTCGTGTCGTGCGACGAAAGTGTCGTTACCACAAGTGCGTCAAGCGAACTTAAGCTTAGCTTCCCAAAATCACTTTGAAAGTTGAATTCTTATATTGAAATCTATGATAAGCTTTTGATAAAAGAATTTTTACGTCGAATCATAATTGTACTTACGAAGACAAAACAAATTAGCAGTTTCGAAACGTTAAGTCCCAGAAACTACGCACATCTGCTTCACCGTTTTGATGTTGAAAACAGCTGCAGTACTTCTATGACAATTGGTACGCACTATGAAATAAGAAAAGCCATATTGATCTGCAGGTAACTCGTGTCTGATCGTGGAACTGTACAAAAAGACTGTAATATCACGCAGTAAAACATCTACTTTTATTCACAGTTTAGAAGGAGCCGTGATTCTCTGCAAGTGCATATTTATAACGCTACTCGGAACCTGTTGCTACGAAAGCATGTTTGTCTGGTCAGCACACAATGGGAAGTGGGTAGTCACAAAACATTGCTTGCGTAAGAACTTGGCTCGCCATTCAATAACTTTCCTGAAGTTATTTTCTGGTACTTTAAAGTTTGTATCGGCGCAGCTGGAAATGTGAGTTAAGGGGAACAGCACAAATGCTGGCAATGAATACCATCGAAGAAATCTTTCCAGGCCAAAAGGATTAGTGGACATGACTAGGCTTGCTTCCGTCTGGTCTCTGTACAACATTTAGTAAAACCATGGGTCCTTATTATTTTCCTGGGAAATTTTGTACGTCAACGAAGCTGAGCGCTAGGCGATTACTCGAATTTCCACTTTCTTGTCCAAAATTTAGGCCCCAATTACCCCCACATATGTAATTTTGAAGTGTACCGATAAACAGTGACAAAACGGAGTAAAAAATTATCACTTTTATTGAAGGTCTTACGTCTGGCAACGTCAATCAGACGGTATCTATTCCTTTAGTATCATTTGAATTTATATGATAATCTACTGCATCATTAAACCATTACATTCATAGGTTACGTATTATAGTGGTGTTCATAAGAGGAAATTGCTTAAGGCTGCTTAGTTTGAAGAAAATCATTATCTTGTTGTGATGATGATCATGATAATGATGGTGATGATGATGACGATGATGGTGGTGATGGTGAAGCTCATTATGACGATGCTCATTATGATGGTGGTGATAGTAAAGCTGTTGGTGGTGATACAAACAAAGCAAATACAAACCAATGCTCACAACACGGCCCCTAAAACGTATGAATTACTTCTCAATTTTGAGGTCTGTAATCTGTTACGTTGTTTTGGCTTACCTTTTAAGTCAAATAAACCGTATATCAGCACCAGTTAACATACATAGACTGGGTGCTAGCCGTTGGCATATGAATGCTCCTTCTCCAAGAAAGCCGATTCGTCATAACATTTCTTACTTCTTCAGTTGTTGCCTACCCTGCGTCTCCAACTGTGTGTATATGTAAGTCCTTTTCCTTCTTTTTCATTGACTCTCCCAGTGGCTACCTGCCACCGGAGATTAATGACGTAGTTGAAGTTCTCTGCTGCCACAGTCTCGATGATTCTTCCTCTTAGCATATAACACAATGCCCAACGAGCTTGGTTCTCTATTTTGCTCTCATAAACTATCGGGCTCCCAAAGAGTTAATTCAAAGATATACTATTAATGCGTCCACTAGGCCCGTATCAATGGGGGAGGCCTCTGAATGTACCATCAGCCCCCCCGCCCCATCTCTCCTCTCAAGATTCAAAGTCTATAGGCTTTCCTTAAGTAGCTGCAATATCACACCCTGCGCCCATTCAACACCCAGCATAAGCCTTTTAAACGTCTAACCCTGGCTAAAGGCCTGGCCTCTTCTTCGAGCGTTTTGGATGAGTGACTGCCCCTTTGCCTACTTCTCCACCAACGTCACACGAGGAAAGGTTACAGAATGTACTTTCGAGTCAAATGGCCGTCGCAGACAGGCATTGTGATTCAGCCTCATTCTATTAAGGGGCTGTGATGCAGTTTCCATTTTTTTAGCTTTACATAAAACAAGTGGTACAAGAGCATGTTTGTACCAGTAAATCCATCACTATGAAATCCATTACAGAGATTATTACGCTTGGTAAAAAGGATTTACAGGCCCCTCTTCTTGGTCACTCCATCTATATTCAAAAACCTTGAGATACCAAGGATTAAGGAGAAACCAAGTTTTAGCAACTAATCCTTCGCGTCGGTGATCACATTTCCATGCGACCCTAGTGACTCTTATGTTTCTAAGGCTTACATGGAAACAGCGCTTTAGGAATGTGAATCTAAAACTGTTCTGGGTACATACTCATTGTTCATAATTTACAATCTTCTAATTGAGATGATAGACAGTCGTAGTAAAGTGATCACATGAGAAAACTTTTTATGGAAACCTAAGATTGAGATGGAAAGGTTTCGAGTCTACAGTACACGTGATTAAAATGAGATGATTGTTCTAGAGGGACCTAAAGTTTATGCTAGAGAGATTTGCAGTAAGAATCAGCAAAAGTAGGAGTTGGATGGTAGTAGCTTAAGTACGTTTTCATTTCTACTACTATCTACCATCTACAAATCCGAAATTTGTCGTTGTCCGTAATATGGTTTCCATGTTTGGTCAAGTGCACCATAACAGTAAAGGTCTGCAATCAATTCTCCCAGTCGCACTACAAGTGGTTTATCACAATAAACTCTAATGCATTCTAGAAGTTATTTAAGTATATTTAAGCGGGTAGAGTATTGCATCTAAAATAAAGAGTATCCGTTTGCAGAAGTACCAAACTTCAACAGGGTTTGATTTAGTTTTTGATACATTGGAGCTACGATCTCTTCACCCCGAAACTGCTTCAGAATATTACAAAGAACTACCAATCAAACCAAATCAGTGATATCTTCTTTATTCCCCTATCTCTGAATTGGAGCTTTATTACATTATGATATCATTGGCCCAAAGGAGGGTAATAGGTACTTAGTCCATTTGTACTAGTTTCTGTCTTGTCGAAAACCAAATTATTTTACGTTTATTGCATTACAGTTTGTAAAATATTCACTTCCCATCGCAAAAAGTAAAATCGGTAAAGACAGTAGACGTAACCGGTAAAATCACATGACTATCTATAATTGAAACGATTTGTCTCTGCAATCTATGGGATGTGACGTTGAAAACGGCGAGACTTTACGCTAGACTGCAAATGATCTTATCCACACATTTTTTGCTCAAATATGTCAAGTAACTCCCACTCATGTGTTCATTACAAAAGTTTTTTATGCATTTTTATAAACTCCTTCTTCTTCTTCTTCTTAGCCATTCATGCCACTGCTTGCGGATGGCCTCCATAACTTGCTCCACGCCCTTCGATCCTGTGCTCTTCTCATCCATGCGCTGCCTGCCTTCTCCTCCGTGTACAAAAGCATAACAATCTAAATTGAAGGGTTCTGAGAATATGTATTATTTCTTGTAGGGTAGAAAATGGCTGCTCAACTTGTGAACAGTTTTCCGATCAACCAATTTAATGAAAATATAAATTCTCTAGAAGTGGGGACATTAACACAATAACACTGATAGGCCTCTGTTAACACCTGAGCCTCCATTCCACAAACAAAACTCAATAATTGAATCTGGGCCACTTTAAACCTTAAAACAAACTTTGTGAATGTACTTTTAGCTCAAAATATGTACTTTGAATAGCAGGGTATGATGCTGTTTGTACATCGATAACTTCAAATAATTACTGCAGACCTAGAGTCAATTGCACTTGTGGTATTTACCACTGGAGTGGCAACCAAGTAAAGAAATAACTGCAAAATTGATAACAAGAGCAAACTGTAAAGTAGGAGCTCATAAACACTTGTGGGCATTGGGATTTTGATATTGTCTTGTGATGTTATGACCTGCCAAGTAGATTTCACTCCTTAGCCTCATGGGTTGGGCCCACAGGGGTAGGCTGGTAATTATGCTCACATTTAACAATCTATATCTTAATAATATCATCTGATGCTAATACAGTGCTAGTCAACCCCAGTGGAAAGTTCACTTGCCCTTCAATGCAAAAGGGTATGGGCTTCCAGGAAGGTTCACAGGAGACAAGGATCTGGTCCTACATTTCTCTACACTTTACCCACTGTCATATGCTGTAGTTTACTATGAACAACCAGAGGAATACCCCTCTATTAGACCTAATTACTATGACTAACAATTACATAAATGACCACCTTGAATGTACAATAATGATATGGGTACACAATTGTACAAAAAGAGGAGAGAATGATGTTAGCAGATAAAGAAGTACAATTGAAAGTAATATTGTAGTAATAATTCTGTCCTATCTCTTGCGTGTACGCAAGATACAAAACCTTCATGTAAATATTGAAAGTGAATAAAAGCATAATGGTAATAACATGTAAATATCAACAGATATGGCTTATAGATTATCTCACCCATTGCGTCAAGGTTTAAGGACTCTAAAATTGATTTATTGTCATCAATTGCTATTGCTCTTGCAAATGCTTGTTGTGTCACTATTTTCTTGCATTCTGTATGCTTAGTTTTAGCATCTTTGTCATTTGGACATGCCTTCACAACCTGTGAATAGAGACAGAATGATTTGCTCAAATTCTTAAAGACATCCATAAAATAACGTGTAGAAATGCTTCTCAGATGCTGACAACCACATGAAACTATGAAATGTTATTACTACAATGACCTCCTTACCACTTTAATGTCTTATCAATGCCTATCAAATCAATATGCAATACAATTTCAGACTGGAGTGGCAAATGTGACATTGCATGTCTTTATTTGACAATGAAAATGTAATTTAACAGTATTTTAATAGGAATTAGCACATTCTTACCTGAAATATGACGTTGATGCATTCCATAGCTTGCCGCAAAACAAGTGTAATTACATTTTGACAGGTTTCAACAATTTTATTATTTGTGGCTAGGCACTTTTCACCACTTCTTTTATCAAAACATCCACCAAAGAGGTCAGATACCAAATACTGCAGATTACTGAGTACTACAAATCCTTCAAAGGCAATGAGTAATTATACTGCATGAATTCTTGAATTAGTAAAGCAGTAATATCAGGAAGGTGTGAGCGCAAATCACATGTTATTGCATCACCTTGTTATCACTTATCTTGTTCAATAGCTGAAACTTATTAAGCAATAAGCAGCAGCTGACAGAATTCCCCAAGCTTAATTCAGAACATGTATATAATGGAGTAAACAATTGAATTGTAAAACCAGAAATTCTTTGGGCAGGACTCAAAAAAGCTTACACCACTATTCCCTGAATCTGGGTCTAGCCAAGCAGACTGGGAATTTACCAACAGTCATATTTTAAAGTTACTTTACAGCAGAAAATGTAGACTACTTTCCTGAAAAACTCCACTGCTTTCATGTACAGAATACTATCAGAGTTTGCATACGACAAGGTATTTCTCTTTGGTGTTGTGAAGCTGTACAAAAACCTCCCCTTGCAGCAGAGTAGTGGGCAAAGGTGGTCTGTTTCTGTAACTCCAGTATCTTATATCCCTAGGCCGTCCCATGCAAGACATAGACCATGCTATTGTTAAGGTTACAGTCTATTGTCGACTTCTCTTCTGCTTAGAAGGTACGTTCAGTCTTGGGGCAGGTGGTAGCTTTCATACTGATGCCACCTTTATACTTGTTTTCAAGAATCATTCTCTTACTTCTCAAGGCTGTTATCAGGTTATAGATATTTTGGAGTTTTAATTCTTAAATTGATTTCTCCAACAACTCATCCTTACAATTCTTATTAATATTCATTAACAACCTGCTGGCTTTGTCTAGACTCATACCACAAGTGAGTGATTGTCTGAGGCCACACTTACTGATGGATGTTGCTGTGCCACATTCTCTAAATCATACTTAACAAGATGTAATTAGAATCAAGTAACAAACTGGATATTTTCTAGTTACATAATGCCTACTGCAGCAATGGGATGGTCCTCTATTGACACGTAGCTGATGATATGCAAGAAAAAAAACTCTTTTGGGCACTAGACTTCCACAAATCTTTCTACGTTTATGAAAAACTGCACTCTGTGTTGCAGAAGTATGGAAGGGGGTAATGAATGGCATTTTATCTTTAATTTCCTCATGATGGAATTTAGGCCCAATTTAATCAAAAGTATACAAACTGACCTAAACCAATATATAACATAAAACATGATGAACTATGTCACATAATTTTGGTACATTTATACCTTGCACCATTCCTAAACCTACACCCACACAGTTTACTAGGCTAATTCAGCAATATATACCAATTGATGAATATACTTACAGCTTCATAGTCTCTAAGACTTTCTTTAAATCTCCCCAGAGCCATATTTGCTGTTGCTCTTCTGTAATACCCCTTCAAAGATAGTCAAGCAAATGTAAAATCAACAGGCCTTGCAAATTGTATATATAGGCGTAACATAGATACAGATTTGATTCAAATGTTTATGGGAGGATTCAGAGCTATTTGCTTTTCAAAGAGTTAAGTGAAGAGATTTCTGAAACAATTATGACAGAGAGTTGATTAACATGTATCAATAACTTGATTTCAACAATCAGTCCTGTAATAATTGCAAACCCTTGCAAAAGATGTTACACCAATTTAGATAGATGTAATTGAAGTAACAGTAAGTTGAATTACAGTAATGGTAAGGGCCAACTGAAACTATCCATTTGGTTATAAAGTGATCCAGTAATATTTGGATTTCTTATTGGATTTTCATAACAAACAATATGCCTTAATACTCTGTTACTAATTCTTGTTTCATTCACCCTTAGTTGGATCATCCTTTAACTTAAAAGGCTTTTGAGAAATAATTTATAGACAAATATCCAGCGCACTATGTAAATGCTGTACTCATATGGTAGCTACTGACTAAAATTAAAACTATTCCAACAATATGGAAAGGTGAGCAAAATATGCTAGGACATCTAATTAGCATAAACATCACTTTTAACCCATGAGCATCTAGGCTTATGACCTTAAATCAACAATAATGATAATCAATTATGATGATGATAATGATGACCATGATCACAATGATGATGATGACAATGATGATACCATACTGATAATGGTATATATATATAATGATCAATAAAAATAATTCCCTCATTCAGTCTTCAAGAATCATTTGAGAAATTTTATTACAAAACTATAATGTAATTGACTCTTTCAAAATACTGAATTTGCAAGACATAGCATAAATTAAAATTGCTCTTGATCAAAAACATCTTATACATTTCTTGGTTACTTACTTACCTTGACATATTTCCTGTCAATCTCAAGACTTTTATTTGCATCTGCAAGTGCAAGTCCAAAGCACTCCAAGCGCACTTGGCATATACTCCTGTTACCATAATAAGCTGCAACATTGGGATTCAGTTCTATTGCTTTAGTATAAAGCTCAATTGCCTGAGCGTAGTTCTTCTCTAAGACACAAGAAAGAAACTCCTAATTACTGATCACATAGCACATATATATACTGAAACTTAAGCAGACCAATGAGGCACTCTGTTATGAATAGTTTGAGACCATGGCTTTTTTCTGTAATTGATTATTGCATTTATGTAAAACAAGTATATACCAGTTGCACCATTAGTGTTTATAATAAAACTGTATATATTAGATAATACTTAGCAACAACTGCCCATACAAACTATATTGTATCACATACTACTAAATGACTGTCACTAGTATGTTTAGCTAGTAACAGGTTCCTTCTAAAATAGTATATACAATGTATTTTCAACAATTTATCTTTCAACCCATTCAGATAGCAAAATTTAGTGTTTAGGGGTACCGGTATATATATTTACTTAAAATACAAATTTCCAAAGATTTTGCAATTGCAACACATCTATGGTACTGGCTGTCAGGTGCCAAAAGACTTACTAACTTTGTGCAGTGTTATGCCTCACAAGAGGAAACAATTTATCAAGGATAAATACCATTGCAAGACCAATTAAAAGTGAAAAGACAAAGAGGAAGGCCAAGAGCAATGTGATTGGATAACATGTCAGATTGGCGAGAGATGACATACAGTTAGGGAAAACAAGCAGATGAAAATATAAGTATATGTATAACATATCCTCTAACCCCAATAAGAATGAAACACAGAGAAAAGGGCAAAATGTACTCATTGTGATACACTTACTATCTTGTATCCAGTCAACATTCATGCTACACTATTTAAAACCCAGAATATTATCTATAAAAGCCAGAGGTTGAACCTGATATATGCAATCAGCGGATGAAAACTGTCAGGTTAATATCTAGAAGCTTTCCATATATATTTGAAACATGAAACAACATACCAGTATATGACAATAGCCAATTGCTATTTTCACCCATTCATTGCAAGTATATATATATATATAAACAAAGCTGAGCAGCTTTGATTAGGTCCTACAATTAAAGACTATTAAGTTTGGTTTTGGAAAAATCTATCTGACTTTTATCTATAATACACTACATACACAGGGCCTAGGGGTTATTGTCACCCTTGTAATTGAAGGCTTCCGACCTACAATGAGCCAACTTCAAAGTTGTTAATGAGATGGAGATTCTGGGAACCCACGTAATGGGCTTAAAGAATATTGGAAAGGTGTAGTATACTTGTACCACAAATGCCCCTCATTATACCACTGCCAAATACTACATACACAGACCAACTCTAGTTTTATAATGAACTAATACTACTGGGAAATATCAATGCCATCCAACTCAATGAAAAAGGCCTGGCACGTTTTATGTCGAAACTGGAATTTAGACATCCCTGCTTTTAGTACTTTACCTCAAGATCATGGGAGTAGGTTAATTAGTAATTGTGGATGTGATCCGACGTCGATGAGCCAATCCCTTGTAGGACTATAATTCATACTTAAGGTTGATATTTGTATTTACCTGGCTAATGGAACAGAGACTTGAAGTAATTACCACCTATTATTAATAACTATAATCGTTTATAGTGGAAACATTGGCATTGACACTGAGCCCAGGTCACCGTGTTCAATCAATTAAAACATAGGGCCTAGGTCTATCTAATAATTAACAATCATGTATGATCGATGTATATCATGTGCATACAAAATCGCACAATGGAGTCAGTATGATTCATCAAACCAAAACAGGTACCTTTGATTGATACGCTTGGTTAAAAACAGTGGTATGCATCGTCCTTTTATCGTCGAAATTTGACAGTCCTGTTCAACGTCACTTCGAATTTCTCGATTCGTCTAGCTAGAAAGGTAGCATCATTACAATCGCTTAGACTGGCCTGCTTGTGGGCATTATGTTAAAAGTCTGTACTAAATGCTAACTATAAAGTGCACAAAATTGCATCTATTACCTTAAGATTTACAGTACGATAACGCTTTCAACCTGTTTGTTATTCTTGTAACCCATGGCATAGCAGGGATCTGTTCAATTTGCAAATGAGAGATTTGAAGTCTGAGATAATAGTGCTGTCCTATTATTACATCAAAATCCACCGCCCATTCCATTTTATTTTGAACATTTTAAATTTTGTAATCTAATGCAACTAACCTCGGAAATATTTATTCGCTTCGTTCTTCAGTTCGTCTGCTTTCGACTTCACATCATTGCTGAGGTCTGCCAGGACACCGTTGACCGCCATGTTGGCTCCAAAATTTTAACCTCAGTCAACAGGGAATCAGTACTCAAACATCTGACCTGTATTGATGAAGCATGCTGATCCACAAGGGAATGCCCACTTGACTGCAGGAACTAAATGAACAGAATTCTGGACGACTAAATTGTTCTGCACCTCGTAAAATTACCAACGATAGATACAGCCTGATCACGACAATCAAACCCATTCTTGTGGTACTTGTCCCCAGGTTTGTGACAGCCAAAGTCGTACCAAGCCTATTCTGCTCGGGGGAGCCACAATATTGTTACGTATCCAGAATTCGGTAACTGATGTACATATATTAGTGCTTCAGGGGGTAGGGACGTTGACTACGTCCTTTGTAAAAAGAGCGTTACTCTCTAAATAATTCCAAACCTGGTTATAAGTTGGTAAGGTAACTATTTTAGAAAAGTAAAACATGAAAATCCTCATTATTTTTTTTGCTTCCTACCACATCGTACATCAGAGTTGGCCATGTGCAGGTCATATTGGCGTTTCACACACACGTACAAACACAAACACAAGCACAACACACACACACACGCACACACACAAACACAAACAAACAAGCACATGCACATGCATACGCACACACAGAGCTGAGAGAAGCGCGCGAACCCTATAGAAATAGCATATCCAGAGTCTGTTGGGGCGCTGAAAGAGAGGCATATGTTACGTTGGTGAGGGCTGGACGGCCCAGAGTCCCTCTTCAGCTCCTGACTTATGTCAAATCTTGTCTTCAAGTCTTATATAATTATTGATAATTAATACCCATTTCATTGGAGCTATTCTGTAAGGTTTTCGGAAGTCCAAAGCATAACTATTAGCTCCAGTACGACCAGCGAATGGTTTATTCGGATTAACAAATCGGGGCAAAGGCCTCGATCTGTAAGAATGCAAGGACCTTTATAGTCGGATATGTCCGCAAAGACAGAGATTATAGATGTCGAAGAGCAAATGAAGGCAGATACAACTTTTAGGATTCAATCATGCCTCAGGTAAAAGCGTCCTTATTCAGGATAGGAAAGGCAGCCAGATACCAAATATTGAAGAGTTTAAAGATTTAGACAGGCAAAAGATAAGTCGTTATAATTTCTTCCAGATATCGGGAGGTTTTAAATGTTGCAAGAGCGTTATTAACAAACTTGCCAGTGAAATTGTAGATATTTTTGAGAAGTTCAATGCTTTTGTAGAAACGAGAGTAATATATAACTATATATATGTAAGCTAATAACTATATAACCGTGAAAGTATTAATCTATTAGCAACACAATAATCAAATTTCATAAAATTGTATACGTAATTGGGAAACATACAGACTCCAACACAAAGTTCCGAACAATTCTTAGTTAGAAACATATGTATATGTATAAGTACTCAGCAGACACATAGCAATTATTATATATTTCTCACGGAGTGGAGCATTACCACAATAGCTTTCTTTCTTTTGTCACTAACGGAACTGAGGGGATTCGAACCCACGACCCATTGGTTTGAAAACCAACACCTTACCTATTGGACCATCGATACAATGAGGTAAAGTCGCATGTATGCGTGCTCTTACCGACTTTTTAAATAATAGATTATTATACTTTCTTAAGAATCAAAATGTTTTCACGTACCTGCCAAAAGAAGAGGTAGGATCCAACCTAGTTTGCTTCTCATCTTCGAGATAAGCCCATAAGAACAGGATCGTAATCCAATCCCGAGTAAAAAGTAGAAATTTTCACTTCGTTAAAACTGAGATGCAGTCAATGTACTGTGTAGCTGATGTATCGTTTAGAAAATTCCAAAATTGGGTAACACGAAGAAACAGATGTGCAGTGATAATTTTTATTCCTTGTTCACGTCTGCAAGGTTAATAGTACATCTCTAACAATCTGTTCTCCTACCTGTGTACAGTCGCAATGGGGCTCCACAACAAAAATTCAATAACTGCACATAGGCACATAAGCTGTTGGTAAATAAAGGACAGGTGATCGTCAATGAACCTGCACAATATGACGTCTCTCAATTAAATGTAAACAAGACATATGAGAACAAATTTTTAATTATTGTCTTCACCAGGACGTATGTACGCATGCTAACACATATGTTCTAGGTCCTTGAATTAAACTGAAGGTTTCCATACTTGCTAACGTTAAATACTACAAATAAAGGACAGAAACACAACGTTCACTACAAAAATGTTTACTGTTCAAGAAAAGGATATCCTGATAATATGCCTCATAATATTCTTACAGTTACATCGTAGGTACCTACAAGAGAAACCTAGGGGCCCATCGCATTTGTTTCAAAATGCAGATATTATAGCTGGTGTAGCGAATTCTCCTTACAAGCTTTGTTTATGCACCGATTCAAACAAACAATTCGCACCCAAGTAGATTGAGGGAAATTAGAATGAGTTATTCAATAAACTAACATTTAGTTTGCTGTACAAAACAAGAATATTGAACGAAATAGCGAAAAAATTGCGTACTTAAAAGTTTTTATCGTCTGGCACTCCTCTGAGTACTAATGTCAGAATGACAGAATTGAAACGTGTGAAAGAGTATGCCCAATTTTATTTTTAAAGGAGCCAATCAGTATTTGGACTTCTTTAATGGCTCGTGTTTATAGACCAATCAGCGTCCACCACAACAGATTAATTGAATGGGTCTAGTGCGAAAACGAATTCTTTCTGTCTGCATAGCAAAACTTTTCTTGTTTTATGTGGACTGATTCCAGAACGGCCAAATGAAATTCAGACCTGGGCTTTCCTATGATATGGAAGCAATCGCCCGTGTACATTGTGGCACAGTGTGGGTCCTCAAGCAAGTACTACCCTGTGGCAAGGTCACATTGCTTAACGCTGTTATTGATCTTTGAAACCCGAGATGGTTGTTTCCTTTGAGGAGTTAATATTTGGCGAATAGACGGTGGTAGACTGAAGATAAATTGTTCACTCTAATTAACAAACATTAATATCGAGCTCCAACAAAAAAGCTGCAAGTGTGCTGACGTCATCAAAATATCACGTGACAATATAATTTTTAATTTTTGAAAGTTCTTACCATCTTCTATAATTGTATCACATTTGAATGCGTTTTGTTTTGTAAGATGTAAGATGAGAATTGGCATCTCTAATTATTTACCCGTGTACAACAATTTTAGCTTAAAGCTCGTTGCTCATTTATAGAACATCGTCAATAGCCTTCTTTTCCCTTAAGTTATCAATGATCTACTATATTGGCATGCTTGTATGTTTAATTGCATAAGAGGTTAATTCTGTTTTAGCTGCTGATATCTGCGGGGGTGACACGTCATATCTTTCAAAATGAGAACTCAAACCATTAACCATGGTATCTGATTGTCAAAATCCATTTTATGTTACATGAATTAATGTAATATCTATTAAACTTTTATATACTGTTAGAGTGATAATAGTTTCAATGTAGGGAATATTTGGAGAACCCTTTGTGGTACTCAGCATGAATTCTCTGTTTTTATGACATTCATGGACAAAGAAGCAGTAAAACTGGGCATGATCAGCATGCTTAGGTTCATATGGCTTCTTTGCCAGCAAAACGAGTTCATATTCCTCATTGGGTATAAATACCTGCTATTTGGTTGATTATAGTTCATTCTGTGAGCATCCTCTGAAATGTATTATGAACAACCACGTTCACACATCGGGAAATTTTACAACGTTAGTTCTCCATTTTTTTCGTGCCTTAGTAACACATCGTTTCATAAATCAACTTGTCATGCTTTTTTTTGTTTTTTCATTAAATATCTGTATGTAGAATTTTAAGTTAATCAAGGGTATCACAAGGGGAAAAAGTTAAATAGCTCGATACGCATCTTAGAGCCGTTCTCTGTCTATTTAATATATTTCTCATTATTAATATCGTTAGTAAGTTGCTTTTGAGAAAAGCATGTTGTTTTAAGAAATTTGAAAGAACCTTCACAAAACTTTCTATTATAACTTTCACCTGTTGTTAGGGTTGGTCTTTCAATAATTCTGTTGTGATTTATAAGGGAAAATATCTTCTTACTATTGATTGTTTGCTCTTACCTCAAACTGTACTTTACTATCTACAAAATGTTGTGTCATGTTGCATGTGTCATGTTGATGCCAACCCTTTGGATTCTACTTGGTTTTTGATCAAAACGTATTTAAATATTGAGGGGTTGCCACAAGCCATTCTCAATTTTAATCATTTATGTAGTTTGGTTCATACCGGCTTCTACGGTACGTCAATACGTGCAGAAGAGCATTACCAACCAAAGGAATGGAGCAACTCATGCCCATGGTGAAGAAGACACATTGAGCACTACCAAAGATATCTGCATTATAGTGAATTTAGAAATAAAAATTTTGCTGCTATAAGAATTTTGTTACTAAATTTATCCCTGTAAGCAACGCGTGTAAAGTACTCTGTTTCATATTCTAGTTCTATAATAAAAGTGTACTGATTTTGTAACTTTGCGAAATAGTTTTTGTCCAGTTTCTTACAAATTCCAGTTGCTTTCTGTACCAATTGTGCTTCCAGCTCAACGGCTAAATCCAGAACCATGTTATGTCATCAGAGTAAAGTAGGTGTATATTTAATTTTCTACTTTCTTTACAGCCTTCCCTAGCTTGCCAAGATATCTATAGCACCTTAACGAAAATCTTCCAAATTAAGTGATGTTTTTCGATGCGATTCGATGGTACGGTTTTGTTAACAATATGCGTCATCATTCTTGCGGGAAATGTTGTCCGGAAGACTAGAAACTTGTGCAATCAGTACAAATATATACATGGAAAAAAGTTGTAGCAAACCTAAAATGTTTTATTTTTAGATTGACCCTCCAACTCAGGTTTTGACAATAAAAAGGAGCAATGTAAAGAGTACAGGATAAAAGTATTGTAAACGTGTTCTCATTACGTTTTGCTCTAACCTGGCTTAAAAATTGCACATGAAAGACTGTCAAGCTTGGTTGATATAAATCTGACGACTTAAAATGTACTTTAATTTACGAAATATGTTACTGTAATTCAAATGCATGTGAAATTTAACTATTTTGAGGTGATACCTGTTGTTAATGAAATTCATTTCTTGCAAATTTTACTTTACGTTTAGCCGTTGATGTAGCACAGGGAAATCGTGATTCTGTTATGAAAATCAGGGCCCACAAAGTAAATGCATATGGAACGCATTGAAACAAAGTAAAAGGTAAGCAAACAAAATAACAATTGGTCGAGCTTTAAATTTATTCAAAACATCATTCTCAGGTGTAATGTTATGAAATAATGTCGAACTATTGACGTGCCAAATGTTCTAACAAAGCAAGCTAAATTATTACAATAAAACTGCAATTGAGTCTAAAGGGAGATTTACAACACATCTAGGGAAGTAGAGAAAGATTGTCATTTAAAAAAGGTATGAGGTTGGCAAGGAGGAGGCTTTCCTTGATAAACAGAGGACATTGCGGACATTCGGTTGCTAAAATTCAAACAAATTAAAACAACGCCAGATTTAGAAAAGGATCCTGGTGCTGAACAGGGTAGGAGCGAGTGATGGAAAAGGTTGGGTTGAGATATATTTCTCAAATAACCGAAAAGATACCTATGAAGTGAAAGAATTGTCTGATCCATTTATGTTGCACTACAGCAACAGAAAGGAAGTTAATACATGCCATAAGTATAACACCAACTTCCATTGTGACAGTTTTGAACGTCTATCTTTTACTAAAAAGTATGTTTAAGGCAGCAAGAAGAAACTTACGCCATTATCATTCCACTTCAATTGAATGTCAATTTTGAGTCATTGAAACAGGGAGTAACAAGAATAGGTTTTAAAAGGAGTAAGATGCCAAATTCATATCAGAAGCAGCTGCACCTAAAGTTTTAAACTATGCTGTCTTACTGCAGTATCTTCGGACTGAAATTTGCATTTATATGTGTCACGCCAGTTGTACACGCAGAAGGATTAGTAGAAAACAGCACCCTCCAATAAACCTCTTGCAATGTAACAATAAATGAACCATGCATCCATTAGTACGTTTTGGCATCCAGCATACTGATTTCATTGTAATGAAAACAGCCCAGACTTTGTTTTAAGGTTACAAAACTTAACACAGTTTGGCGGGCGACAGCAAGTTTCAAGTTTTCTTCATGAATGTCGACATTATATGAGAGTATAGAAGCAGTTTGGCAACAATACATGCTATGCTTTGTACTTTGTAAGCTAGGAGAGTACTCAAGCATGCCTTAGGTAATTCAAAGAATTTATTGCCTTATTTAAGACTACATACTGTTAGTAACAAAATCTAAACAATCTATCAATAACTAAAACGTTATTCAAAGTTACAACAACCAAATATCCAAAATAACCATTCGGCACCATATATATTGTTGATAAAAGTGAGTTTACATTCAACCATATTTGTGCTGCGTATTGCTTGCATACGCAGAAAAGTCGTTCATGGTTTCAATACTTAATTACAAGGTTTTCACACCTTCAAACACGGAACTTATGATAAATACACTTAATTGTAGTCAAAGATAGAAATATGCAACGATCGTTTTCTTCAGTTTTATACCTTTAAGGCGGCTTCTGACCCCATTATCTTTCTAGCATTGATTTTGATTTACACCACATGAAGATTTTCGTACCTGTGCTTTAGAAATACACCAATGCCAAAGAATGTGAAGCAATATACTACGTCTTTTTTCACAAATTAATCAATAAAATGCTTAAGTTCTGTCCTTTCCATTCAATAGAAAGGAAAAGCTGTTCCTTTGATTGCCCATCTCAAACAAGTAAAAGCTGTATTCTCATAATTTCTTACAACTTTGACGATTTACTGTAAATAAAGAGCCGGACTACCTCTGCAAAGACGTTTCATTTACCCATAACACTTATAACATATTCGCTTCCATCCAATCTCCTTCTCTTCCCCAACAAACGTACAGTACTTATAGGACTCCGTTCATCAGAGTACAATGTTTTTATGAATTAGAGTTAGCGGTGGGCACTTAAGCTTTTGATTCCACAGTACGTTTACATTGCAACATGTAAAATCAATATGCATATTGCCACACATGATAATACTCGGACAAAGCTTACTTCAGTAGTATGTCAACAGAATCATTCAGCATGAAACAACAGTTTACATCCCTATTGACATAGATGGTGTTCCAGATCTTTAGGAGTGCGAAAGGAATCTCGAGATATTGGAATCATTATTGCTTAGAGCCTTTCTTGTCTGAACTAGTTGATTACAGAAGTAATCAAACACTGATGTCAGTTTAATCGAATAAGCTGCCTTGCATGTGCAGTTTAATTGCTGTCTAGCTATGATGGTAGTCGAAATGCTCTGCTAATACGAGTAATTGTATCATCTTACCACTTCCAACGTGAATACTTAAAACGTGAAACGTGAAGTCGTGAAAACTCAACCTTACAATTCATTTATCGGGATCTTTCTTGAATACACAACAAACTGGCCTATCCAAAGCATAGTTATTATCAGAAGGCAAATTTGGTCAAATTTTTTTACCCTTCGTTGCCAGATTTCATTGATATTGTTGCAGTGGCTCAAAGTGATCTGCTGCTCGATATTTTTATTACCTCCTTCCTCGATGGTAGAAGCAGAATCTTGGTTTTGCGTCTTATTTTTACATGACTTCGCTAAACCAGCAATAAACCTTTTGAATGAGTGCAAAATACTATGGTCACTATAATGGAATTTGATAGAACTAACCATCAACGATGCAAACATTCCAGCAACCACCTTCCTAGACAAGGTAACAATCCATGGGTTACTGTCATTCTGTGGAAGTTGTTCCATGATGTACTGGAAAGCGACTACCACGATCAGAAGAGCTGTCACCGCAAAGGAAATTCTTTCACCACTTTCCATCGGAATGAGGAATGTAAATATTGGTAAAACGGATAAAATCAAGATTGGCATAACTAATTTCTGGGTTAAGTATTTTGGTTGCCTTTGAAGATACAAATCAAGAGTTACTTTTGATCTTCCACCTTTGGATAGACCTTGCCGCTTGATTCTGTCAACTTTCCAAGCACCATTACCTTTCACGTCGTGTAGAAAAGACATTTGATATGGGATAAGTTTTACTCGTGGAGAAAAGCCAAACTACATAAACACAAAATTGCATTTGTGGCGGTCAGAGGGAAAATCATCAATGTCTGACTTGCAGGTCCTAGCAATGCGTTGGCTGAAAAAGTATTCACTTCTTCCGCTGTGAAAGACATATACTTTTCCGGAAGACTTCATCATTTTCAATCTGAAAGAAAAAGAAATTAAGAAGCTTGTCAGAACATGATATGTAGTCATAAACGTGCTAAATAATCATCCCAGTTTGTCAAGTCCCTACCACAAATGATATTGAACCTAGTTCTACTCAAGAAGGGCTTTGACAGACACCCTCAACCCTCTAAGCTATAGGTTTGACACATTTCTTACGGAAAGTTTTCAATTATGGCTTTTATCACGTCTGTCACCACTAATTTTCATTTTGGTTAAGAAATCTTATCAAATTGGGTTTAAAATGTGCACTTGCAAAATGTGGGTGTGGTCGAAAATCAAGCAAATACGTGAGTTCAAATAGGGAATTTCAGGGACAATTTGTAAGTTAATGTAAAAGTCTAATATAAGCCGAAGGGATGGATAAGGGAAATGCCCCCCCCCCCCCCGCCCCCCCCCCAAAACCCCGCCCAAACGCCGTAAACCCCCCCCCGCCTCCAGAGACTCAGACCAACCAGATCCGCAACCAACAGCAGTAGTAGTAGTAGTAGTAGTAGTAGTAGTAGTAGTAGTAGTAGTAGTAGTGGTAGTAGTAGTAGTAGTAGTAGCAGCTGTAGCTGTAGCTGTAGCTGTAGTAGCAGTAGTATTGGTGGTGGTGCTGGCGGCGCTGGTGGTGATAGTGCTCAAAAATACACATACTTGTCTAAAATCATAAGTAGTGATTTCCCGAAATGAAAGCTTCTTCGTCAAACCCCGAAATTCCTGGGAATCAGTGCTTCAGTGTTAATGCTCCTAGTGGCAAAACATTCACAGAAGTTTTCGATGTACGATTAAGAAAATCCGGGTATAGCGCCGGCGTCTCAAAATATGTAGGACATTTAACTAGTATGCTTTACAGGTTTAAGACACTTTCTATACTCCAACATTTATTATCTTTATTGTTTGCGTAGTAATTGCAGCCAAACAGAATTTGAAGTCAAAGAGAAATCTGTCAATTGACGTCAAAACCTTCGAACCCCCAGGCATTCTAATGTGAGGGAAAACCGCACCTGTCAATTAAATTCAAAGTCGTAAATCAATGCTCCAATACAACAGTACGGCAGAAAGCAAACAGATCTATTCATATATTACTGGTAAAAGGCAGTTAGGCATAGGGAAAGTGAGATGTAACCCACAGCGTTCAGTTTGTTAGTAATTAACCGTAGTGTATATGTGTTCATTGTACAGTGGAACTTAAAGCACCAATATATTTGCCCAGGTATCCTTTCTCAACTAAGGAGGTAATTACTACACATTGAGCACCAGAAGTCCGTAAAAAAATAGAAAAAAATATTTAAACCTCTTGAACTTTCCTGAATTTGTATCTGCAGTTGTCCAGATCACCTATTCTATTTCACTTTACTTTCCTTTACACTTCATATCTCACGTGTAAATTAATCTCATACCCAAGCAATGATAAGATCAGAGGCATTATCTCCACTGTCTGAGATCACTTATTCACCTGCTACTTGCGTTCTACACAAATTGAACACAAAACACAAAACAAATTACTTCTGCTATCATTTGCATTGTTAATTCTGTTCAATGAGTGATATTCGTAAAACATTTTGCACAGAACTGGATTTGTATACACTACATGGTGCCTTGTGAAGATGGAAAATTTCCAAGTATGAACTTATATTAAGCGATTCGGAGGTTGCCATACGTATTTCTCCGATAACATGCATTGCCCAGTGGCTCTTTATTTACTTAACTACTTTTTTCAGGTTTCCAAGCCCCCATCCCCTCTTAAGGCCATGGTGCCACTTGCCAAGAAGAAATATGCCGTTTTATAACTCCGAAAGGGTAAAAGAGGGAGGTAAACGTATAACGGGTACAGAGAAATGGAACCGTGATGTAATGCACGATCATCGTCTTTAAGAGTAATATTTTATGTGCCACGTAGATAAATACTAGATGAAGCAAAAAAACAACACAAAAATTATTATAATTTTTTTTTTAAATTGTAAATATTGCCATTTCTGATTATTCAAAATTTGTTTTAAGGAAAGAACACTTAAAATCAGAAGAAAACTAATTGTTAAGCAATCCGAAAGGAAAGAAGTAAGAATGACAAAATTAATGAAGCAAGGGGTGTTAGCAGTTTATCGAGTAAGTAAATCACTGCAATTTTAAAGGTTGTCCTTCGACTGAGGTTGTGTATTAAGTTTGCCTTTCGACTGAGTTTGTGTATGAAGTTTGTCTCTTTACTGAGGTTGTGTATGAAGTTTGTCTTTCCAACTGAGGTTGTGTATGAAGTTTGTCTCTTGACTGAGGTTGTGTATGATGTTTGTCTTTCCAACTGAGGTTGTGTATGAAGTTTGTCTCTTTACTGAGGTTGTGTGTTAAGTCTGCCTTTCGACTGAGTTTACGTATGAAGTTTATCTCGTTACTGAGGTTGTGGATGAAGTTTGTCTCTTTACTGAGGTTGTGTATGAAGTTTGTCTTTCCAAGTGTGTTAAGTTTGCCTTTCGACTGAGTTCACGTATGAAGTTTGTCTCTTTACTGTGGTTGTAGATGAAGTTTGTCTTTCCAACCGAGGTTGTGGGTGAAGTTTGTCTCTTTACTGAGGTTGTGTATGAAGTTTGTCTTTCCAACTGAGGTTGTGTATGAAGTTTGTCTCTTTACTGATGCTGTGTGTTAAGTTTGCCTTTCGACTGAGTTTGTGTATGAAGTTTGTCTCTTTACTGAGATTGTGTATGACGTTTGCCTCTTTACTGAGGTTGTGTATGAAGTTTGTCTCTTTACTGATGCTGTGTGTTAAGTTTGCCTTTCGACTGAGTTTACGTATGAAGTTTGTCTCTTT
>JAAAKM020006971.1:79069838-79113765 GCA_010016025.2 Alatinidae sp. Z8VKAUB7J3 | reverse complement strand
TTTTAGGAGGGGCAGTGATTTTACGGACGTCGGTGTAAATATTGGACGGCTAAGGCTTGTAGGTCTCTTGTAAACTGAATTTCGCCACCCAAATAAATACATCGAAAACGTAAAAAATTGAACATCTGCATCAACACTTCCCATTCATTGGTTGTAAATTACGACTTTATACTTCGCCGGAAAGAAAAATTGGTAAATCGTTACGTTATAACATTATATCAAAGGGGCATCATTTATGCAGCAATCACACTTAACGTATGGTCAGGTTTGCGGTATCCTTAGGCTACTAGAACGTTATCTAATACTATATTTAACATTATACAGTCCCTATGTGTCTTTGAAGCTTATACAATTACGTAGTCTTGTGACCCTAAATATGCTAAATTCAAGGCACTACTGTAGTCTGTAGTAAGAGCATTGGAATAATATCTCGGGCTTGTAGTGCCCCATTTTCGTTAGGGCTGTTGGGATTAGCTTCAAAAGTTGCAAAGTCAAGTTGCGTGTTTTGGTTCCGGTTCTTTTGTGCTTTGGAAAAGACATGTAAATGGTGGGTCCTTTTGTATACGAGCTTGTCTTGTAGTTTGGGTGCTTTAACACATGGTGACGTCTCGATACCTTGATATAACTTTGAGACTGTCAACAGATCACAAATCGCAGAAGTTGTGAACAGCTCCCTGACCAAATTTAAATTTCTAAACTTAAACTGTGCTGCAGAGTACTTTTGTACTACCTCTTTATAATTGATCCTTGCAATTTTATATGGGATCAAAACATTCTATTATCCATTATCGTTACGGTAACATTATCGTGTCACACTTCATATGATTGCAAAACTTCTTGTACCTATAGTTACAAATATTACAGGCACAACAAAACCCACAACTAAATAGGACTGAAATCTTCATTGATTGTTAGTAGAATATCGGCCTTTCCTGTTGATATTACAGCACTATGGAAAGGCTTTCCTGGTGTTGCAGACATGATAAACTAGGCTCAATGGCGCTGGGAACACTACTTGATCTAGGTTATAACATTTCCAGCGCCAGTAAGAAGAACGATGACCCAAGCACAAATAGTAAGACTTCGACAAGCTGGGTGCATTCGGGAAGCAGCAACGGGACATAACCGTTGGTATGCACAACTGACAGGCCTTGATGATCGCAAAGAGGGCTGCTCCAGGGGTTGGGCTTCCACTTGGATAATCTGGAATCTCTTGAACGTTGAAAATTGTTTACTATTACATTTACATTGGCATGGAATGTGATCAGCCTGTAAAGTGTATCAAAAACGTCAAAGCACTTACACGAGGTGACTCCATTTTCCTAACTGCTGCCTTGATAGACGAGATCCATTCTTCCATCGACCTTCGGCTCTCCGCACACAGAACTAAAGTTCTTGGGTATACGATGATCTGCAAAAGACAATGTGAAATGTTGCTTTCCATTGATCATTTCATATGGGCACTGATAATAATCAAGACCCGTAAGTCTTTAAAAATGGATTACAGGTAACACACTTTCCGATTCTCCTTACTACCATCAATAACTAAACAAGATGTACATTATAACATGTTGATTTTACTTGAGCAATAGTTAAATAGCTGAAATGATACCTAAAACTAACCGACTTCTAAAATAAACCCCATATTAAATGTCTGTCAAACAGAATAGCTACCAAACACAGCTTTTATAAACTGAAATAACTCAAATTAATTTTCTATCAGACGAAAATTTTATAAAAAAGTATCTTTAAAATGCGCCTTTCATCAACGACTACATAAAAAAAATTTCACCTTCATTAACATAAAAGTTCTTTAAAACCAACGTTCTACAAAACAAAATATCTGTCAAGTACAACTTGTTATTGATGTGCCACTTATCAAATGCTGCATTTATGAATTAAATGTTCTTTAAACCGAAATTTTTCTTTGAACAAATTTCTGCTAAATACAACGCCTATCAACTGTAAATTCTATGCACTGCTCTATCTTTCACCTGAAATCATTAAATGCTTTATATATCAAGTAAAACTATTCAATATTAACTATATCAATTGCAGCTTTATGAAACTTTTATCGTGTTATCCTCTATTAAGTATTATGTTTATTCAGCACGATTTGCTCCAAGTACAACTTTTACTGCATACAGCCTCTATCAAGTTCACCTTCAGCTGCATACAGAAATCAAAGTTCAGGTGAATTTAAACTCTAATGACTCAGTAGACTATATATGGTCCAATAATTAAGGTGAGAAATTTTCCAATCAATCCTGCCATGTTTTCTCCTCCATTAAATGTGTGTGTGTGCATGTGTGTGCATGAGTGTGTGTCTTTATGTACATATTTACAAATGAGTGAAGTATTACCACATTCTTCTGGGAGCTAGGGGGATTCAGATGCATGACCTAAAGATTTGAAAACACAAACGGCAACCGCTGGATAACATATTGTTCATACTGTATAATGAGAGAGGTGTGTAGATATAGATATAATGTAAAACATTACCACTGATCACTGATCTTGTATCATTATTTTAATGGGAGTAAAGTGCATGTCATGCTAACAGTTTTCAGACTTAATGCTGCTATATATTATGTTAAGAAAAAGACTTCAAATCACATCAGCTAGTCCATCTAAAATCCATTGTTTGCATTTCCTTCAATTTGTACAACTACCATTTATTGTGGTATACCATCATACTAAGCGTACATACCTTGTGGTCTCAGGGCCTTACCTAACAACCGGTAACTCACCTGAAGGCGACGGTTTGATTTCTAAGCAGCAACAGCGTTTCATAACACTCTTTACTGGAAATGTAACTGATATTGCTACAAATTTACGTGAAACCACATGGTATTCAATCATCCAGTCACAAAAGCACTATACAAAATGCAACATCCAAGTCGAACAGCTGATTCTCAAGCATGGTATAAAGATGATGAACATATATCGTTATGAAAAGTTTTATTCGAACTTATTTTTAAAATCCGTTGACATAAAACTGTGTGTAAGTAAGGCTGTAGAGGGGGCTATTTTAATCACTAGCCCCTGGTGTTATGGTGATTACATGAATGTGTTTCTGAACTACAATTGATCAAATCTTTCTGAAAGGGCCGACCCTTGGTAGATTAATGCGGATATGGAGAATATTTTTATACATTGGGCCTAAATGTGAAGCAACTCTTCACTATGTCCCAATGTGAATGTACTTCCTGTTTTAAGATATGTTCGATGTCAAAAATCTACCGGTAAACGTAGACAGGCAAGTCGATTACCGAAACCAGGCTCAAAACAATTTCGAATGGTTAGTTTGTTCACTTCAACCGCTGACAACAAATTTTATAATAACAAACATCCCACGAGTCCTTTTTGCTTCCAGAAACTTTTAAATTTACTCATTCAAATAATTTTACTGTCGCATCTTGAAGGATAAAGCTTGTGAGCCACGTTGTGAAACTATTGCGATGATTAGACTTGTCAAGTCTGTTGGGTTAAATCAGCTGCTTGGTCTAGGCCTACTCTTCCCGAGTACGAACCTCGAGCGCCCGAGTTGTTCATATTACACCCTAAGCCTACTACGAATGACCATAAAATTATTGTTATAGGTTGTTTTAAGCTCATCGTGTGGAAGAACGAGAAAATAATTTTTCGAGGCACCGAAATGTTGCTGTTACAACATTCCAGTTTTATGTGATACGAAAAGACCATAAAACTAGTGTGGGCTTGCCAGCGATGTTTGACGCCATGACAAATCTGGCGACCAATTCTTATTTCTTTACAAAAAGAATTCGGCTTGTGAACACAATCTTTTGGTAAACTATCTCTCGGCTTTGTTTAATTTCATTTGGTATCAACAGAGGCAGTCGTAACTATGCACTATCGAGGACAACATGAGAGTGTGTAGCCGAACTGGAACTTAAAAATGGGAATTAAGAGCGACTAAAAGCGTTAGTTAAAATGTCAGCACCCTTTCTGAATTACCTGTCGTTGTAGTTTTTCACCTATGAGTCCCATGGACACGTCGTAAGCTTTGTCAGCTTACTTACCGAGTCAAAGCGGTAGGTATATCTGTCTTTCGCAACTGCAGAGACAGAAATGGGTAAATCTTACCTTGAAATTCAGCCATGAAGCCTTCGAAGCAACTTTTCCAGCGGCCAAATGAATAAAATATGTTTGTACGAAGAACCGCTGACGGATTTTCAACGTGGCGTTGCGTTGAGGGAAAGATGGCTTTTAGAAATTATGCCAAGCTCTTCGGGGCCTTTCAAGCTGGATGGTAAACCTCTTCCAATACATCTCATACACTTTTACCAGTTGCTCTGTTGTTTAGACAGAAATTCCATAGAAATAATACTTTTAGAGGAAATGCTGTACACGTCTTGCTGTGTCTGGTTTAACCCTCGTTAGGGGCCTTATACGCTTGCCGAGGGTTCAGCTTGTGTTGTACCAAGAAGGCCGAGTACACCAAATTCTCAACGTGGGGGGAAAAGGTAGAAGGAAAGGCTTGAAATAAAATATCTTTTTATTTGATTAAAATGTTACTGCATAGTTAAAGGTTGCTGACAGCTTGAGCTTACAATGATTTGAATAAATATCAAATGGTAGTATTTGGTAGATAATTTGGTAAATTACTTTTCTGTCAAAGCTTCAGGCACTAATGAGTGGCCTTAAGTAACATGATTTCTATTTGATAATTGGTGTTTTTGTGAAGTGATGTAACTATGGAGTGTGTAGCTGTATTCTCTAACAAGACAAACAACAAACTTTGATTTCTGGCATTTAGTGTGCCACTTTTAGGGACGAACTACGCAGCTTGCGAAAAGATTACTCACAATCAAATTCTTCTGTCCCACCCAATTGTTCTCGCTTTTTCTGAACATGGTAACAAATTCTATCAACAGTAAACACCAATTCTCTATTGTAAAGTGGAAGATGTTAAAAGTTAACCAAGAGGCAAAGTGCGCTGTCTTCTTCCCCCTATGAATTATTGGTTGTCTAATTTTGAAACTTCTGAGCGACTGGTATGTTTACAGACAAAGTTTGCAGATGCATTGCTGAACTAGACTTAAGTGAGATTATGGATGTGGCAAAATTGGAACAGGACAAAGTAGAGATATCATCATAGACTCATGAAGTTAAGTAAGGGCATCCTGATGTTAAAGAGCAGGCTTTCTGGATAATTCTGGAAATAAAGGATAATTCTGAAGAATAGTCTTTGCTCTTTGTACTTCAATATTGTGAATGGGAAGGTCTTTCCGTGTTAGAAATTTTGAGTGAATTGTGAAATGTCAACAAAAATCTAACTGATTTATACTTAAAGTTTTCAGAAGAGCTGGTACAACATCATAGTTGATGTGAACTATTCTGAGTAGGCAGCTAGACTTCTTAGGATATGTTATTCGGCAAAAGCAGTGAGAACAGCTGGTGTTGGCACAGACGAATAGAGGGGAAAAGAGCAAGGGGAAGGCAGAGAAGTACGTACCTATCGAACATATGTGATTGGATAGGCAATTGGATAAACCCAGTGGACCCTTTACATGTGGCCAAGAATAGAAAGAGTTGGGCAGTCATGGCAGCCAATGTCTCAAGACAAGGCAACAAATGAATGGATGAGTGAATGAATATATAAATGAATGAATGTATTAACAGGGTTTTGCCACGTTGCCTTTACAACTGTTTGAGAGAAATCCTCTGTTATATTTAATTAAAAAGGACAAGTCTAAGTTATGATCATTAATGAGAACGCAGCTGCAACGAGAAAGAGCTCTTTACTCTTTTCCATTATAATTGAGACTGACTGTTGTTTCGTTGAATGCAGTTCGTTTATTCCTATGTGTTTGGCATTCTGAAACAGCAGATTCAGGCCCGTAGCCAAGGGACGGCATTTTTGGGCCATGCGCTTCTCTAAAATTATTGGCAATCTGTTAAGGTATTGTCAATATATTTTTACAATTAAATTTTTATTATCTGTCAGTGGCTTAATGATATCAGTTATATAAAATCAATCTTTCAATACTAATGTTCTTTTGTATCATCATACTTGGCACTAATTGATAGTTAATTATAATTAGTTAATTTCCATGAATAGCCCTAACCCCCATCCCCCTCACTCTCCACTTATGGGTAACGTTGACCAAGTAAAAAAAAACTGGCTTGAAGAACGTGAATACAGAGAGAGACAACAGAGTAAGGGGATAAAAGAAGAGAACTTAAAGAATCAAATTTTAGCATTATCTTCTTTCTTCTTTGGATAAATTGATAATGAGGTGCACAATAATAGCAAAAATGTAATCTCCTTTTGTTGGGTTTTCTTCCTGTAAGACGGAAAAGGAATGAAATTGCAGTCCAAGAACGAGACGTGGGCTTAACTTTCTCATTCTATGGTTTCTACAATAATAGAATTTAGGATATCAACAACTAGTTTTCATTATACTCACACATATTCCTTCTTTTCACTGTACCAGGAGAATATAATGAATATCATTAAATACCGTGTTTGGATTTTCATTTCCTCTCATATTCCATCTAATTCGGTTGATGAGTAGGGATATTCCAATCAATTCTTACATTTCTGTAGTTATGGAGCACTTTGCTTAACTGCCTTGAGTTTGTAATAACTTGCGTCATACAGGGAATACTGTTTGTCAGCACAATGTAGTTAACCTGGAGTTAAACAGAGGGCTTTTGATGCTTTTCTTTTACTTTTTGACATAAAAAATTCTCAGCAGATTTAGTATTCCTTACACCACGTAGTTGCTATTCATGATGTGGCATGGAAACAGTCTGTACAGTTGTTAGATAGTTATTAGCTCTAGAATGAACTCAAAATGAGAAACTATGTAACGGGAGGGAGAGACGAATGTATTTTTAAAAGGAAACTAGGATTCAAATTTAATGTCTAATGTTTAAAAAATTAAGTGATTTCTTGAAAAATCAAAACATGTATGGTCACTTTGTTTGCTGAAATCGTAGTTTAGGCCCATTCAAGGCCTTGATTCAAGATTTCAGGTATAAAAAGTATAAAGCTTTTGGACAAATTTTTAGGTGAAAAATGATAGAAAGTCATTTTCTGGAATTCATTGCTGCCCCTAAATTACTTATTTTCTTATATCCTATCTTATCTTTGATCCACACCCTAAATAGATAAGTTTAGAATATAAAATATTGCAATGTGTATCCCAGTTTGATTTCAGCACAGAAAACTCTTTCCGCACGGAGCCATTTTGGAAAATGAACACAACATAAAAATATTAATTAATTTCACAAGGGCTTGTTCTCACGGACAACTACGAATCAAATGTAATTTGCATCAGAAAGAGCTGACAATAGGCGCGCGAAATTTGAAATGAAAAGCTTGTTCCTTTGTACACAATGGGCACGCGCCGAACATACCGGGACAAAAACGAGCACAGTGGACACCTTAAACCGTTTGAGCTTTGAATTCTAGAAAACAAAACAAGCTCATAGTCACTAAATGACACTCATTATGTTGTTATACGGTCTTGATAAAGAAACAGTTTCCTCTCAATGGTAGTCGTGTCTAGCTAAGATAAGAGAATTTGTCTGGCATACGACGTTTAAAATTGTTTTCACTGACCTAAAAAAGTGCCTAGTAACTGAATCCAATGGCGTAGTGCCAATCTTTGACGATTTTGCAAACAAAACTAAAAGTAGCCGTTGGGAAATCCGTCATCCAAGAAAGACATGTGCAAGGAGGCTATGTTAATTGGATCATCATGTTTAATTGTGGCTTTAACTGCCTCCTGCATTAAGTTAGGAGACAAACAGAGATAAATTTTTATTGATGCAAGATAAGAGGTGACTGTTAACAAGTCTCCAGTCTTGTTGTAAAGAAAAATGCCTGCTTGGATATCAGCTTAAGTAAATTTATTTGCTTTGTAATAAAATTTCTGTTTTACGTGTGTTTAAAGAAACAACTACTGCTATTGAAAATGGTCTTAGCAGGCGCCATGTTGACACTTAAACCTGAGAAAATTCAGATTTACATAATGGGTTCCTACTAGAAATAATGTATTTGGGAAGCGAATTACAAAAGCGTTTCCTTATAGGTAACGGTAAATAATTTCAAAAAACAGGAATTGTCAAGGGATGATAAAGCTGGAATAGACGCGTAAACGAGTCAAGTTGACATGGCAGTATTGCAACTTGGTGCTCAGGAAACAATTTATCTTGTCATTTTGATTTTGTACATTTGTGCGATACAAAGCCATATTCTGAGGAAGTACCCGAATGCTACTGCATTAATAGGTTTTCCATTTTTCAAATGTCCATAGAGCTGTCAACTCTTTACATTTTGGCCTTCTAAGTAAAACTTACGGATGTCGTAGCTCTATAAAAGTGCATACAATCGTTACAGTAATCATACAAAATCTGGTTTTAAAATGTGTTTAAGATATCTGCATATACTTTATTTTGCCGGTCAGCAGAGGTTAAACCAGACTCAACCCGACAATGTTTTTTCGCGATTTCGTTCTGATGCTGGAATCTTGGGCTGGGACCTCGAGTATTGTCGTGCCTAAAAACGCATAGACAGAGTCATTAATAAGATTCAAGTTGAGGAAACTGCCTTCTGATAGCCAATTTTGTCTAACGTATGTCAGCTGACTTAGAAAGGTGAATGGGCACAAAATATTTTGGACAAATTTTTTTAATCTTAGGGTTTACTTTCCGTACTTGCTCCCATACGTGCCTATGACTTTCCATGCTATGGAAATGAACTACGATTCCATATAATCTTGATGTTCTCGTTATCCTAGCCCACTGGGCGCAGTTGGAAACATTCTTTCACAATGTTTCTATTTTCTGATTACATACACTCGGCAAATGTCCCCAGACCGTTATTAGCTTCCTTCTTTAATTTCAATATTTGTCTTTTTCTTCTGTGAAATAAACATAAACCTTTACATATTCCACTATATCTGAAAGTAACAGTACGTGTTGTAAGAACAAAGTATACACTTCAACATTAATGTCCGGAGTGCTGAAGTGTAGTCAGTTTTCATTGTATAGCTGCATTTCCAATCCGGAGTCAATGAAGAACAAGAGTTCTGCAAAGCTATTTACAGAAGCTCTCCACGTATACTCAGATTAAAGATTTCCGTAGCCGTCCATCCAACGTCAGGAGACAAATAAAAGCTCGATGACTGAAAGAATAGAGGCCTATAAAATAAGACGCTGAATGTTCTCTTGTGTAATGCTATCTTTCCTCCCTTTAATTGACAATAGACCTTTTATAACAAGTAAAATGCTTTGAAGAGGCATGTACATTACAAGATTGATCAGAGGATGCAACTTTGCACCCAGGCAGTAAGCACATGATATATGGTGAGTATTAGCAGCTCAACACTCTTATATACCATTGCATGTGAAGATGTCGTTCACAGTTTTTCTGGACGAGATATAATTGTAAGTACGTAACTTCCACTACACGTCTTTTTTTATAAGAACACTTGGTTCCAGTTTCAGCCTGCCGTTTTATATTTTTCCGTATATTTTCAGCCTAAGGTTCTTATTCTGTTTCTTATTTTCGTTTTCGAATTTCCTGAGCATCGTAGTAGTCATCTGTTTGCTTAATCGCTGTTTAGCACTTTATACTGTTCTGTTCTATAGCAGATTGTTATTTTCGCTTGTTAATGATATTTTATTTCTTGAGTTTTTTGAATCTCAGCCTGCCTTGTTTCTTAAGTTCCAAGTTTAGTTAGATGCCAATTTTCAGGCATATAAGACATCTAGAACCCGAGATATTGTTAAATAATTGAGACCCGTCAATTTAAAAATGGCTGTCATAACTTCAAAATTAGGTGTTAGGGTCCAATTTTCAATGGCAAATTACCCACCATCTTCAACTATATATATGTTATTGTTCAAAGTTGAGAAGAAGGGCTTCAAAAATGGAAGCAGCATTTTGAGCAACTGTTAGGTACTGCCAATAATTGATTAACCAATCCAACAGATTGTAAAGAAAGAGCTTCCCATTTAGGGGTTCTCCCAGCATGAAGAAACTTGAAGTAGTCCTTAATAAGACATAAAGTAACAAGGTCTTTGGTGTGGATGAAATACCACCTGAAGTTTGGAAGATGTTTCAATGACACATTACTCAATTTCTGTAATGATATATATGCTCAGTAACCTACAAATGATTGGTTGAAAGGCACTATCTCCGAAGAAAGGAGATCTACCAGTGACAGACAACTACAAGAGGCATGTAACTGCATCAATGCCAAGATCTATAATGCTTTACTTCGGAATAGAATACAACAAGAACTGGGAAAGACTTCTAATATAAACCAAAATGGATTCAAGCCAAACAGATCCACCTTTGGACAGATGCTCACTTTTTGAAGATTGTTGGAGGGTGTAACACCTGCAAGCATTCATCATAAATGTTGATTTCTCAGAAGCCTTTGATTCAGTCCACAGGGGTAAATTGAATGGGCTACTTAAAGCATATTGGAGACCGAAAGAGATAGTGGTGGTAATCATGATGCCATACAACAATACAGAATCCATGGTACAGTCTCCTGATGATGATACAGACTTCTTCAAAATCTGAGTGACACTCTTGCACCTCTTCTTTCTATCATTCCCTTGGTTTATGTTTTGCTAACATTAGTTGCTTCAGACTTATTAAGTCTCAGGGGAGAAGATACCCAGCTGAAAAAGTAACCAAAAATAATAACATAGATGATCTGGCACTTTTTGCTGACAATGTTTCTGATGGAGAGAAACTATAACATGAGCTTGAATAATCAGCTGCAACTAAAGGTTCCTATATAAACCCAAAAAACAAAGGTCTTGAATATAAACCAAGGAGGAGATACATGCGAGAGCATTAGACGGTAATTAAATAAAGAATGCCAATAGGTTTAACATTCATTCATAACATTAATGATATTAACATTCACATAGCCAAAGCCTGGTCTGTCCTTCAAAGCCTATGAAGTCTGGATATCAACTCTCCCAGGCAGCTTAAAGTGCCAATTCTTCAGAGCTGTGGTTCAGTCAATCCTACTGTATACATAGCTCTAAAATATGGACACTGGCAAAGAAGCTTCAGGGGAAGCTTGTTAGTAGATGTACCAGAATGCTTAGACATACTAAATAAGCACTGGCAGCAACATCCAAAAATAAAACCTCAAACATAGTCAGATTAAAATGTACTAGGTATGCCAGGCATTGCTGTAGAAGTAAAAACAAGCTGATCAGCAAGCTTATCTTATGGAAAACAAGACATGGCCATCCCAATGTTGGGCAACCTTTTACCACCTACATGACTAAGTCTTGCATCATGCCAACATTCTTGCTGGGGGCCTTGCAGCACTGATACTGGGTTGAGAAGTATGGAAAATTAGAGTGGAATGGGCCCAGGTAACTTGCCCAATTTGGTAAAGTTAAGGTAAGGATACACCTTCAATTGTCTATCTTGATTCAAGGTCTATCTTGCTTCATTAGGCCCTGAAACATCACAGTCTTCATAAAGTTTGAAAAAGAACATTTACCTAGTACTACATGTGCTCAGTATTTGCAGTGCCATGGTTTCATATGCTGTCGTGATTGCTCTCTTGAGTGTCTTGCTTCATGAGATCTATGTAACCTACTAGGTCATATAAGCTACCACGTAAAATGTAATACAGAAACAAATCTTTCCTCCATCATCAGATTTGTTCTGTACATAAATATTTTTGGTGCAACACAACCTCTTAATTACTTTCATGAGTGAATCAGTTGAAATCCTCTCCCTACATCCAAACACTACACTGTCCCCTTGCTTAAAGCAATCAACTAGTAATTACATGTATATAAAATTGTTAGGTATGCTAGTGGTTGACATTCTCTCATAGGGCAACTTTCTTCTCTATCCTGCAGGTCTACTGGTATAAATACATTGCTATTACTTTATTATTTTACTACCTGCATCTTAATTAGAAGCCTCATAGCTAACTTAATGCTAACATACATGGGTTCCAGCAGCACTGATTTTCTATTCATGTGTACATTTACCTATGCAGGTCCTTACAAAATTAGGTTCTGAATACTGTCTGGCTAACTTTGTATAAACCTTGATGGATAATATAACTACAACCCAAGTTATACTTCTCTGTCATTTTCTCTAGCCTCTATAACTGCTGCTGAGCTAACTTTCCTGTCAAACAACAACTCACTGCCAGGGCTCTTGTCTAAACTAGAATGGCATGACATACATTGCTTTAGCATGAAACTTAGTAGTACTAAGTTCCAGAGTTTCTCCTTATAAGTCACTTTATTACCTTGCATGGCAACTTGTACATGATATTTGAGATCATGATTTACACATACTGCAACACTGGGGTATAAAAAACTATTTTCACAATGTTCAATGTTTAATTTCACCAAAAATTCTTTGAATTGCCTGCAGCCAAACTGAACTCCCTGATCCAAAAATAATTTCTGAACTATATATCCAATATCTTACAAAAGCTTCCATTAACGCATCCACCAGGATTTTGCTATAACTTCTTGAGCAGGCCATACCTCTAGACATCTTGTATAACAACTTACCAGAACTAAAAATAGTAATGTGACAGTGGTACCTCTACAAGTGTACCAGATATATCAATGCTCACGTTTTATAGGCTTTATACTGTAACCAACTTCTTCCCCTCCTTTTCCCACTCTAAAAGGTACCTTGCATCTGCCTACTGGAATGCATTTTGTGCACAATTTCATAAATGCTTCCACATCCTTATCATAACTTGGCCATTGTACCGCATCTCTAGTTTTGATTTATGAACTATGAACTATGCCTGGGTGCCTTTGTAAATTATCCCTAGCATTTGTTTAATTAGTTGACCTGGAAACATAACCCACTCCCCTGATAATAAAATGCCAATGGGCCAATCACATTGTGTGTTGAAAGAATTTACGTGCAAAATTTATTAGGTCCATCAACCACAAAGAATGATGAGAGAACCACAGTCATATCCTTGTAAGTTATACCTCTCTTACACAGATGATAGAGGTCTACTCAATTTTATGAGATCTTTACTAGAAAACCTTCAGAATTTGGGATTAACTCTCATAGAAACAATACATTACAGAATTGATACAGAGTCGTAAGTTGTTGGTACAGATATTACTTTATAACTGACAAAATTTAATGGCTATTCAGTAACCACAAATCAAATGGATTTCTCAAAAATTTCAGTCCTTTGAATAAAAAACTATCAACTACTGAGAGGATATCTGGTTGTGATTTCCATTCAAATGGAGATACAAAATAGTGATGAACAAAAAGAAGTGTCTGAGCAGAAGAATTCTTTGCAGGCAGTTGTCATCTTTGATTAGATTTTGATTTTGATCAGCCCTGTATTATTTTATTGTGATATTACCATGTTTCCGTTACATAGTATCTTGAAGACGTGCAATAATGCCTTGAGAGGTAGATCATCAGCAAATAATACTTTAAAAGGTTTTGGGTGCTTGTCCTGCAAACCTTCAACCTGAAACCAATTGTATAAAACTGTGCTTCTGTTAAGTAGTTTTTATACAGTCCTTGATACAGACAAACAATGGGGTTTGATGCCTGATGGTGACATATTTTCTATTTCTCTTGTTTTCTTTTCAAAACTGACATTTCAAATCCTCTCTACTCAACAAAATAAGGAAAGCACTATTTAGTTCAATTTCAGTAAGAGCTTGTTATACACTATTTTTGCAAACTTGTTTTCAGTATCCAACAAGATGATGTATTCTACTTTCCAAAAAACTGGTCTCCAATTTGGGCTTGCCCTTTGGATTTATACCATTTACGGGGCAAGGGGTTACTTTAGCCATACTGTGTGTGTTGCTGAAGCACTAACTTCATAACCCCCATCCTCCACCTTCTCAAATAATTTTAACAGATTTCAGAATTACTTTTTTCTCCTTTTTTCTCATTAACTTTTCTTCACTTTTTTTAACTACCTATAAATTATGAACCGCAACTGGGGGGGGGGGGGGGGGGAGTCGTCCGTCGTTGAATGACAATTAAGATGGGTGGGACGAGTACAACATACAAATAAAATAATATCAGAAAGAAAATGTGCTTCAGGTTTAAATTCTCTTTTAGTAATAAGAAACTACAAAGTTGATACCGTTTGATTTGGGGGTGGCCGGCCAAGACAGAAGCAGGGGAGGCAAGAAATTGCACTAGCTTAAGAATTTGCAAAAGGAAGTAGGCCCTGGACAGGGCAAGCGAACAAAAATGCAAAAAACTGGCAAAATCCAGGAATCAAGCAGTCAAGAAACAAAAACTGTCAATTTATATGTGTACTGAAGCCGCCAAATGAGCAGTGTGCCATCACTAATGGGGCAATTATCAACTACACTGAATTATGAGCAGAGGGCTCTCAACTGAGATCAGGAGGGTTCTGATGTATTGATCAATGACAAAGAGCAATTGGTCAAGCTAGTACTCGCATATCCTACACTCTGGAAAGACATCGTGTATTAATGATGAAATTAATCTTTCTTCAAAATGGAAAATACACCTGCTTAAATTAACTATTGGTCGCACCTGTAGCCTACAATGTTGATTTTGAATTTCTAACATAAAGCGAAGTACACACGCATGGATTTGGAAATAGTGTGAAGCAAACTACTAATCAATAATAAAAATCAGTCAAAAGCTGTTTGTAACGGTTCTTCGTAAAATCTAAAAACACTGCTGGAGAAAAATCAATGAAGCTAGTATTGATGTTAACATTTGCAGTAGCGTTTACAACGTTACTCAGGAATCAAAGTTTCGAGATTACTATCAAAAACAGCACTGTTAAATGTAGGCTATACTTTGCGTGGAAACGGTAATATCTAATATTGTCAAGCTCTATTAGGTCTTATCGGTTAGGTTTGTCTACAAATAAATCGTTGAGTAGTAAGAGGGAAACATTCCTACCTCTACCACATCATGACAGAAACGCGAGGAAGTTTTCAGGCGACTTTCGATTAGACTTACCTTCAGCACCTGGTCCTTGATATCCGGCTGGTGGTCTCCCCCAAAGAGGCAGCGTAATGGAAAGTCCACGAATGTAAGCCATGGAATACTACCGGACCATATAATGTAAGAAGTCAACCCCACACGTTGAGGAACGATAATGGCAGTGCTTGAAGCCCTTCGAATGACCTTTCCATACGGGACAAGGAACCGGATCTAAAGTGGCAACTCCGAAATTGCGTTACTTTTCCAGCGCAATCTGTTCAGAAACGTATGGTCTTTATCGTCCCTCATTTACACCCCTCTAACATATATTGATGGTGGTGAGATAGTTTCTTTCACACAGGCTATCCGTTCCAACGTTCGTTTCGCTTCTCACCATAACACAAATGACCGTCAACCGTGAACATTCTTTTCCTGAGCGTGCGCATCTTCGGCATGGCAGAGCTGATTTTGGTGCAGCCAACACCACCGACCCTTGAACAATGCCATGACAACCCTTCAAAGGCTGCTCATGAAATGGGGCTGCTGCACCCCTGAGTGCCCACCACACAACCAGACAAGCGTCGCAGACTCGAACAAACTTCTTTATGAGAAAAACAACGAAGTTTGCTTGGGTCAGCAAAGCAGGTGACGTGTGTTGATGATGATACAGGATGAAAAGCTCAATGGTGAAAACGGAAACTTATGAGATGTCTGTTGAAACAACAGGATTTCCTGGAAATTTCAATTCAACAATTTAATAACTAGTGATGATAAACCAGATGAGATCTCATTGGTGTAATTTACTCCTCGCCTTCTTCTATATGGCCCTGGCAGAGGCAAAGGAGCCTAAAGACCAAAGACTCAAGACCTTAGCTCTCGTAATAATTTTGCCAGTTCTTATTAGACCTTGATAATGTTTCAATTTGTACTAGTGATAATATGCATGAGCTCCCAATAATAATCTCACTGCGCAGTCTCTGCCTTAACAACTTCTTCAAGACCAAGCAAGTCAACACTTTTACCTACAGCACCAGGAAGCTTTAGCAGGTTTGTCCTAAGAAGGCCTGTTTTCCTGCACTTAAATGTACGAGAAGTTATTCATTTAATCGAGACGTTTGCGTTTCTAGGTGATTCAACGATAAGATACGACTTCTAGTTAATATGACGATGATTTCCCTCCGTGATCTAAAATTTACTTTGCCTCGAGCAGCCAAACCTCCACTCCTCTACGAACCGCACTTCATACCCTATTTGCACTTTTAATAAACTACGACCAGGTCTTGTTACAAATCCACTTTCTACAGTACCCCTTCCCAAAGATGTGGGCGCTGTGTTATGAAGTGACTCAGTGAACAGCAGTCTTTTTGCGGACCTTTTGATAACGTCACTATTTACCCATGAACAACGGAACTTTATCTCGGCTTGCTAATTTAGCTATGAGTTTAGATCTACATTGACTGGATCTTGGCGAAGAGGGAATATCGCAAAGATGTTTAGCTTTGTTTAACTGGGTTGTGGATTGACCCTATAAGTTGACTTCTGAAAAACCATTGAGCTGAGTTAATATTCATGCTTTACTTACTGCCCTCCACATTATCCACTGAGATCGAGTTTACGTGAGCACAAAGTAGTAGACAGGAATAGTAGACGCTTGTCGGCAAAAATGTATTTCTAATCATATCGCATATTATCTTCGTATAGAGTTTTGTAAATACTTATATGAGTACAACTTAAAGTAATGTACTCAATAAGTAATTAGGCTGATTATTGAATTGGTCACAAGGCTACTTGGCCGTAAAGATTTCTTCTTGGCAGTAAAGATTTCTTCCAAGATGTGACACCTTCAAATGTAGTAGCAGGCACCAATTCTATTTCCTCAGTTATCCTTCGTCACGTGTGATACGTGATACGATATATACAAGGAGGCGTTACTAACCGTAGTAGGGACTGAAATCTCAAAACTACCTTGCAAAAGGTAAAGGTCAATAGTATTTATTACTCATCTTGTCTTCGTATTCAAATTTCATCCTTGGGAAAGCTTGGAATCTTATCCGAAAGCGGAATAGTATCCAATAAGAAATATTCTTGAAGCCAAATAGTTTTCCTTACATTTCAAAATATATCTACAGATAAATATAAACAAATGCTGAGCAACGTTTATTCATATTTTGAACAATATCCAATATCAAGATCTCAGCCGGAGTTAATACCAGACACGGAACAAGAACAAGACAAGAACAAGAACAAGAACAAGAACAAGAACAAGAACAAGAACAAGAACTATGCCGCCTCGGGAGGTTATTTCGTCGCCATGGGTGCCGACAAGGTCGTCGCGCATCCCGGCACAATGACTGGTTCGATCGGCGTGTTCGGCGGCAAGCTGGCCACGGCGGATTTGTGGGAGAAACTGGGAATTAACTGGAACCGTTTGAATGTCGGGGCACATGCGGGCATGTGGAGCCAGATTTTTCCGTTTTCACCGACAGCGGCGGCGCGCCACCGTGCGGTCATCGATTTTGTTTACGATGATTTCACCAGCAAAGTCGCCGCCGACAGGGGATTGACCGCAGACCAGATCGACGCGGTCGCACGTGGCCGAATTTGGAGCGGCACGGGCGCCCAGCGGGTCGGTCTTGTGGACGCACTGGGCGGTTATACCGCTGCCGCCGGTCTGGTGCGTGAGGCGTTAGAGCTCGAAGCGGAGGCGCCGCTCAATTTCATCGTAGTGCCGGAACCATTGTCGCCGCTCGACCGCGTGCGGGAAGCGTTGAATGATGGCGTTCCGCTAACGCAGACGCTTGTAGCGCTGGTTTCGGAGTCGCGTCCGGACACCATGGCCACTGTTTTGCACCATCTGGAGCCGGTGTTTGGCGACACCAGTGTTCTGCGCCCGCCCGCCGGCGTGCTGCAGTTGCCACCCATGCGCTTCGCGCCGTAGAGGTTTCAGGCCGGCCCATCACGGTGCGCGGCTATTAGAAACTCCTTGTTTCCTTTCGCGCCGGTGATGGGGCTTTCGATTATTCCGTCGACATTCCAGCCTTCCATTTCGGCGAGCCAGCCCCGGACGTTATCGCAGGCTTCCGCGTGACGTAACGGGTCTCGAACGATGCCGCCCCTGCCGACCGCCGCGCGGCTCAGCTGAAATTGTGGCTTTATCAACGCAACCAAGGTGCAGTTTGAGGCGGCGAGGGTTAGCGGGGTTGCCAGAACTTTTTCCAGCCCGATGAAACTGGCGTCACAAACGACGAGATCGGGAGGGGCGGGAATCTCTTCCGCGGTAAGGCTCCGCGCGTTCCGTCCTTCGAGGACGATAACCCGCGAGTCCTCGCGCAGTTTCCAGGCCAATTGGCCGCGGCCTACATCGACTGCGGCAACACGGGCCGCACCGCGATCAAGCAAAACCTCCGTGAAGCCTCCGGTGGAAGACCCCACATCGAGGCATGTCAGACCGGTCGGGTCGATATCGAAACTATCGAGCGCATGGACCAGCTTGAGCGCACCACGGGACACCCAGGGGTGCTTGGGGCCGCGCAATTCCAAAGGAGCATTTATGGCAAGAGTTTCGCCGGCTTTCTCGATACGCCGCTCGCCGGAGTAGACCTGGCCGGCCATGATCGCCGCTTGGGCCCTGGCCCTGCTGTCGACCAGGCTGCGTTCCACCAACAGCAGGTCTGCCCGCTGTTTGCGCGGCCGTTTAGCGGTCGCACCCATCTTGAAGCATGCGTTAGCCCGTCAGTTTAGGCGCGGGCTGGTTCGTCGATGGTCTCGTGACCCAGTGCGGTTAGGGCCTTGTCGACGATATGGTGCGCGTTAAGGCCCGCTTCATCATTCTGATTGTATTGGCTTTCATGGTCGATGAAGAAGTCCGGCAGACACATCTGGCGGACTTTAAGACCGGCGTCGAGGAGCCCCTCGTTGGCCAGGAACTGCAGCACGAAGCTGCCGAATCCGCCAACAGCACCTTCCTCGATGGTGATCAGCACCTCGTGCTCGCTCGCTAAGCGGCGGATCAGGTCTTCATCGAGCGGTTTTGCGAACCGCGCATCGGCAACCGTCGTCGACAGGCCGCGCGCCGCGAGATCATCTGCGGCCTTGAGCGATTCACCAAGCCGCGTGCCGAAGGACAGGATCGCGACGGTCGTGCCTTCGCGGACGACTCGGCCCTTGCCGATTTCCAGCGGTACGCCACGTTCTGGCATATCGACGCCGACGCCTTCGCCACGCGGGTAGCGGAACGCAGAAGGGCGATCGTCGATCTGGACCGCGGTCGCGACCATGTGAGCCAATTCGGCCTCATCGGCCGCCGCCATGACGACGAAGCCTGGAAGACAGCCGAGATAGGTGATGTCGTAGGCACCGCAATGGGTGGTTCCATCGGCGCCGACCACACCGGCGCGGTCAATCGCGAAACGCACCGGCAGGCTCTGAAGGGCCACATCGTGCACGATCTGGTCGTAGCCGCGCTGCAGGAAGGTGGAGTAGATCGCCGCGAACGGTTTCATGCCTTGCGCCGCAAGCCCGGCCGCGAATGTTACACCGTGTTGTTCGGCGATACCGACGTCGAAAGTGCGGTCGGGAAATGCGTTTTCGAAGAGGTTCAGCCCGGTTCCAGAGGGCATCGCCGCCGTAACCGCGCAGATCCGATCGTCCTCCTGCGCTTCCTTGATGAGGCTTTCGGCAAAAACCTTGGTGTAGGCCGGTGCGTTCGACTTGCCCTTCTGCTGGGCACCGGTGATCACGTCGAACTTGGAGACACCGTGATATTTGTCGTATGACTTTTCCGCCGGGTCGTAGCCTTTGCCTTTTTGGGTAACGCAATGGATCAGGATTGGGCCTTGCATTTCGTCGTCGCGGACATTCTTCAGGATCGGCAATAGGTGATCCAGATTGTGACCGTCAATAGGTCCGACGTAATAGAAGCCCAGTTCCTCGAACAGCGTGCCGCCGGTCACCATACCACGGGCGTACTCTTCCGCCCGTTTCGCGACCGTTTCGACCGATTTCGGGAACTTATGCGCGATGACGCCGCCGAGATGCCGCAGCGAGCGGAACTGTTTGGACGAAATCAGCCGTGACAGATGTGCACTCAATGCGCCAACCGGCGGCGCGATCGACATGTCATTGTCGTTAAGGATGACGATCAGGCGGGTATCCATCGAGCCCGCATTGTTCATGGCTTCGTACGCCATGCCGGCACTCATGGCTCCGTCGCCGATAACACAGATCGAATTTCGCTGTTCGCCCAGCAGATCACTTGCGACCTTGAAACCGAGACCCGATGAGATCGACGTCGAGCTGTGCGCCGCGCCGAAGGGGTCGTATTCGCTTTCCGAACGCTTCGTGAACCCGGACAATCCACCGCCCTGGCGTAGGGTCCGGATCCGATCGCGCCGGCCGGTCAAAATCTTATGCGGGTAGCATTGGTGGCCGACATCCCAGATCAACTTGTCGTCCGGCGTGTTGAATACATAGTGGATCGCCACCGTGAGCTCCACCACACCCAACCCTGCGCCGAGATGGCCGCCCGTCATCGACACGGCGTCAATCGTCTCGGCACGCAGTTCGTCAGCCAGTTGAGGCAGCTGCGACTCTTCCAATTCGCGCAGGTCGGCTGGCACTTTGACCGTGTCCAGCAGTGGTGTTTCGAGGCTCACCTTCGGTCTCCCTCTCGCTCTAACTTTTTCGTTCGACAACGAAACTGGCCGCTTCCCGCAATGGATCGGCCGCGTCGTCAAATATGGCAAGGTGCTCAACGGCTTGCTTTGCGAGCAGTTTTGCCTGTTCCCGTGCCCGCTCAACACCCAGGATGGACACAAATGTCGCCTTGCCAGCGGCAGCGTCCTTACCGACCGCCTTGCCTGTTTCCTCTATTGTCCCCTCTACGTCAAGCAAGTCGTCGGCAATCTGGAAGGTCAAGCCCAAATCGTGAGCATATCCCCGTAGTGCCTCACGCGGTTCCGTTGACGCACGACCGAGAATTGCCCCTGCCTCACATGAAAATGCGATTAATGCGCCCGTTTTCAAGCGTTGCAGGCGGGTTATGCCGCCGATGTCCAATTCTACGCTCTCCGCGGCCAGGTCGAGCATCTGCCCGCCGACCATACCGTGAGCGCCCGCCGCACCGGCGAGCGCAGCCACGAGCTCTGCTCGAACGCTGCCATTTTCGTGTGTTCGCGGATCGGCCAGGACTTCAAAGGCGAGTGTGAGCAACGCGTCGCCGGCCAGGATGGCCGTCGCCTCGTCGAATTGTTTGTGGACCGTCGGTTGGCCCCGCCGCAGGTCATCGTCGTCCATTGCCGGCAGATCGTCATGAACCAGCGAGTAGCAATGCACTAGCTCTACCGCAGCCGCGACGCGCAGCGCGGATGACCGGCGTACCGAGAAAAGCGCTGCGCTTTGTACCACGAGAAACGGCCGGAACCGCTTGCCGCCACCCAGCGTGGCATACCGCATCGAATCGAACAGGCGCGCCTCATGACCGCCCTCTGCGGGCAGTATCTTTTCGAGAACTTCCTCGACCTCCCGCGCGGTGTCTCTTAGCGCTTTCTCGAGCGCCAGCGTCGCGGTATCAGCCAATATCCGCTGGCGCCGTTTTCGCGCCACCATCGTTTGCAAAAGAGATCTTTTCGATCCGATTCTTGGCCTCCGCCAATTTCGTCTCGCAATGCTTCTTCAGCGCTGCCCCACGTTCATACGATTGGATCGCATCGTCGAGCTTGCCTTCGCCCGACTCAAGCGAACGAACGATTTGCTCCAATTCGTTTAACGCGTCCTCGAAGCCTAACGCGTCGATATCTTTGCCGGCGCCACTCATACCGTTATCCAGATAGATGTTCTTGCGAGGCGATAAGTTTAATCGGGCAGCCGGGGAGTGTCCAAGCCTATGTCTCGCAGATTAAGTACACAAACCATTGCGCTTCGCTCAGCGGAGAGGTTGCTTAGAACGCCGTTAATCTTTGGTTCAGGGCTTTTGAATACCGTCTTCTTGTCGCCTGTCGTCATGGCCCCGGATCACTGAAGTCGGGGTATCGGTACCAGATCTGCACTCGAGGTAGAGGAATGAAATCCTGTTTGGTTGTCGACGATTCGAAAGTCGTACGGAGCGTTGCCCGAAAGATACTGGAAGAGCTCGAATTCTCCGTCGATGAGGCCGAAGACGGCCAGGTCGCCCTCGATTACTGCATCAACGCGATGCCCGATGCGATTCTGCTCGACTGGAATATGCCGATCATGAACGGCATAGAATTTCTACGCGAATTGAGGGTCCGGGAAGATGGCGATCAGCCAATCGTTGTCTTTTGCACCACCGAAAACGACATCAATTTCATTCAGGAAGCGATCTCCGCCGGCGCGAACGAGTACATCATGAAACCATTCGATCGCGAAATCGTACAATCGAAGTTCGCTCAAGCTGGAATTCTTTAAAGACGACTGGCGGGGCTCGAAGTATGGATTTCGCAATTCGGCGTCATCACCTGATCGAGGAGGCAAAGGCCGAGCTCGATATCGCCTATGAGGAGGTAAAGCGTGCCGAGCAGGAAATGATGGCATGCGAGGCGGCATATTACGCAAAATCGAAGCATCTGAACGGTTCCGCCGACGACTTACAGGCGCTGACGGAGGAGAAGGAAGCCCAGCAGAAACGTTGCGGAATCGCCCAGCTTTATGAATTGCAACGCAACGCCATTCAACGGTTTGCGGAAATCAGCTCCGTTTTCACGATCGTGCATTCTGCGGAGTCGCCGTCCGCGGCGACGGACCTGATCCGCCAGCACCTTTTTCGCGCCGGTGAACCTTGTTCGACGCGGCGCGAGGTCAATGACGCGATTGGCGATTTCGCGACGAGCTTATGGGCATATTCGCTCGAGAACAGTAGCGTCGAGAACGATCGTAAAGTCCGCGAAGCATGGGACTTGATTGAGCGCGTGCTGACAGAGATCCGCCGTCCCGAAAAACACGCGCCGGCAACGTAGATTACGCCGCCATCAATGCCTTGACGTGCCGCGCGGCGGACCGTCCCAACGCGGCAAGGTCGTAACCGCCTTCCAAAGTCGATACGACGCGTCCCCCGCAAAGCGATGCTGCGGCTTCCAGGATACGTTCCGTCGCCCAGCTATAATCGTCATCGGAGAAATTGAGCGAGGCGAGCGGATCGTCAGCGTGGGCATCAAACCCCGCTGAGATGAATACGATGTCGGGTCCAAAATTGTGGAGTGCCGGCAGGATGGTGCTTTCCAACGCTTCCCGGAAGGCTTCCGACCCGGAATAGGGGGGCAGCGGCACATTGACGATATTGTTCGCGCAGCCACGTTCGTGTGCCGCGCCAGTGCCAGGATAAAGCGGCGACTGGTGGGTCGACGCGAAGAACGAGTCCGGTTCGTCCTTGAACATCGCCTGCGTCCCATTGCCGTGATGCACATCGAAATCGATTACAGCGACGCGGTTCAATCCATGTGCCTCGCGGGCATGGGCGCTGCCGACGGCGACGCTGTTGAAAATGCAAAAGCCCATCGGGATCGCCGGTTCCGCGTGGTGCCCCGGCGGTCGCACGGCGCAGAACGCGTTGTTGACGTCGCCGCTCACGACGGCGTCGACGGCCGCGCAAACCGCACCGGCCGCCCGCAAGGCGGCCTCGCCGGGGCCGGGCGACACGATCGTGTCCGCATCCAGCCGGGCCGCGCCTTGTTCCGGAATGTGCGCCAGGACCTGCGTCACGAAGTCACGCGGATGGACGCGTGCAATCTGATCGACCGTCGCGCGCGGTGCCTCCCGACGGTCGAGGGCATCAAAAGCGTTGTCGCTTAAGGCCGCGTTGACGGATTCCAGCCGCGCTGGCGATTCCGGATGCGATGGCCCAGGAACGTGGTCGAGACAGGCCTTATGAGTGAACAGCGCGGTCGGCATTCGGGTTTCCTTCGCGGTTCGAGTTGCGCGATCACTGTTTAGCCGATTCAACGCTTTAAAAGGTCATCAATTTGTGCTCTGAAGTCACGCGAATTTGTGATGCGGTTTTTCTTGCAAAAATGACTCGGTTCGCGTTTGATCTGATTGTGCAACTGCATATATAATTACAAGCATTTTTACATTTATTAACCTTGTCACGGTACCGGTTACCGAATGTGCCAATGCGATGTATTCACGGGCACGCGCGGTAGATGGACCAATCCGACGACCCGATGCGTCTGTAGGATGATGGAGTAGACTGGAATGCGTATTGCGGCGGCGATTTTAACGATAGTGCTTGCAACGGCCGCGCTTGGTGATGCGGTTGCCCAAAAACGGGCTGCTGCCGTAAAGGTTGACCCGGTGATCAGCGAGCCGCTGTCGCAGACCATGCCGGTCATCGGCCGTTTTGTTGCCGCGCAGACTGGCGTCGTCGCCGCGCTGACGGGCGGACCAGTGGCGCAGGTTACGGTCGCGGTTGGCGACAAGGTGAAAAAGGGCGATATCGTCGCCAAACTGGTCACCGATAGGATCCGCTGGAACCGCCAACTTCGCGCCGCTGCGGTGCGTGAGAAGAAGGCGGCGCTCCAAACCGCCAAAGCCCAGCTGTCGTTGACTCAGGTCGAATTGAAACGTCTGGCGAGTCTCAAGAAATCGGCAGCTTTCTCGCAAGCGCGCTACGACGACAAGAGCAATGAAGTCGTCAAATACCGCAGCGAAATGGGCGAACAGGAAGCAGCCGTCGCCAGTGCACAGGCGGAACTGCGTCTGGCTGACATCGATCTTCACAACAGCGCGATTCGCGCGCCCTATGACGGGATTGTGTCGCGAAAACACACCGTGGCCGGTGCCTATCTGAAGGTCGGTGAATATCTAGACAGTCTGCTAAGGGACATCAATGAAGTGGACACGGTAGCCAATCTAATAAGAATGGCTGAAGAACGAAAGTGGCGCACCATGATCGCCAACGTCAAGAGAGACATGGCACATCGGTAAGGTAAGGTAACGAAAGATGACGTAATGGCATAATTATAGATAGCGGAAAGGAAAACCACGTCAAAGAACGGCGTTCAGAAGCTGGAATGCGCATGACAAGCACATACGACAGATAAGATTGGACGAACATCAAGAACAAAAGTAAACAGTAATACAACGAGTCAAATCCAGGCAACTAAGTTAGTAAAACTTCAGAAGGGAATCACCGTTAAAATACAAGGGTCAAGTCAAAATAGTCGGAATACTACTTTTTGTTTATCTGATCAAATCCATAGACCTGCGTTTGATATTTATCACCTTTTTACCGTTTGCTAAGGAAGATATATCTAAACTTCTTAACGCTTTTGAAGCCTCGCTATTCGCAGTGCACCATGCTATCACACAAAGAATAAGAACATTAGAAAATGAATTTGACGGTCGATTTTTTTTTCACCAAGCTAAACGTGGTCGAAAAGAGTATCATGTTTTAGTGATATATCTATTTATAATAGTTTCCGATGTAGCCAACAGATTTCAGCAAAATAGTTTTTAAGCCCGCTGACGTGTTAATATTGTTTCGCGCCAAATAGTGATCTGGGCAGGGTACAAATACCGTGTGTATCTTTTACATTCTCATTTAAACTATTTCCACCAATTCCTCAAGCAATGTAGAGCCTTTTATAACGACTTGGAGGATGTGTGATCTAGTAGTTAGGGCAGATGTCTCATAATCCAAAGCCCCTGAGCTTCAGAGGTTCGAGCCCCGGTCGTTCTATAATGTCCTTGAGCAAGGTATGAACTCTCTTGCACTTGAACGTACTAAGATGCAAAATTTAAACCTGGCTTTGATGGCCAAAAACCCTGCAGTACTGTAGCGCCGTGTATGGTTGCTGCGTGTCCACACTCCACAGGGTATGGATCCGAAAAGCCCTGTTAACAGCAGTCCTAAGATGCAGGGTAAATGTCTGTTGCAAGGCGCCTGTAATGGCTGTAGATAACAAATAAGAGCCACGATTTGTCTGTGGAATTGCAAAGAACCTATAATGGCACATAAACGCATTCTAGGAAGCTACGAATGATGTAGAAGTACTGGAAAACGGAAGCAGTAGCCTTCACTGGATAAATAATAGAGTCCGTAATCTTTAAATTAGGAATGAGACTATGAATTCAGGGTCCCATTCAAATAGTAGGAAAGATTATTTTAGAGATTAACTACAGACGTATGTTTCTTATACTATACTTGCTACGCCCTGATATCCATCTACTTTTATTATCAGATAGCTTCACTTAAAATCCTTTCCAAGATTTGCGCCAACAAAGTAATAGCTGCTGACGTCATTAGTGCAGAGGGTAAGTCCACGGTGCGTGTTTGTTACAATAGTTTTAACTACCTATAAAAATATGTTGAGTCCTTAGGACTGTAAATTACAGACCTTAAATACGCACCAGTGGAGTAACTAACACGATAATTAGTTGATAAGAGGCTACGTCAAACTGTTGGCATCTCGGTAAATTGGGTAGTCAAGAGTGACATCTAGTGCTAAACTTTGTGAAACTTACTACTGCTTGCTGATGTCAGTTTTGGTTGGTAATGCTACATTGGGAACCTATACAGGGACGTGGGAAATCAACCGGTATGTGTGTGTGTGTGGGGGGGGGGGGGGGCAAAGGGTACGTTTTTGTGACTTTTTTCTTTTTGTCCAGGCCCCGAGGGGGGATTTCTAAGTAAAACGCGGGAAATGAAGCGGTTTCTTGAAACCTTGAGGTATTTCTCTGTCCATGACTGACTTGAAAATTTTGCATTTTTCAAGTGCAAACGTATTGAACTGTCATGAGATCCATTTGACAGCTTCCCCACTATCGTGTTAGCTGTTTAAGGTATTAATCTACGCACTTCCCCAGTAGTAACGTTTGTGTCTCTATATAGGAATTGGTTTAGCCTGAAAGTCACGAGGGTGGCGCCAAGGATTACAGAAGTAACTGATATTTTAAACAGTGTTAAGCATTACCGACACAACGATGTCTACCGACGTATTACTGTCACAACGATTACCTAAAACGTCACAGGTTCGATCCCCGGTGGTTACATGCTTTTCTATTTCTCTAGTGTTCTTTTCAAAACTAACATTTCAAATCCTCACTTCTCGATGATACTTTCTAACTAAATGGGCTTTGGATTGATGACGGGCCGGATGGTAGTTCTTCCTTGGTCAAGTTACATGGCGCAGAGAGGCTAGTCTCCAATTGCCTTGAGCTGGATGTCGATGTCCACCAGTGGATGATTGGGAGCTAATGTGGCGATCAGAGAAATAAAAAGTATGTTAACAGCGGAGGTCACCTAGCTCATTTGGTAGAGCGCACGCGCGAAAGCGTGGGTTACAGGTTCGATCCCCGGTTGTGACATATTTTCTATTGCTCTAGTGTTCTTTTCAAAACTAGTATGTAGTATAACTGCATAATTATGTCGATGTGAATTCATACACCTTTATCTTCTCTTCATATCTACTTTTTTAGACCTATTGGATTTTTAAGTCTGATTATCTTGTACTTTTCTAGAGTTTGGAAACAACCTATGTATTTCTATTCCTTTCTCCTCGGATGAGTCGAAAACACATAAAGAAGGGTGCCAATGAATTCATTACCTAAAACTCTTCTATCCACACCAGATTTGATGTAATAACTGCACATCTTTCGTTACCCTCAGAATCCTTTATTCTTTACCCTCAGAATCCATTATTCGTTTCCCTCAGAATTCATTGTTCGCTAACACCAGAATTCATTATTCGTTATCTTCAGAATTCATTATTCGTTACCACCAGAATCCATTATTCGTTATCGTCAGAATTCATTATTTGTTACCACCAGAATCCATTATTCGTTACCCTCAGAATCCATTGTTCGTTACCCTCAGAACCCGTTATTCGTTACCCTCAAAACTCATTATTCATTACTACCAGAATCCATTATTCGTTACCCTCAGAATCCGTTATTCGTTACCCTCAGAACTCATTATTCATTACTACCAGAATCCATTATTGGTTACCCTCAGAACTCATTATTCATTACTACCAGAATCCATTATTGGTTACCCTCAGAATCCATTACTCGTTACCCTCAGAATCCGTTATTCGTTACCCTCTGAACTCATTATTCACTACTACCAGAATCCATTGTTCGTTACCCTCAGAATCCGTGATCCGTTACCCTCAGAGCTCATTATTCATTACTACCAGAATCCATTATTCGTTGCCCTCAGAATCCGTTATTCGTTACCCTCAGAACTCATTATTCATTACTACCAGAATCCATTGTTTGTTACCCTCAGAATCCGTTATTCGTTACCCTCAGAATTCATTATTCGTTACTATCAGAATCCATTATTCGTTACCCTCAGAATCCGTTATTCGTTGTTATAAGAATTCGTTCTTATTTGTATTTCAGGTGTAGAGGTACTGGTATATCACCTGGCTCATAAGAACATCCGCGTTGCTGTGCTGGCTGCAGAAACTTTGAGTTGTTTAGCTGTGTTACGAGTTGGGAGAAACTTAATAAGATCCACTGGAGGACTTGAGATTTTGGTAAGACAAGCATAAATAGGACGACTCGTACAAGCGTTAGTTTGCTCGAAGAAAAAAAATATGTTGATTTGTTGATAGTATTATTGTATTAACGTAGCCTGTGCCAAGCCAGGTTGTGAAAGGAGGAGGGTCAGCATCAGGAAGAGCATCCGGATATAAGTAATGCCAGAGATTTATTATGAAGTTGTCTTCGTCGATTTCTATGCTATGGCGTACCCCAGATTCGATGCACCGTGTAGAAACCCATACACAGTGACAAACGTGTTAGGATCTTTATCATTAATCTTAATTTACAAAATGATTTTCAGATTTCGACTTGGAATGTACGTTCTTTACTACGGGGAAGTACGGAGGTTGCGGATGTTCTAAAGAGTGGAAGGGTAGACATCGCATGTGTCAAGAAACTACTGTGGCCAGAGGGCGGTTATAAGGTACTAGGGTGTGGTTTAAACCTCTTCATCCACCACCATCAGAACCGGGAACATCACGGCCTTTTGACAAGGAATGTGTGTCGTATATGTTTTCATTGATTACGGGCTCTTCCCTTGCTCGGTGAGAAGTGGGCTTCCGAGTGGTTAAGCCAGCCCCTGGCTTTTTTCACTGCCTGGTCGGCTAAATTGAGAGGCGTTAATTTTGGGCGCCCCAGCTGCCATACTTTAGTTAGGATAGTTTCAACGTCAGGCCTACTACTCACCAGGGGTCTTAGATTAAAAGATTGTCAGAAAGGGGAGCACTATTGGATTCATTGCATACTTTTCAGAAGCTATGATCGAGAAGAGAGATCCCCGGGTTTGATCCCCGGCTGGTGACATATTTTCTATTCCTCTAGTGTTCTTTTCAGAAGCTCATGCATTTTTGTCCTCTCTGCACCTTTTGTTCATCCAATAGAATTTTCTTTGTAGATTTGTTAGTTGATATGGACCCAGTACTCTTGAGTATATAACAGGCTACACGTTGCCATGCATTTTAGTGCACTGTAGTGCCAGTGATTCATCATGTATCTTTTGTTAATAAGTACATGCGTATGCTCTTGTTTAGTGACAAAACATACACTTTACCTATTTTAAGCGGATATTAATCAACATTTTAATGTCGCTACCCGCATAATTTTATGAATTTTTTGATATCTTCTAGTTGACACATTTGCAGTATGCATCCGAATTCGTATCGCCTAACATGAGGAAAGCTACAGGGAGAAAAAACGTAGGGAAGAATCAAGAATCCCTGGCCGGCATCCCACCTCTCCTAGTGCAAGCAACTGCCCGTGCAGTATGGTACTGTTGCCAAAGTAGTATTAGTAGGCACATGGTAGTGCAAATGAACGCTGCTTCTCACTTTGAACGATTGTTATCCTTTAGGGATCAGGATGTATCTAAGCCAGTTGTTGGCATCATCAATCATTGCTCAGAAGAGGTAATACATTCTTTATGATCGAGAAGAGAGAATTTGAATGGTACTTGAGTGATATTCGATGATACTTTCTAACTTAAATGGGCTTTGGATAGATGACGGGCCACAGGGCAGTCCTTCCTTGGTCAAGTCACATGGCGCAGAGAGGCTGGCCTTTAATTGTGTTGAGATGGGTGACGATGCCCAACGGTGGATGACTGGGGGCTAATGTGGCGACTAGAGAAATAGAAGTATGTCAATGTCGGGGGTCACTTAGCTAAGTTGGTAGAGCGCACGCTGCAAAAGCGTGGGTCACGGGTTCGATCCCCGGTGGTGACATATTTTCTATTTCTCTAGTGTTCTTTTCAAAACTAAAATTCTTTATCATATACCTCTTCTTTATTATATACATTATTTATTATATACCATCTTTATTCTATGCGTTTTTTATTATTTACCTTCTTTATTATATCATCCACATTAAGATATTGACAGTTGATGGTGCCCATGCCTTATGTAGTAGGTTTCTTCTTTATTTACTGCATTAACTTCAGTCTTCTTTGTTGTCTTACTCACAAATGGTCTGTAAAGGAAGCATAAGCAACAAATGCCTCAGAAAGAGTCATAGGGGTTTGAGTAAATGTGTACTGAAAACATTTTAAACCTCCACGTACAATGTTTCACGTTTAACTGGATTCGACTAATAATTTTGTTGTTAATAGATGAACAAAGCCAGTACATTTGTTTTACCTTTACATAATTATCCAGAATGGGATTCTCAGTTTCTGAGGCCATTTTGATCAAGCTAAACCTGCTACTCGAACTATTTCTTCGTTTGTACTTCTGTGATGTAAAATTGTCTTAGCCCTGATTGTTTTTCTGCTGAAACTTTTAGATCTATTTTTTGTCACCCTATCTTCTCTTTTACTTTCTGCATCCATCCTACCTATTATTTTGCCCTGTAGATAGAGTAACTTTTACGGGTTCTGCAAGGTGGCTTAAAGTACGAGTAACGCGTGTAACATAGAAAGATTTACTAGTAAAGTTTGGATCCAACTTGTTTCTTTCATAGATACCTTAAGACCTTAAGGATTGCGTCATACGTGATAACACACAATAATGCGAAACTAGCTGTTTTGAAAATAAATCCAGTCTACCGGACGTGCATCTTAATTTCTAGTCTAACAGATCTTTGGCAATAACTGAATCTAGACCCATTGTCTTAAAAGTAAACTTTGGGTATGCCCCTTCGTCTATAAAATGCACGTTCACTTAATACTATTTAAATATTTGTTTTTATTTTGCAGCAAATATTTCGAAGCAATGTCTTAACAGATGGCATTATTCAGCATTTGATTCATAGCTTAAAAAGTAATGATACAGGAACTCAACTTCTTGCGATGCAATCACTCGAAAAGGTAAAACACCATTTTTAATCGCCCAATCGCCTTTTGAGGTCAATGGTAACATTTATGTCAGTATCTGCACTCGCTAATTGGTATATTCCGTATTTCCCCTTTTTGCAACATGTATAAATAGTTTGTAATTTTTCAGAAGCAAGCCTGAATTTTATGAGATTTTATTCGTACAAAATGGAGAAGCATGGTCTTTACAGGTTCGCTCCCATAGTAGAGTAAACATTTAAGAATGCAGAATATCTTCAATGAAACAATGGAAATGCCCGGTCAGATGTATAGGCTTGAATTTGGCAGACTGTGGGAGCTTTAAGACGACTTCGTGCAGTATGGTCTGGTGGTGATATTGCGTATTCTGTAAAGCTCCATCTCTACATGTCGATTGTAGCATTCACTGCTGTTTTTGCGTGTGAAAGATGGAAGTACACAGCTGCCATTATAAACAAACTTGGCGGGTGCCATAGACGTTGCATTTCATTCTTCGTGTATCATGGAGGAATCAGATCAGCAAGGAGGAAGTCACGAGGAGGTCTGGACTGGAAACTTGATCTGAAATAGTCGAACGTTTCAGTTTTCAGGACAAAATCTACGACTACCATAGCACAGATTGCAATACAGGGCATTGACATTGATACTGAAGTAAAAGTGTACAAATGTAACAGTGAAAAACCACCGAAAACCGGCGCAGAGTTAGACCAAAGTTTAGCAGTTGCAAAGATGGTTGCAAACGACTGTAACCTTAACGGAGCACACCTTAACGCCGTCGAGTAATGACATGTCAGTACAATCTTTGATCCAAGAGGGCTTGCTATTACAATGCTGTTTTGTGGTGTCAGAAGTTTGAGGATTTTTTAATGTATCATGCGTCAGTCACAAAGGTGATGGGGTTCAAGGGCGGGCACCGCCCCCCTGAGAGAATTCACCACCGTATTCCGCCCCCCCCCCCTGACATTCTGATCGGCACATATATTTTTCACTGTAGTATATCATAATGCATCGGAAATATTAATGTTGGACCTACCTCTGACATTTTTGTATCGAATTTTCCCACAGCGATTTCCTTGTTTGTATGGAGCTCGTGATTGGTTCCTTGTTTCTTAACAATAGCCCAAGACGTGTTGCAAACCTTCAGCACGACTTGGTGGCCATTAGTATAATTTAAAAGGGAAATGCAATCAAAAGTTTGGTTCTCGTTGCAAAATGGGCTCCTTGATGGAATCAGCAAATAGAAATCGAGGGAAATGTATAATATGCATAAATCTTGGAATATGCTTAACTTTCGTAGGGTGTGCGGTGCACACCAAGCACACCCAGAATATACGCCCCTGGTGTATTAAGAGGAGTTCATTAAAGTTAATATCTGAAGCTCTCTTCTCAGAGGGCGCCCAGAGATGAGCAGAGGCAAATTTCTTTGCTCTTTGTCAGGCCTATGTTTGAACAAGGTAGTGATAAAGGTGATACAGCTAAGGACTTTGAAAAGTAATGAAATTTAAATGACATTTTCATTACGTTTTTTAGCTTAAGATATTATTAAAGTGTACATTAAATGCTCCCTTGAAGCTGATAGATTCATCTGTTTCTTGCATCCTTTATCAATTAAGCAAAAATTCATTTCCTTCATTATGTCTCTCTTCTTCTCGCTTCACACTAAACTATATTGCACTTCCTCCAGATGGTGTATAGTGAAGGGTGATAAAGTTACCAGATATGATTTCTTTTTCAGCATTAATGATACACCCTTTTAAAGATAGAGAGGCTATATCATGAAGGTTTGTCCGATCTGGATGTACCGTATTTTCTCTATTTCATATTCCGTCTATAATTATTACTTTAGGGCACCAAAAAGAAGGGTTAGTCAATTTCCAAAAGTTTTACAAAGAAAGAACATATGGAGTTTTAAAAAAAACATGTACCAATCAAAATTTCAAGAATTTTGTTTAGTTCTTAGAATCGCATCCGAACGCAAAAATTAATGCACAAGTACCTAGCAAACGAGGGAGAGAAATAGAACTTGTAGAACCGTGTTTATTTGTAGTAACCACAGGTATTAGCGAGAGGGACCGTCAAATTATAAACATTTTGCTGAAAGAACCCGAAGGTTTGAAGCAGTGATACTGGCTATTTGCGATAAAAATCGACAGTAAAACTTATGTTGGATCGAAATCATGTGCTCTACCAGAATAAGTCTTTTGCAAACTTCGTGTGGTTTTCTCTTTCCTGTAACAAGAATTGCCTTTACAATGCTTATATATCTTCTACTGAAATATCTCTGTTTTCATATAAATGTAGAAGGGGTCTATAATTAGTTGTGGGCGCCAGAAAGGTTGTCTATAATTAGAAGGGGTCTATAATTACTTGATATGACGCAAAAGTGGATCTATAACTGGAGGGGGCTATACTTAGAGGGGATCTATAATTAGAGGAAACACTGTACGCCTGTTACAAGGAGACACAAGTAAATTCTCGCCCAAATTCGCACATTTGCAGACGCTACCATTTACGTCATTGAACTGAGCTGTCAAGACGAGTCTTCATATTCACCTCGTTTCCATGTATTGCAATAACACTCAACATGGAAGCTTGAAAATGTAACTACAGCCAATCTGTTCCTTTCCCCTTACTATGGCTACCTCAAGATCTGTACAACGGCCGTTTAGTGGCCTTCGAGTTGCACCTCCTCGTATGGACGACTTTATACTAAGTGAAAGGTTAGGGCAAGGTACGTATGCCTCCGTCTACAAAGGCTTCCGTAAAGGAAGGTCGCGAGAAGTTGTCGCAGTGAAGTGCATCACAAGGGAGAGTCTAAGTAAATCATCATCCGAAAATCTATTACGAGAAATTGAGATTTTAAAAGGAATTGATCACGAACATGTTGTGAAATTGAAAGATTTCCAGTGGGATAAAAGTAATGTTTTTCTAATTCTCGAGTATTGCAGTGGAGGGGATTTGTCCACCTACATCGCTCGTTATAAGAGATTGCCAGAACGAGTGGCTAGAAAATTTTTACGACAGTTGGCATTAGCCCTTCAGTTCCTTCAAGCAAGAAACATTGTACATATGGATTTGAAGCCACAAAATCTATTGTTGGAATCAAGGGAGAATCCAATACTTAAAGTTGCTGACTTTGGCTTTGCACAATGCCTGCTAGGAAAAGAGGGTAGGGACAATCTTCGGGGCTCGCCGTTGTACATGGCAGTTGAGATGTTTTTGTCGGAAAGTTACGATGCCAGTGTAGACCTCTGGTCAGTGGGTTGTATTCTCCATGAAGCTTTGTTTGGGTTCGCTCCCTTTGCTTCCTCTAGCTTTGAAGAACTTGAGTTGAAAATACTGTCGAAAGACCCGGTTACCATACCAGACCAGCCGCCAGTGACGCCAGAGTGCCGCGATCTTTTAGTAGGTTTGTTGCAGCGGAATCCACAAGATCGAATATCGTTTGAAGCGTTTTTTGGGCATCCTTTCATTGATCTTGAACATGCACCTTCGAGCAAATGTATCGACAAAGCTGTGGAACTTGTGACACAAGCAATAAAGCTCGATACTGAAGGAAACCAAGAAGAAGCATTAATGCTATATTGCACTTCGTTAGAGTACTTCCTTCCTGCTATTGATTATGAAAAACGTGAGGCAAATAAAGTGGCCATAAGACAAAAAGTAAAACAATATATTAACAGAGCAGAACAACTAAAGACAGCTTTGAAGGATTCGAGTGTCAAACGTACTCAAAGAACCCCAGAAAAAAGGGACTTAGTGCATTTTAGCACTGAACATCCACTGTTGGAGGAAGCCCTCCACCATAAGGAGATTGCTGAGAACTTTGACACACAAAGACATTTTGGTGAGGCTTTGAGGGAATACCAGAAAGCTTTAGATATTTATTTATCAGTGTTACAGAAGTCCAAGGATGAGGCGATGAAGAAAGAATTACGAGATGAAATTTGGATGGTTATGAGAAGAGCAGAGGAGTTGGCAAGGTACAGGGATCTGTTAGAGAACAATGAAGATACTGTTGCAGGTACAAATAATAGTAGATGCTCAATACAATAAATTCTGCTAAGGTTTTTCAATGTTCAGCTGTACAGAAATTGCAAGGTATTATTAGAATAGAATTGTATATTTATATTTTTGACTTTCAAATTTTACGTGTCATGTAGCAGTCTCGGAATTCTTGTAGTTCACAATATTATCAATGTATTTTGATTGTGGTTTCATAAAATGGAATTATTCTTGCTTTCTTTTGATTATTATTGTTATTGTCATTGTAAATATATCCATTACCCTTAACAACTAGGGGGAATTTGACTATTAACTTTGATCCATGTTGGGGTAAGCAGTTGGAAACATTCCCTGTACAACAGATACTCTCAAAGCAGTAACACAACCTATTAAGGCCTTTTAAATGCATGAATTCAGATTCTTGCCATCATGTCATTATCATGAAATGTTATTGTTATGTTAGTGTCCTCTCAGACTAAAACTTCATGGTAAATTACTAGAATATCAACCATGACATTGTCAATAAGTTTAGGTTGCTAGTGTTTCAAAAAGAATAGACTCGTATTGTTGATTTTTATCTGGTTTAAAGAGGGTGCATGTGTGGACCTATAGAAATTTGCAGACAGTATTACCATTGATTACAACAGTGCAAATGTGTACACTCTTGTGGCATAAAACTGAATGAAGGCAAGTAAGGAAAGTGAAGAATGTTATTAGATAGCTTCAAACAACCTTTATTAGAATAGCAATGAAAAATGTATGATATCTCAACATGTTTAACGTAAATGTTTGCATGTGCATTAACACTCCCTGTATATATTTTTATTTTTTACAAACAATGATTGTCTCAGCTACTTCACTAGAGATACTGCTCAAGACCTCTATTACACCCCTGGGAATGAGAAGCTCAGGTAAGTGGCTTGAAAAAGTGAGACAGCTGCTTCATAAGTCAAGTTGCAATGATGAAGTAGGTAGTAGTAAGTAAGAGAGTAGTGAAGTGTCTGAGTTCAATGGTGTTGAGTCTGGCAGAGTCATGATTGTGTCGATTCAGGATGGTGAGTGAAAGGAAGAATTCATATTGATAGCATGTTTAAAAATGCTCTGAGGTATAAGGCATTGCACAGTATTTGTATAATTTTCTGTGTTTGGTTATATGTTCTACCACAAAATTCATTTTGTCTGAAATCTGTGTTTGTGGAAGGGAATGGTGTTTAGAAATACTTATGCAGCACATGTACTTAATGGTCAGTGATTTACCCCAAGCCATTGATTTAACAGATCATTTAAAGATTGCTGTATATACCTTCTCTATATATTGTCCTACACTTGCTTACATCCCAGCCCATGCAGATGTTACTTTGTAGGATATCTCAGTTAGCAGTAGTTATTGAAGGGGCATTTACCATTATCAAATGTATGTGTTATATTCTCTGCTTGTGAAGCAAGAGACAGTGCACAGCAGCTGTTATCTGTTTCTTAATTTTTGTTACTGACTCCTGATGTAAGGGCTAGAAGGCTGTCCTCTTGATATATAGTATGATAGATTGTTCAAACATTGTCCTCCCTCCTTTCTAAATGTTTATGGTACCTTTAAGATTAAGTTGTTGCAACATGTTTGTTTGCATTAGCTTGTAACAATGGTAGTGTTGTTAAGCATTTTTAAACCTACATTTGTAACATACTGCAGGTCTAATAAATGCCCTTTCCAGTTGAAATACCTTGTACTTTGAAAACAACCTTTGCTTGATTCGTCATATCATAGGTTGCTTCAAATCAGTTATAGTTTGTTCGTAGTCTAGTATTTGGAAAGTAGAGACAAGCTCATTATAAAGAACTAACAAGTAATACTTTTTTGATACTTAAGTTTTAATTTAAGAGAAATTCTTTGTGACTAGGAAAGCATCAGAATGGAAAGAACTTAATAAAAGGGTGGAAGTTTGTAATTGTTGGCGATTTGAATCACCAAAGCTGTGTAGACATAGCAAATGTGTAGACAACAGCAGAAAATCAACTTCTAAAGCAGAATTTAGATAATTGTTATTGTTTTTGGTTTTAAAAAGATATTCCCTGCAGTATCATTGAACATGCAATGTTCATTTCTTTACTGTGGGGTCGTTCAAAAAGTATATATGTTACGTTCTGAGAAGGTTGGAGAGGGTCATCTGAAAAGCATACAGAAGTGCATAGAGGGGAAGGGGTTAATGCTAGAACGCACGTACAATTTGCAAAAATTGCTACTAGTACTATTTGATCTTACTTTCCCACTTGGGTGAGCCTTTTTGTTCCTTGAAGTGGTTGAGATATTCCGCTAGTGTTTCTGATGTCGAGATATCCCAATCAAATCAATCAATGAACCAAAGTATATCAAACAATATGGTAACCCAAAATTTGTGTATTCATGTGTTATTACAATTTTGTGTTTATTGGGAAAAGTTCTTGCTGCCAGATTTGTCAATTATGATTGATAAACTAACATGCAATGAAAACTGTGAAAAAAGGAGGATTGACACATTGAATCATCAACAATATTATTGTTCCATAAAAAAATCCTGTCCTGTTTCCATTCTATTCTGATTCATACAAAAAAATAAGGTATGGTGTCTGTTCCACTTTAAAGCTACGATGCCCTGCCTTGAAGGGATACTGCTGGGGTCATTTTCACACTAAACATTTATGTCTGTTTTGTGTTTTAAGACTGGCGTTGGTCATTGGGTGGGGGGATCAAGAGTAAGCACATGTATGTCTGAGGGCGAGGGTCAGAGCAAATGCATGAAAGCATAAAAGCGGGAGGAGAGGGGTAAAAAATTGCCAAATTTGGGTGTACACACTTTTTTAATGACCCCTATTTTAGAAGACCTGAAAACACAGAACTTTTTTCAATAGGCTGATTGTTTTTTGATCTTGCAAGACAGGTTCTACGACCACCTAAATAGGTAAAACTCATGGGTACTCTTTGGTCTCTAATAGATTGGTGGTGTAAACAATATCAAAAACTAATAAAGTGGAGGGGGGGAGGGGGATCAACTTTTGGAAAATAATTTCTGATAGTTGATAAATGAAACTAAAAGAGAAAAGATATCAACACAAGGGACATTTTAGCCTCAAGAATCTTTACATCACTTTTGGTGGAAAGATGTTCCAATAGACTCCGAGGAGATGGAAAAATTCCCAAAGTTAATGAACTTCCCGTCCTCCGTTTATTCGAGACCAGAGTACCTATACAGAGTACCTATACAATGGTAGTACAGACCCAATATATATTCTAGAAAGATTTATATTCTTGCTGTTTCAGGTCTACTTCTATAGAAGCTCGACGCCTCTGGTTTGCCTTCAGGGTCTTATCTCGAGCCACTCTAGCATGAATTCCCTTTCTATACGGGTACTGGATCACGTGTGGGTATTGTGTGTTCCGCTGACCATCAAACATGTCGTCTGTGGTCGCGGCTGTCTTTGTAACGGTTGCATCCCAAGTTTGTTCTGTTGGTCGGGCATTCCTTTGCATTCTGGCAGCGGAAGAATTCGAGCGACTTCTTGCAGGAGTACACTAGGCTTTAGATAAACCATTTTTTATGATTAACATTCCCTCAGCATTGAATCAATTGTGGTATTCCAGAAGACTTTCAAATATACTTCAAGTTCATCTACATGATTTGTAGACTTGATTACTACACCGGGTGGTTTTATTTACTGAGTTTAATGTTGTATGAATTGGAGATTGGGTGATCCCTATAGTGTTAATAAGACTCGACTGGTTAGGGATGATGTGCAGAGAAGCTGCTCATGGAACTGTCAGTGACGAAAGGGTGTGGATAGGTATTAGGACCGTTCAGTATTTGTTAAGAACCTATGCTTTGCTTCCCATGTATCGGAGATTATATATTTATTTCGTCTTTGCAAGGGGCATGGAGAGAGGCAACAATTTTACAATGCTAATTGCTTAAACAGGTCATGAGGATGTAGTCCCTTGTTAATATGCTGAATTTATTAGCAAATTTATTGTGCAATATCAGGAAAGGCTAGATTGTGTTAGTCACATCACGTTGTGTGTGTAAAGTCTGCAGAAAAAATGGGTTTATCTTTAGTACCTAAGTGTTTTAGTTGCACAAAGTAGCAAATCACCAAACATACTTGTTGCCATGTATAATTCTGGACTGATTGTTGATTGGAAATACATAAAATGTAACAATGAGGTATCAACAGTATCTAATTAAACGTTGGCTGTTAGAATAATTTTCTTTGCATTCATTTGGTTTCAGACTTGAAATTTGAATAACAGAATAGTAGAGAGGCACTTGTTTATCTTAATTGTGTGACAGTTCTGTATTCCTTGCTTGCCGCATTATGCAAAATAATATTACTCTATTACCTGGTTACATGGGTTTAGTTTGGATGAGAATGTAGTATAACTTAGATCTTGAAGACTCAGTTACACATTGCATAATCTTTGGGGCTCCCTTAGAAATGGCGTCAAAGTTACACCAAAACGTTGGGGGAAAAATTCAACATATATCAGCTTCTCAGTAAGCAGTTGCTAGGTGGGCACAACCATGGTTTTCAGAAAAATCTGATATTTGTCTTATTAATTAAAAACACATTTGTGACGGATTTAATAACTGAGACTTTGAGGCGGACCAGAATTTTTCGGCGATCAAAAAGAAAGAGAAAGTAGCGCCAAAATTCAATCAATTTACGTAAATAAAAAAGGATATGAATGAATGAAAAAACCATTAAAAATGTCACCTTGGAGGCTCAACTTCAAAACTAAGGAATGTTTAATTTAGCCTCACGAAATGTGTTTTCGCTGCTATATTGGCTGAAACAGGAGCTGGAGCGCTCAAGTACTGCTTCTGGACCGCATGTGACCCTCGGGTAGAAGGAAGGCAGATTAGATTGTACATTACTACTTTGAGTAATTCGGTATGTGTGCTTTTCTATGACAGCGACCGGGTATGCGTGCTTTTACGTTGAAGCAAGCGGATTTACGTATGGATAAAAGTAAGTAGGTTTTGTTGTATATTTGCAGAAGCAACCCCTTTCCTCACAAAAGAGCAAGTATATCTGCATGTTTTCAGATGCCTATGACATGAAATCAATAGACAGAAGGCTCAAGTTACTGAGAAATACTTTCCAGTAGGATCACACACAATCCTAAAACCACTATAAAGTGCCAGCAACTTTCCTTTGTGAGAGTGATAGCATAATTAAAACGCCAAATGTGGAAACTTCATTGACAACGTTTGTCTAACACACTTCTTCAGACCACTATTGAAAATTGGCTGAGGTAGTGACCTGAAGAAGTCTATTAGGCGAAACGTTGCCAATGAAGTTTCCACACTTTGCGTTTTACTTATGATAACTTGTTGATGAACTATTCACCTTTCATTTACAGAGAGTGGTAGCATCTAAGACAAAGGAGAAATATTATATCCTGGTCTGAGAATTTGGATATAACAAAAAGATAAATATAGGAACTTAGTAGAGCAGCAAATATATCGTCATCAATTAAGGAAAAGCCATGAAATATTAAAGAGAAGATTATATCGCTGTCTCTAAGCTTGTTAGTAAGAGTTGTGTTGATTACTGTATATGCAATTTAATCTTGGAACGTATGTTCATTAAATTTGAGGTAAAGATTCAATATCGCTTATCACTGATAATGTTGCTTTACATTTTCATGATTTTGACGTCCTGTGTTTACAATGTTAGAATAAAACTAATGCTGTATAGAAAGGCCCCGTGAGAGTTCTAGCACAAGTTCAAGTCTCTCTGTTGGCCTTTTTCGCAGTAAGATGTATGACAATCTTGAAATTCTCGTCGCCATTGTTTTGAGGAGTTACTGTGCGTGAACGTTAATTATTGGCTTAGAAAATAAATTTAGATTGGAATCCAGGAGGCGATTTACAGATTGGAAGAGAAATGGCACTTTCCAAAACAACATACATTCAAGTGTGTCATCGTAAACCCTCGTAGTAAAATGAAGCAAGCTTATTTCCTGACTTACTGTACAATACGGTATATTCACTTTCAAAACCGTAAAATTCACGAGGTGTTTGATATGCCAGGCAATAAATGTGACTTTGTGAATCCAAGGATACACAGCCTGGCAGCAATCACTTCCTCTGGCTTTAATGTCCTGTGGCCTCCATATAGCCCTGAAATTACGTATACAGAGAATATGTTTGTGTTCCTTCACTTTAGTTTTACCATAGCGACATTTGTACCTGGCAAAGTGAGGCTACGGAATCTGATTAAACACGCACTAAAGATCTGACAATACGCTGGTTTCTAACCCAAATCTTTTCCATTGATGACATCGTACAGGTTTTAGACAGGTAACAATTCTAAGAAGATGACTAAGAAACATGTTGAGCTTCTAGTTCTTGGTCAGTATCTTCATTCTAAGGATGACATTTATTATATTACAAATTGATAAGAAGGATCAGGCGCACTAGAGACTATCTGGGGATGGGTGCAACCTTTTAGAAATTGTGCTTTCGCACCTGCAATGCTCACATGAGGCCAACACATAATAAGAAAGAAGTAAAGTAAGCTGTTATCAGATCATCATCATCATCATCATCATCATCATCATCATCATCATTATGTCAGCTGTTCAAGCCACAGCTGGCGGGGGGCCTCTACAGTTTCCTCCACGCCTTCCGATCTTCTGCTCTCTGCATCCACGTGCTACCATCCTTCTCTTCAATCTCATCACGCCATCTCCTCTTGGGTCGCCCTTTAGCTCTGCTTTCGTCTCTTGGCCGCCACTCAGTTGTTTTCTTGGCCCATCTGTTGTTTTCCATTCGGGCGAGATGTCCTGCTCACTGACCTTTTGTGAATTCTGTTTTCTCGGTGATGTCTCTCACTTTGGCTCTTGATCTTATAACTTCAAATACAGTATACATATTCTATTCTAATTATTTTTTAATATTTAGTAGGGAGTAGGGTGCGATTCTGAAACTCTGATTACTCCCCTCCCTCCCTTGGAATCTACGATGTATTAGTTTGGTTGGGTAGTTTAAACATCGAGGGTGAGAAGGTCAGACTTATTCTTTATATTGTGTTACAGTATGGTTCATCGTTCTTGAATGCATACCTGCCACAATTCTACAAGATTTAAATTAAAAAGATTAATAATCACTGCTCTTTAATAACGATATGATATCAAGGTGACAAAAATTACAATTTTAGAGATCAGTTACTCAGTTTTCACCATGTAAACTTTGCAATTTTCTTCATCAAACACAAGCTGATGAAATAAACCCCTTTTGTGTTACTCAACGGGGGTACAGGGACCCCTTTTAAGAGTATTTGAGATTTTAAAGGGGGTAAAATAGAGGCAAGGGGTACTAAGGGGATCAACGTACAGATAGGGGGGTCCATAAATTTATAGCAAGTTCTATTGCTTTTCTTACTTGAGAATGCCAAAACCAAATATACAATAAATATATATAAAAAAATATAGATAAATGTAAATAAAAAAAATATATAGATAAATAAATATCATCTCCGTTTACTAAAAAAATGCGCACATTTTTTTTACGGCTGGTATGCAAGCTAGGACTTCATCGACTGTTTGTTTAATGGTGTACTTGTTTACTACAGATGACGTAAAGCAATGCCAAATTCCTACCCGTCAGGGGGAACTCAAAAATTTTGGTAGCACGAGGGGGAGGGGGTAATTTACTTTCTGAAGTTGAGAAACCCAGTTTTATATAAATTGGTAGATATGCTACCGAGGACCCCAAAATGAATGAAGAGCTATCTTCTGAAACTCAGGCTTCTTACTATACGACGGAAAGACTTATTTGTACAATTTTTGTATTTTAAGACCAGACAGAGATATAAAGCTCCAACTACTATATCTATATATGTAATAACTGACAACGTAGGGAGGCGAGACTTATATCCTATGCCGTCTTCACCTTAAGCGTTTGAGACATTGTGCAGCTAAGACGTCTTAGATTCTCGAGAGCAGCTGGAACTGTGATGTAACGAATCATGAGGTGTAGGGCCATGACAGAATATCAGATATTATCAATAAGTCGCTACTCTGGAAGGGCTGGATCTTGCTGTCATGCCAGGTGAGTGTCTTGTAAAGATGTTTCTTAAAAGAGAACTATCAGACAATTCAAAAAGAGTTGCTTAATTGATGAATATTCTAATGATTTAGAAGCAGTTCTATTCATAAAATTTAGTTATTTCTAATTTGTCAGTTTCATCATTACAGCGAATTTTCTTAGCAATTGCCCTAAGTGCCCCTCAGAAAGAACAGAGCTCAATATACCAATTTTTCAAGTGCCTAGATTGTATGAAAACGGTAACTAGTATTTTTAGCAACAAAAGACATAATGTTAGAAAAGAAGTCCCCCGTTTTATTAACTTAACCTGCTACTCTCCTGCTCGTTCTCTTATTTGAATCTTCTACCATTACATACAAGGTTCCATTCATACATAAACACTTACATACATGCATACGTACATATAGGCACATAGATACATCACAAATGTAGGGCAGGTGGCCGGCGGGTCACATGTATAAATGTTTTTTATCTATTTGTAGATACTTTAAATTTCCTTCAAACTGCCTTCAAACAATGTTGATATCTTCTGTTAGTTTACTTTTAATGTGCAAACATGATCCTTTCAGTTCGTGTTTTGTTTAAATGACGGCGTTTGGA
>JAAAKM020006971.1:79022531-79050407 GCA_010016025.2 Alatinidae sp. Z8VKAUB7J3 | reverse complement strand
ACTCCGGCAACAAACGCTGCGGCCAGGCGTTTAGTGTGTGTGAATATTTGTTGCTCCATCTTTACTCTCCCATTACCTAAAGATTCTTAAAAAGAGTCGCCTAAATTGGCGCGTTGGCTGGTAACCCCACCAACAAACGTCCGTAAATCTCAGTGCTCAGATCCAGATCGAACACCGTATGACAGGACGCGGTGTTGGGGTCGCGCAGCGCACGGTGCAATGGATTGTCCAGAAAATGTGCACTGGCGCCGCACGCCTCAACAACATCGCGCACTACATTGCGCGAGCGGCGTACAATATGGCCGATGTCCACCCGCAAGCGTGCGCGATCCAGCTCCGGACACGGTTCCGCGCGCACGCCCCACTCCTCCACTTCCGCCGCCACATGAAACAACTGGTTCTCAATGGACGCCATTTCCACCATGGCGTGCGCCAATCGCGACTGCGCCATGGCACGCTCGCTTTGTTTTGAGGTGGTGCCGTAAACTGTGCGCCCCTGCATGCGTTCCGCATACAGGCGCACGGCATTTTTTGCCGCACCCACCAGGGGTGCTGTTGCGGTCAAACCCAGCACCGGCAGCATGGGCATTTTGTAAATGGCGGAATCGTGTAACTGCGCTCCCGGGCTGGTGCCGTCACGCACTGTAGCCAGGTCGACCAGCCGGTGTGCAGGAACAAAGACATCGTCAATGGCAATGTCGTTGCTACCGGTACCTACCATGCCCTCAACGCGCCAGGTGTCGATAATCTCAACTTCATCAACCGGTAACACATGCATTGCCATCATCGGGCTGTCGCGGCCCTCAACCGGCGTCAATACCCCGACCATCACCCAGTCTGCGTGCATGACCCCGGTACCCCACTGCCAGCGCCCACTGATGCGATAGCCGCCTTCCACCGGCGTAGCAGTACCGTTGGGGGCCAGGCTGCCGGGGGCAATTATGTAAGGGTTACTGCCAAAGATGTCGTCTTGTGCGGGTTGATCGTAAAGCGACAACAGCCAGTTGTGTTCCATACAGAACGTGGTCACCCACGCATGCGAAGCACAACCTTCACCCAACGCAACACCAACTTGCATGAAGCCCGATAATGAATACTCGTATCCGCCGTACTTTCTGGGTACAAACCAGCGATAGGCGCCGGTGGCTTCGATGGCCTGCATGACTGCGTCTACCGGCTTACGCTGTTGCTCGGCCAGGGCAGCATTTTCACTTAGCATTGGCGTTAGCGCTTGCAGCGCATCGATCAGATCCGGCTCGCTCAGTTCACGTTTGATTATTGCCGCCATCGGCGCCTCCCAATCTCTCAATGTGACAGTAGCCGGTGTTATTCTACTTGCTTAACCAATGATATCAAGATACTTTGAATACTAAGTATTCTGCAAGTGGGAGGAGTACCTATGTCGGCAGCAAATACGCCGGAAGCAAACCAGCGACAGTGGGAACGAGAATTTGTTTCGACAACGTCAGCAACCAGTATGCGCAATGGCGCTGGGTTCAATCCCTGCCAGGGGCTGTATTTCAAACCCCGCGGCATTAAGCCCAAAACGGCACTCATCGCCACGCACTACAATGTTGATTTCAGTGAACACTATCTGGGCCCGTTTATGGCCGCCCGGGGTATGGGCTTTCTCGGTTGGAACACCCGTTTTCGCGGCAACGAAGGATTCTTCCTGCTCGAACACGCGTTAATCGATATTGGCGCCGGAGTCGCGTGGCTGCGTGAGCACGCCGGGGTTGAGCGCATTGTGATCCTCGTCAATTCCGGTGGCGGTTCATTGATGGGCGCTTATCAATCCCAGGCACTGGGGGTGACCATGACTCCTACCCCCGGGCTGAAATTGCCGGACCAGTTGCACGACCTGATTCCCGCTGACCTGTACGTGTCTTTGTGTGCTCATCTCGGCCGTCCGGAGGTGCTGACCGATTGGTTTGATCCATCCATTACTGATGAAACTGATCCGACCAGCGTTGATGAAACACTGAATATGTACAACCCGGAGCACGGCCCGCCCTACTCCGAAGCGTTCATCACAAAGTACCGGGCCGCGCAACGGGCCCGCAACGAGCGCCTGACCGACTGGTGCCACGCAGAGCTGGCGCGGCTGAAGACGCTGAATATGTTCGACCGCGCCTTCAACATGTATCGCACCTGGGCCGACCTGCGGTTGATGGACGGTGATATCGATCCTTCAGAGCGCGAGGTTGGGCGCTGTTATGCGGGCGACCCGAAAACTGCCAATTTTTCTCCGCGCGGTATCGGCTTAACCAATACCTTGCGCACCTGGTTATCCATGTGGTCCTTGCGCGACTCGCATTGCAGTGGCGCCGCACACCTGGCGCGCATCAACCAACCGGCGCTGGTCATCCAGAGCACCGCCGATACCGGCGTGTTCCCCAGCGACGCCACGAGTATCCACGACGCACTGGGCAGCCCCGACAAGCAATTACACATGATCCCAGGTGATCACTACCTGGAGAACCCTGCCGATGCCAGGGACGGCGTTGCTGATATGATCGCTGACTGGTTGCACAGTAAAGGGGCCTGACATTGAAAAGAGACACCAGCACCGCCGAGTATCTGGATCCAATGCACAGCATCGGTTATCTGACCCGGGTGAACTTTCGCATGTTTGCTCGAGTGCTGGAGCAACTCACGTTGCCGCACGGTGTCAGCTCCGGGCAGTGGCGCCTGCTGCGCGTGTTGTGGGAGGAAGATAACATCACCCAGCGCCAGCTCAGCCGACGCGCGGGCACCAAGGAAGCCACCACCGTGCACGCAGTGCGCAGCCTTACCGAGGCCGGCCTGGCTGTGCGCACCCGCTGTACCGAGGACAAACGCAAGTACTACATCACCCTGACCGCCAAGGCGCGCAAGCTGCGCGCAACATTAATGCCGGAAGTGGTAACGGTTAATGAACTAGCTATCGCCGGGATTGATCCCAAAGAGGTTGCCGTAGCACGTAGTGTCCTGGCGCGTACCTACGCAAACCTGTGTAACCAACTCGGTGAAGAAGACTGAACCACACCTGTGATCCACTAAGACCAGAGCATGAGACTTGCCCGCTATGAGTAACAGCCACCATTACGTCATCGTGACGTTCTCCACTACCGAAGAGAATCAATCCCGGGCGCTCACCGAAATCGGCGACTATGTGGCGGACTTCCTCAGCCAGCAGAGCGGCTTCGTCACCAGCCGTTTGTATGCAGGCCGGGACGGTCAGCACATTGTGCACCAGGCCGAGTGGACCAGTGAAGCTGCTTTCCAACAGGCAGGCTTATTGGCGCGCAAGCATCCCGACCTGCCAAAACTAATGGCTTATTCACCGCAGGGTGTGGGTTACGAACTGGCGCGCACCTTTGGTTGAACAGGAGGTTAAACCGGAGGTTAAACCGGAGGTTAAGCAAGAGGTTAAAAGAGCCGCTGAGCTGGTTACCCACCCACCAGGACGCTCTTGCTAACTCTGCCCTTCAGCAAACTGCAGCTATGCGCATCACCAACATCCGCGAAATGACCATCAACCTGCAAGGGAACGTCGCTAACGCTATTGTCGATTTTTCCAGCCATACGGTGTCGATGGTGGCGTTGATCAGCGATCAAGTTCGTCACGGTAAAGCGCTAGCCGGCCTGGCATTCAATTCCATTGGTCGTTTTGCCCAGGGTGGCATTCTGCGCGAGCGCATGTTGCCGCGCCTTATGCAGGCCAGCCCTGACACGCTGCTTAATGACAGTGGCGACGCTTTCAACCCGGCGGCGATTGCCGCCACCGCCATGCTGAATGAGAAACCCGGCGGCCACGGCGACCGTGCCGGGGCTGTGGCAGCGCTGGAACTGGCCGCCTGGGATCTCAATGCCAAACTGGCGGACGAACCAGCTTACGCCTGTATGGCGCGAGCCTGCAATCACACCGCGACAATGGACGGCGCTCCGGTTTACGCAGCGGGTGGCTACTACTACCCCAACGACTCGGTGGCGCGCTTACGCGATGAAATCTGCACCTACCAGGAGCACGGTTACCAGGCGTTCAAGATCAAGATTGGCGGTGCAGCGCTGGCCGTCGACCTGCAGCGCATAGAGGCAGCTATTGAGGTTGCAGGCAGCGCCCGGCACCTGGCGGTAGACGCCAACGGCCGGCTGGACAAAAGTACCAGCCTGGCCTATGGCCGGGCGTTAGCCCCTTATAAACTGCGTTGGTTCGAAGAACCCGGCGACCCGCTGGACTACTCCTTGCACGCAGAGTTAGCCGCCGCCTATCCGGGCACCCTGGCCACGGGAGAAAATCTGTTCAGCGCGGTTGACGCGCAAAACCTCACCCGCTTTGGCGGGCTGCGCCCGGACCGTGACATTCTGCAAATGGACCCAGGCCTGAGTTATGGCCTCACCGAGTATCTGCACATGTTGCGCGCCGCCGAGCAGGCCGGTTTTGCCCGGCAGCAGTGTATTCCCCACGGTGGCCACCTGCTCAACCTGCACATTGTTACCGCACTGGGTCTGGGCGCCTGCGAAGCCTACCCCGGCGTGTTTCAACCCTTTGGCGGCTACGCGCCCCAATGCCGTGTGGAGAAGGGCCGCGTGTGGCCCAGTGATGCACCTGGTTTTGGTCTGGAACAGAAAGCCGAACTGCTCCCTTACATCAATAAACTGCTGGAGGGCTGAGTGAACATATTTGTTGTGGGGTGTGGCGCCATGGGCTCCATCTATGCCGCCCTGCTGGCATCTTCCGGCCAACGGGTGTCCGTAGTGGACACCAACACCGAACACGTCAACGCAATTAATCAACACGGTTTGCGTGTGTCGGGCGCCAGCGGTGAGCGCACAGTAAAGGTACAGGCGTACCTGCAACCACCCAGCGAAGTTGCCGATCTGATTATTTGCTCCGTGAAGGCCAGGTACATACCGGCAGCGGCGCCTGCCATTGTGCAACTGATGGGAACACACACAACCGTACTGACCATTCAAAATGGCTTGGGCAGTGCTGACCTGCTGGCCGCACAAGTAGGTGCTGACCACCTGATGGTTGGGGTTGCCCAGGGGTTCGGCGCATCTCTGCGGCAACCCGGATGGGCACATCACAACGACATGAAGGCAATTCGCATGGGCGCCTATGCCGAACTACCCGGGCAGCGCGTCAACGAAATTGCCAATCTCTGGGCCGGCGCCGGTTTTGACGCCGCAGCCGTAGCGGACATAGTGGCCATGCAGTGGGAAAAACTCATCTGTAACGTTGCCTACAGCGCACCCTGCGCTCTCACCGGATTTACAGTTGGCCAGGTACTAAACCATCCGCAGATGAACATTGTCAGCAAAGCGGCAGCAAGGGAAGCTTTTGAAGTTGCTGTAGCACTGGGCATAAAGCTTTCTTTTGACAACCCGGAGCAGGCCGCAACAGATTTCGCCGCGCGCATGCCGGATGCCAAACCATCGGTACTATTGGACATTGAGGCAGGCCGCATCAGCGAGGTGGATGTCATTAACGGGGCGGTAGCGGATTACGCCAGGAAGGTGCAGCGGACCGCACCGGTAAACGCAACGTTAACTGCGCTGGTACAAACTCGGGAATCAGGGCACGGTTAACCGGCAGCCAGCTATATCCTAGGCGGAGCGTGCAGCCGCTTTGCACGCATAGATGGCTATGTTGTCCCCTTTCAGGTTACGCCTGGCGGCAAAACTGTAAGGCGCCTTGTGCAGCTCATCCACAATACGTGCAAACCCGGTGGGTTGCTCTTCGCGGGTGGCGTAAAACCGCACCCCATGGGTGGTCATTTTCTGGACGTGCAACCCGGCGCTGTTACACATCTGCGCGAGCGAATCAGGACTGAACAGGTGCAGGTGTACTCGCGGGTCAACCAGCTTCCAGCGCGTCCCGAGAAAACGCCAGGTGTATGAGGCAATATTGACTGTATCTGCATAGAACAGCCCCCCCGGGCGCAATATGCGTGCTGCTTCGTTGATTATGGCGGTGGGTGAGTCGACATGTTCAATAACCGCGTTGGAATACACCACATCTATGCTGTCGGGTGCAAAGTCCGCGTCCTGCAGCGTGCCTACTTTTATGTCCAGACCATGCTCCTCAATACCCAGTCTGGCGGACTCGGCCACAGGCTCAATACCTACCGCATCCCAGCCGCTCAGCGCCGCGCGTTTCAAAAACGCACCACTGCTGCAACCAACCTCTACCAGCCGGTTGGTGTTGCGATAGCCGGCAAATTCCCGCAGGCGCGCCTCGTAGTTGCGGATATGGCGGTCAGACTCAAATTTTGCGTTGTGGGTGCCTTCCAGTTCTGCGTTGGCTTCCTCATTATGAGCGACGTAGTCAAATTCACTGACATCAGCGTATACATGCCCACATTCGTCGCAGCGTAAATAGTTGAGTGCAAACTTCTCCGCAAACATTGATGCATTCGTATGGCCGCACAGATCGCATGCAGACATGTGCTAAAGCTCCAGCAGCCGGAAACAACGGCGCAGCTCCGCCACAAACGCCTCAGGCTGTTCAAAGGCGGCAAAATGGCCGCCAGTGTCCAGCTCATTCCAATAAACAATATTGGTATAGCGCTTTTCCGCCCAGCTCTGCGGGGTGGGGATAATTTCCTTTATTTATTGTAAATTGGTATATATAATCGTGATTTTCAAAGTTTCAGTCAGTTGAACATGCTGATCATCATCAGACGCGTTGCTTTGCTGTTTGGTTGAAATAGATCCGTGCTCCCGGTACTGAGTGTTGTAAAGGAGGTTTCATTAATTATATCCAGTCTGTGCTGAGCGCCCCTGCCGCAAGCCACCCCTCACACTAGCATGGACTAACATGAAAATGAGGCTTAACAGGTTAATGAAGAGAATCTTCCCATGAAGTGACAAAGCCCCAGCTAAATTGAAACATGTATTTTGAATTTTTGCCAGCATTTTTCGAAAGTTCAAAGAAATGTGGATGGGAATGTGTTGATGTAAATATGAAGCAATCAACAAAACTTCATATCAAAAGCATGAAATTTCTAGGGTATATAAAAGTTTACAGTCCATAAGTACATAAAGTAAGAGCAAAAACCTGTGATTAGTTAGTCGCTTTCAACTTGGTAATTTAATTATGGCACAGTAACTTCCCCAAAACTTCTCGACAAATTCATAGGTATTTATTGTTGCAAAGCCTTATGCCACGTTATGGATAACCTTGCAACAACTTCACACATGAAGCCAACTTTATATTACCAACTTTGCAGTAATGGAACAACGATCTGAAACAGCACCGCCTTTTCTTCTGATTTCAGCTGGTATTGTGTCTCTAGATACAATAACATTACAAATCACTTAATTAATACTTTAATTGATCAATTACCTCTTTCAGAACATGCATAGTACAATAAGTGACTGCGGTAGACTCTAGTATCAGGACGAAGAGAATGATTTCATGCCAACAACATAAATCACATCCTGCAGTTGAAATCTGACATTAAAAATGTGACATTTGATAAACACTGTTGCATTTTGGATGCTCTATTTCCAATGACAATAAGCCACAACAATAAACAGTAGTGTCAATGTTGTTTTCAACTCTCAAACTAACCCCAGTCAATGAACTAAAATTAAAATCCACGTATAGAGAGGGCACTTACAAGATAGAACTGTGTGAATGAAAGGTGAATAGTCCACCGACAAGTTATCAAAAGTAAAACACCAAACGTAGAAACTTTATTGACAACGTTTCGTGTAACAAACTGCTTCAGGACACTACTGAAAATTGATTTAGCCAATAAAGTTATTACGTTTGGCGTTTTACTTTTGATAAGATAGAACTGCAGCCATAATGGAATTGGTTACATTTTTTACTGCTGATAAATTATTCCACATGTATTATATACATTAAAGCGATGTTGTAATAACTTCAGACATACATTTAGAAATACCAACTACATTTCTGTGGTAGGCAATGACATTTACCACGTTGGGTGAAATCGTTCCGTTGCTTATACTAGACTCTTCAAAGGTCACTCATCATAACCCTACAATATATGTTTTAAATTTTATTAAGATAATAAATAAATATTTGGTTGATGATGTTATCCCAGCTAGAAACTGAAACATGAAAATATCAAGAATTCTAAGGGGTGGAGTGGGGGTTGTAGCAAAAGCACATTTATCCTAAAAATTATTCCTAAAATAGGACTCATATTACCTTGTTGACTATTCCAGCATACAACCATACTATCCATACAGCATATTTAGGTCTATAAAGTAAGATTTTCCAGCAGAACCACTTGTCTGGAGAAATGCTAAACTGAAGAAAGTGATTACTATATACCTTGATATGTTGATAATTCACTCTTTCATCCTTGCCGTTAAGAATCGCTGTCAGACCGACTCTAGCCATCTGGAAAGTGACTGAAGAAGATTATTTGTTATCTGCTAGTTTTAACCCCTGTTATGTATTTGATTATATTCTGGCTAGATTTTGTATCAACATGTCATAATCTCTGTTGTGTTGTGTTGTGTTTGCACTCTCAATTCTCCACTGTCAGTGAAGACAAGTTCATCTTTGTTGATACCTTATACTTCTGACCCGCCTCCCTTTGGCTTTATATGAAAGAGATTAAGCAAATGTCCCTGTCAGTATTTGTTGTCTTGAACACATTAGTAATAGATAAATTGATATTTAAAGTAATCAATGTTTATGTGTGACTTATACAATCTGTTGATATTTCTCAATTTTATCCAGTTTCTGTTTATAAATATAATATGTGTTGAACCTTTTTGGCTTAAATTTTTTTTGACTGGGATGCTTGGAGGAAGAGACTACGAGAAACCAGAAGACGGTCAAACACCCTTGGAGGGTCCAACAGATGTTACGTGCATGATGATGATGATGATGATGATGATGATGATGATGATGATGATGATGGTGATGATGATGATGATAATGATTATAATGGTTGTTTGGGGGTTTGGGTATTTTTAAACCTGTTTGGTGTTTCCTGTTAGTCAGTAGATTAAGAAAACAAATGGTTTTGTAACTCCACAGTAATTTTATAGTTTTTAATCACATCTAACTCAGTTTTTCTGTTAATAGGAAGTCAGTCCTGATAAAAAGTGAGTTTCTTTCAGAAAGTCAGTGTAGCAGCAAGAGCATGAAAGCTATTTTTTATGTTTGTTTTGATTATTTTGCAGACAGGAAAAGTTAATACACATGAATTAAAAAGAAAGGAGAAGGTAAGCAACTTTGTACATCCTGATTTGTATACAAAATCCAACTGACCTTGATCATATATCCCTGAGAATACAATTCCCTATGTTATAAAACATATTTTTTAGGATTTGCCAATTTAGTCCATTAAGTTGTTTATAGGGGTTTATAGGAGTTTATAGGGGAGAAGACAATTCCAAGGGAAAGATTTGTCAGTAAACATTAGTGCTTGCATTTGTGATTTTCAGTTTCGAAAAGACACTAGAGAAAGAGAAATTATGTAAACAATTGAATTTGGGTCCATGCCCCACACTCTACCAACTGACGTAGATGAACCCCTGTCTTTGTGTACTTTTTTATTTCCCTAGTTAGCGCATTAGCTTCCAATGACCCACCTGAGGACATCAACACACATGGGGCATAGAGTATGGTTTCCAATTGTGATGACCTAGTTGTAGATGACCATCTGGGGATGATTGGAAGCTAATGTGGCACCTAGAAAATAGAATGTGCTAACATGGGGTTCACCTTGAGCAGGTGGTAGACACCCCAGAAATTCGTGGGTCACAATATAAAGCCTGGGCTGTGATACATTTTCTGTTTCTACTATGTCTTTTAAAAACTGACATTAATGCCTTCTTCTTTCATATTTCTTATTTTGCAGTAATAAATTGTGATTATCAGTATTTTGGATATCCATAATGCATAACATATGCACGTTCACCACAAAGTTAGGCATATTTTTATAGTATAGTAATTACCTCAGCAAATCATAGATAAAACTGCCTCAAAATAGCTATATAAGATATTGATGTGTTAAATATTCATTGATATAGAGAACAATGTGTTAACATCAGGGCTTCTGTAGCTCTGTCTTTAAAGGACTTTGCATAGGTCCCATCTGTAAGTTTGAGTGGTGATATATTTCTGTGTCTCAAGTATCTTGTTAATTTTTGACATTTTAAAGCCTGAAAAATACCAGAAACAAATAGATTTGTCATCAGTGGGATTCAAACGCAGGACTCATGAGATGTTGCTCTGCTTATTTCTTAATTGTTTGCAACTTGTATATGAACTGGTAAATAGTAAAGTAATGGGCAAACATGCATGCAAACAATATTAACTGAATAGGCCTAGTGAGATTCTGCCATAGGGCAGCACTCGCTTGAGAAACCAGACTGTGCCAAAGTGTACACAGACTATTGCTTCTGTATCATAGAAAAGGCCGGGTTTGCATTTCATTTGGTCGTACCAGAGACAGTCCACATAAAAGCAAGAAAGCCTTTGTTATGCAGACAGAAAGAATTCTTTTTCTCAGTTGGCCTATTCAATTAATCTTGTTTTAGTGGATGCTGATTGGTTCAAAAACACAACCCATTCAGGCAGTCCAAATTCTGATTGGCTCTTTCAAAAATACAGTTGGGTATACTCATTCACACACTTCATTTCGGTCATTCTGACATTAGTACTATTAGGAGTGTCAGACAAAAAAAGCTTTTAAGTACACAATTTTTTTGCTATTTCATGCAATGTTATCCTTATCAATTTATATGGCAGATGTATTGTTCAATGAAGTACTTGTTATCCCTTCTGTTACACTGGGTATTATCATAAAAGCAAACGATAAATTGTTTTTAAAAGCCAGTCTTTTCATGTTTGATATAGTGGTAAAAACTAATCAAAGGATTATATTGCAATTTTAAATGACATAAAAGTGAACAAGTTTAAACTAAGTGTGCTTATGAGATGTTATTGCAATATTCTATTTAGATAGACTTGGAAAGCAGTGAAGTTCCAGAAAAGAAGCACAAAGGTTATTATTTTCTTTAGTTAATTCATAGTGCTAACTATTTAGTATATAGCTATATATTTTGGAAATGTATGTCATAATCATCACCATCATCATAATCATAATCATTATCACCATCATTATGATATTGATCATCATCATCATCATCATCATCATTATCATCATCATCATCATCATCACCATCATCATCACCATCATCATCACCTTAACATTCAATATCACCTTTACATTCATCATTATTATCATTATGTCATCATCATCATCATCATCATCATCGTCTTTATCACCATTAGCATCGCCAACATCATCATCAGGAGCAGAAGCATCTGTAGCAGCAGCATCATTATTAACATAATCACTGTTATTATCAATTGTTCAAGAGTTAATCTAGCAATTAACAAAAGGTGGCAGCCGTGTACCTCTAGCTGACCGTAGTTAACTTATGGAAGTGGTTTACAAATAGTTTTTTGTGCATTCTGAACAAGGAAAGTGCAATTGGTTGGTTTGCGGGGTTTTGCTATTGGTTTCCCTATTGTTAGGGTATCTTACTGCTTCAGACGCACTCTACCACAAATTTGTCTTTTCTCTGCCATCTTTCATTTATATCGCTATGTTTTGCCCTTCAATCTCTTTCTGGTACCCTCCTTATCTTTACTTCTTGTGGTCCATTTCATCATATTAATTCATCTTTATTCTACCTTTTTTTCTTCTGCATCAGCCTGTTATCTTTCGTTGCATTTTCCATTTTCTTCTTAGTTTCTCACTTTATGCAATTACTGATCTTCTCTTTTATCCTTGCCTTCTCACTTGTAATTTAACAGTTTTTTATGACGTTGTATTCCATCTTGTTTCCTCATTTCTATTGATATTTGCTTGCTGTATCCACATGACTCTAGTCAACTCTCCATCATGTTGCCATTCCATGCCATTCTCTTTTACCCACGCCTTTGTATATACTCAAATTTTACTGCTGCTGACTTATTTCCTTTTCTTTATACGTTCATTTTCTTTTTACATTTTTCTTTATTTCCTCTTTGTCATTTTCTTTTCCATTTTGTTATTTCCTCTTTCTTTCCGTATCTTCAGCTTGCTTTTTTTCTGTCCTCGTAGTGGTTTCTTTTATTTTGCCTTCCTTCCTCTTCTGCGTCATTTCTCAATATTCTTAACCTAAGACCTAATGACACCCGTCTCTGTTCACAGTTACTGCACCTTTCCTTTAAGAATCTTTCTCCTTTTTCAAATATTGCCTTTCTAAAACTCATTCAAAGGATAATTTTATTATCATCATCATCATCATCATCATCATCATCATCATCATCATCATCATCATCACCACCATCATCTTCTTCTTCTTCTTCTTCTTCCTTATTTATCCCATTTATCCGGGGTTACTGTTTTGTATGAGCCTTCTCCAGGTGTCTCTTTTTTCGTAATCCCCTCTCCCGCATGTCTGCTGCCATTCGATCCTTCCATCTAGTTCTTGGTCTTCCTCCCATTCTCTGGCCTTGAACCAGCATGCCCATTACCTCTCTTGCCATGTGCTGTTTTTTTTTCATTTCTTCGCATGCTATCTTAGCCTTGCGTTTTGTATCTTCTTAGATGTTTCTGTAACTTTTAAAGACCTTCTGATACATTCACTTCTGGTTCTGTCCAATATTGTCACGCCTGACATCAATCTTAGTGTAATTTTATGAGTTTGACAATAATCTTAATTTGTGCAATTCGCTTAACTATGTTCTATAAAACAGGATCGGTCCTGCCTGCGGACTTCTTTGATTCATCGTCAGACAAGAGTAAGGCAACATCAACAGCCACAGAAAGGACAACCCAGGATGTGTCACAACGACATTCAGTGCTACCTGCAGGTAAGTGTGCCTCAGAATAGTTGATTCTTCTCCTTTGCTTGGTAATAGAGCTATGTAGATTAAACTAGGTTGACCTGTAAGTCTTTGAAACACCGTTTTCAAATCTAGGGCTAACAACAGATACGTTTGACGCATTCAGCCCTAGTAGATCAGTCCTTCTGCTAAAGAAATAGTTAGGTAAGAATTCCCGTACTCTATTCAGAGCATAGGGGATGTGATATGATAGAGAATCACATGTCCTGAGCCACAGCATTGTCAAGTAGGATGCTAGTTCCTTTCTTCAACCTCTTTTATCCGTTCCCAGCTAATGCCAAGTACCCATTTTCCTGTGGGGTTCGCTGTAGGAGATTTCAGATTGAAGACAGAGTATAGTCTCGAACCATCAACCAGGCGCGTAGCAACGGTAGTTGGGGTCCCTAGGACACTTTCACCATGGGGCCCCCGGGCAAATTAATGCAAAGCGGACCTTCACTCACATAATGAGTGATTATACAGCTGGGGTGTCTGGAGGCGTTGTAATGCCTTCCATGGGGTCCGGAAATTTCGCAAATTTGACTATTTCATATCCCTGAAACCCCTATTTTGAGCTTTTTTTAGGGCGGTTTTACTCTGTTAAAACATACAGCGTTTTAAGTATCTTTTTGTCAATTATTTGTCAAATTTCGCATAAAATAAAAAATTATATAGAAGTGTTGGGGGCCCCATGATTTCACAATCTAGTCGGGGCCCCTAGGACTTACACTCCCTGAACCCCGCCTGTTACGCACCTGCCATCAACCTCAACCATCAACCATCAAATTTGCTAGACCAGCTCTCTACCGACTGAGCTAACTCGACTTCCAATGAAACAGTGCAGGTTTACAAAGCAGAAGACAAGAGCGATTAACAAACATATTTTGAAAGATAAATGTATGTACACCAGTGTTACGCGAAGTAGCTACCCTTAACGAATGACTGGTCATTGGGAACGGTGTTGCTGGCACGGAAGGAGGCCAATACGTCCTAGTTTTACATTTGTCAATAGGTAGACTATATACTCTCTCACTTTCCATGGGCTATGGACAGATAGACGTGCTGGATGGCAGTCCTTCCATGGTAAGTCACATGTTGTAGGGAGGCTGGTCTCCAATTGCGAGAAAGCTGGGTGTCGATGTCCACCGTTGGATGACTAGCACCTAAAGTCGCGACACTAGAAGTAGAGTATGTTAACATCGGAAGGTCATCTAGCTCAGTTTGTAGAGCACACGCCGCGAAAGCATGGGTCACGGATTCGAATCCTAGAAAATAATGGTCACGAGAGCGACACGTTTTCTGCCACTCGTGTTATTGAAAAAGGCGTAAATTGTAAACAGGTTCTTTTTGTCGACAGAGTACCGTCTTCTTTGTTTTGATAAATGCGGCCTATAAAGCGACAAGATGAAAAGGACCCGTCACGTGCAGACGACTATCAGGAAGATTTGCTTAGGGTATTAGCAAGAGCCAGATCTAATTTCACCCCATACGATTGTTGTGATCCGTGTATGGCAAAAACGTTTAGCAAAATGAATCCGTTACTCAACGCAATATTCAAATTAAGGATGTGAGAGGGAAATCTACCCAACAAACCATAAAATATTCAATAAAAATATCTTAAAATAAATACAAACGACTTCCGGATCGCTATTAAGGATTTTCAAACTCATTGGCCGAAAGCAACTTAATTATGCTAACTTATTGTTAGCTGTCCAAATATGGCCCCTTAGGGAATAAAAGGGTTATGGAAGTTGTTTCATGTACTGATTCTCTAAATTTCTTGTTGTAGGCAAGGACGTTTCTTTGAGAAGAGATTTGAAAATGTCAGTTTTGAAAAGAACACCAGAGAAATAGAAAATATGTCACCAATGGGGATCGAACCTTTGACCCACGCTTTAGCGGAGTGCCCTCTACCAACTGAGCTATGTGACCTCCAATGTTAACATACCCTATTTCTCTAGTCGCCATATTAGCTCCTAATCATCCACCGGTAGACATCGACATCCAGCTTAACTCAATAGAGTACTAAAGCGATAACGTTACAAAATAATGTTTTCGAGCAATTCCCATTATAACTGCATCACAGTGTTAACCTGGTCACCAAATGCCCGTATATAAAATGTTGCATTCTAATCTCATATCAACTATGAGAAACGTTTGTTTGAATTTGCAAAAGTCCTTAAGGAAACTATGTTAATTTGGCACAGTTCATAAAAGGTTTTGATAGAAAATATTCAAAATTTGGGCGAGCGTATCTTGGCTAATGTTCAAGATATCGTTCTCAAATTTGGACAGTTTATTTACATTAACATAAAAATGCAGCAAGTGCAAAATATTGTCAAACGTCTGATATTCATAAAATTGTGACGTCACACTTTAGTATTCTATTGGAGACGATAGTGATGGTCACTGGTTCGATCCCCGTCGGTGACATATTTTCTATTTCTCTAGTGCTCTTTTTCGAACTGACAAGGAAGTTTTGGAAATCACCTAACTATATTTAAAATTGAAACTTGGAAACCACGTGTTGAATTTCAAAGTAAACCTTATGACAACACAAGAGCTATAGAAAGTTAAATCAAAAGATTAATCATTCAAACGCATGGTTTCCATGGATGCAGAAATTGTACAAAAAAATGTCTAATAGGTAGAAGCTAGGGCCTCATAAGACAGTAAGGAACGTGGTTTCTTATCTTCTCCTTAAATTAGGTACTTAAATATTCTATTAACTCCATAGAGCATAGTTACACCTAGAAAATTATTGACTCATCTAACATTTATCGTTTACACAAGAGAGGAATACTTTACTAGAGTGCAATCCGTTTGTTCTCCCAATTTTTCTTTAAGCACAAAATTTACTCATAATACAGATTATAATAGTTATATGAACTTACAAAACCTTCCATCGAAGTTTTCCTCTAAACAGTGATGCAAATTTTTAACACACTGAATAATTTCAGTTTTGATTACGCAAAAAATTAACAATTTCAACATTTAGTGTTCAAACTGTATCTCAGTATAGATGTTATATTTCTAATATAGTTAATGTATCTTAAATCTGTCATTACTTTGGTGGCTATTACAAAATGCAAAACCCTTTTCACCTTTCCATATGTTAATTTTGCATAACACTTTCACATGTACATGCAGTAAAGATTAGCTGAAGTTTGCAGACTTTTAATCCCCACCTCCCGCCCCCAGTTAAAGTCAATTTTAGCGTACTTTTGTCAGTACTAAGAAACGAGGGCAAGGTTATGTCATGAAAATACACCTTATGCCATATTGCTTTGTCAAAAATTCTTTTGAACCTTATCGAGTGGTTAAAACCTCTTCTGTGTTGCCAATTTTTTCCTCATAACATAAATACTTGAAATTCGCAGCAACAGAAACATCTGGTAACTACAAGCGAAGGTATCTGAAACTGCATATGCTAAAATATCGGGTTCCTATATACCACTAACCTGAGGCGTGAATACCCTTAGTTACGTTGTGGCAAGGCAATGCTTAGCACAGTATTTTCTTTATGCACGTGAAATAATTCCACAAGTTTATAGTTATCTCGTTTAAAGGAATCTCTCGATGCTTGGATACTTAACTTAGTCTATCGCAAATGTTTACTAAATCTTGCGTAATAACTACAATTCGTTCAAAATGTTGGATGAAACTCTAAGAAAATGCTGTATTTGAAGTGTTGTTGGCATCAAATAACCTAGAATGTTTCAAATTCAGAAGTATTTCGGGTCTATTGACGTATAGCCAGCTTAGACTCGCTTCTTACGCATTACGAATTTTTTTATCAGTCGTTTTTTTCATTAAGTTTCAAGACAAGATGTTCTTTCTTGTGCTTTGCGTCACTCTCTTCTTACAACTAACAATGTTCACAACTCACATTGTAAAACAAATACTTTTAAAGATAAATCACATCACATCTCTCCACTGCTCTTAGTAGTAATCAGAAGAAAGAAAGATTGATACACGTCTTGCCATCTCTTTTTGTACAGACGAGAATTGCATTGAAACGCTTGGTTTTAGAAATCTTACATTCAGTGTCATTCCTTAGCAACCAGTTGTAAAGGGCAAGAATTTAGGAAATAGCCTAGATTCCTAAATATCATTCAAAACAGACTTACGAGCGATAACTGGTACAGTTTGCCAACGCAACAATGTATTGTTGTTATTGAGAAAAACAAGAAAATATTCTTTGGTAACTGGCGTATTCAGTTAGCGTTTATGTAAATACGTTCTTGTGATGCATAGAAAAATATGGTCGCCATGGAAAATCTAGTGATTTTAATTTCCTAAGAGCAAAAGACCTGCTGCTATGTAGATAATCAGATATTTATAAGTTAACGGACGGAAGAAATAAAATCATGAACTAAATCATTAGTTGGACTGCTCATCAATAAGTTTGTAAGTAAACGATAATTGATGGTTCTCTCATTACAATATGAATATGTGTGCCGTTGGGCTTAAGTGACATGCTTTGATGAGGAAATTTGACAATTACACCAAAGGAGAGCTGTTATCATTTGACCAAAGGAAAGCTTCACCGTCAATCCGGTGATAGGTACTTCAGCAAGTAACTAGCATTTTGAACTATTGTAACAGGTTTTCTCTATCACCCCGGTTAGATGGATTGAATTCACTTGGTGGAATGGATTAATTGCTTTAAAAATTGAAAATGCATCAAACAATTCGAAGAGCTAAAGTCGTTCTACACGCTGTTAAATGTAGGCATTTGATTATTGGTCTTGTCATCTTCATTGGATATGCTTGGCTAATACATTACTTAAACTTTAAGCTCTATTCCCGAATGGCCAGTAGGGTAAACCTTAAGGACGGGAAAGGGCGTATTACTAGAAAATGGTCATTTGACATTTTAGAAAAGGTAGTAAAGAGATCTTGGAAGCTACGAGAAAGCATTCTCTCTGAACTTAGCGATACGGAGGCAAAGTTGAGGAAATTTTCAAATCAGTTATCAGGTAAATATGGAGTAAATTCGAACGTAGTTCTGGGAAAATCTAATATTCTATTAAAGACGCCGCCGTCTCCAAAGACAAACCAAACTTTGAAGTATTCTCACATCTCAGAAGACACTTCAGACTCGTCTTTGACGATGGAAACATTCCCAACAACATCATCTTCAGGCACTAGGAAGAATGTAGAGAGCCTTAATAAACTGCTCAATAGCAAAATGTCATATGTAAACACAAAAGCAATGGATGATGTTAAAACTGCTCCAATGTATCATCCCGGGAGGGAAGACAACACGTCAAATTGGAGTTCTGATATCGACCGTCGAACTTCTGTTTCATCGTCAGATGTAGCACCTCGCCCACCAAGAGCGCCAACATCTCTAGCTACTCCTGGAGCAACTGAAAAATCGAGACAATCGATTAGGCACAGTATCTATTTCAAGAACATGTCTGTTTACAGAGTAAATTATACGTCGGGATTAACTAACAAGTCTGCACTTAAGGAGAGTCAACACAACGCTGTAAACTTGAGTACGGAGATTCCACAAACCAAAATGATGGGGACGGAAGGACGGCAAAGAGAAATTAAAGGCGATAAAGGCAGAAACATGTCAACGAAGGTCATTTCAATTGCTTTACAAAGTAAAGTACAACAGAAAAAGGCAACCAGTGCACATCCCAATTTAAATACAGCACGTACGTCGACTAGCTTGACAAATTCTGTAATGAAAGAGAAATTCTCGTGCCAGATCCCTAAACTTGATCCTTTCCATTCGGATGTTATGAAAGTGTTGTCCAAGGTAGATAAATCAACTCGATGTCCGCTTAATAAAAGAAACTTTGGAAAAATACGGAATGGAAAGTTGTTCGTGAATGCTAGCAATATATTTTACGCATCAGTGTATTTTCCTACAAGAAGCAAAGGGCAATACCCTGATTTTTATCTTGATGATGTTGCAGATAATACCTTGTTGCTGACAAATCATACAAATGAATCTCTTGAAAAAGGTAAGCCAAAAAATGAATAGTGCTAATTTTAAAGATAAATTCTTACTTGTCTTGTAACGTACTCTTTGCTTGATGTAAATGGTGAGGACAGTGCTCAAAGGAGTAATACTCAGACTTGAGGAAAAGCCAGGCACACAGCCAAGGGCGGGCAAAGGGGGCATGTAAGCATTATTCTGAGAGGGACAAAGGTGGCCACGTTTTACCTGTTGGGCGGGCACGGGGGGATTGAAAAATGGATCACTTTTGTATGTCAATTCACTAGACGAGATGTCTGAGCCTAGGGACTTTAAAAATTTAAATTTTTCTAGCCAACAAAACCATGGTGGACTTGCGTGGAAGGGAGGATGGGAGGGAAAGGATTTTGTTTGGAATTTGCCCCCCAAAATTTAATTGGCTGCGTGGCTGGGAACAGCTCGTTTTTCTCTTGCTGCAGTCCAGTCCTTGTTCATAATAACATTGTGTAACTATTACAAGCGCACCATGACATTGTTATCAATAGCTTGTGTACTTCTCTATGTATACGGGAAGTTTTTGTCATTGTTGTTATTGTCGTTGTCGTTTCTTTGTTGTTGCTGTTGCGTTGTTTTTTTTCGGCAAATGGTGTTGGAAAATATAGACGCAAAGCTCAGCGGAAGGATTTTCAATAAAGTCTAAAAGTATTAAAAGATGCTAGATATTACTGTTTTATTTGATTACCTACTGGCATATATTCTAAATAGCAGCAACAAAAACAAAAACCGTCTTTAAATGACGAACAACAGATACAGTCGCCCAACGGGAAAAATTTCTGCTTCTTTTTAGAATATATCCCAACATGGAGTTTAAAGATGCAATTATCTGTGTATGTATTAGGATTTGTTTGAAAATATTTCAAAGAAGCCGAAAATATGGCTCCAATGGTATTCCAACCAACAGTGGTTTGTTCTGTTTTCCTAGAATTGTTTGAAACTAAAGATTGTAAACAATCACCTCTCGATGATACGTAGACTTACATAACGTACATCAGCAACAGCTCCACTATCTACTACCATCACGCTACAATTTTGCTTGAGTTTTAAGCACAATAGAATTGTGTAGGTGCGCCTTTGCGTATCTAGGTCAAACGTTAAGTTAGTTTTTATTATCGAAATGAACCTTTTTGATTGCAACATTATGATAAAAGTCAGGCAACCCCAACTCTTAACAATTTATGGGCGCGAAATGGCGGGCGAATGTTCCTGATGGTTCCAAACACCTCCCCCTAAAGTAGAATAAGGTGTGATATTTTCTTAACTGGATTTACAAGCGCTCTCCTTAGGTCGTCATTTTTAATTTGTTTGAAGATTCTCATCTTTTTCTGGTAAAACGAGAAAATTTCAAGTGATTACTTTATATATATTGGTGTCTTTACATGCCCAAATATATTTGTAAGTGATGAGTCACAAAATGTGCGTAAAACTTTATTTCACAGGACACCAACTTTCACGTTTTGTGCCCAGGTTGGATAATAGCTCTACTTTCTACTTGTTGTCATATCCAGATGCAAGAGGGTGCCTTTACCTGTTGGGGCCTAAAGGCAAACTTGTGAGCATTGGCAATGATGAGGAAGTGGTGTTAATAGAGAAACTCAAGTGTACATCAAACGACCTGTTCTGGTTACATGAAGATGGGCGTTTTATTCAACCCTTAACCGGAAGATGTTTGACAACAAAAGAGAAGGGAGAAGCTCCTTTAAAAGGTAAATAGTTTAGCTAGAATCACTTAGATGAGAAAGTAAACCACTGGAGTTGTTATTTATTTCAGTGGTTTTGTGCATAGTAAATTATAATAAGTAGTTATACCGTCATTATTTTTCAGGAGTCTGAAATTGGTAAACTTAACTCGAGTTTCTACGTTAAATTTTTTTTCAATAACTGCACTTATTGATTCAATAATTAGTATGTCTTAAAATCTGGAAACAGATGAGAACTCTCAAGGAGTTCTCTTCCATTATCCATCTTACTTGCAACGAGGTGTATCAACACCACGAGGCAGAAGGGTTTGCCAAGACATTAATGTGTTCAAGGGTGCATAAGAGGCTATAATGGCTTCCCAATGTTAAGAGCATAAGATCTGAGCCTACATGCTTTTATGCGTTTTAAAGCCCAAAGGTTAATTAATCAAAATATAACAATTTTATGACGTGCCTGATCGCAATGACAAGACTAAATAAGATTCATCTACGATATACAATTAATGCTGGAGTACACTCATAATTGAGATTTAACGATTTCATTTAAAAATGTTGATTGTCATTTATAAAGGACAACGCTAATATAAAGCTTTCCAAGGCTGACCTGGAGCAGCTTATTTTTCTTTGCCAGTTCACAGATCCACTTAACGTTCAACGTTAAATTCTATGACCTGCTAGACGGAGTCTCAATGGGTTCTCCGCTTGCACCAGTGCTGACAAATATATTTATTAGTCACAACAAAAAGTCTTGGGTAAGTAATTTTCAGACTTGCGAGGCATCATTTTACCGCCGCTATATTCATAATATCTTTTGTCTTGGTAATCTTCATTTGTAGTTTAATCCGAAATAGGATTCTGAGAAAAATTAACAAATTTAAACCTGTCAACCCAAAATATATCGCATTTTTGTACCGATTTATGGAGGCCGTTATTTTCTGCTGCGTTATGTTAAGAGTATAGGTTGCATCTTTGCTTGGTCAAAGCTAAAAGCCCGCCAAGACTAAAGGCTTTGAACGAGGAAAACACAAATGTTTATGATTTAGAACACCCCAATCATGATAAATCAATCTCCACAGCAGTTATGGACTATGAAACGTAATCAAAATCTAAAATATCTTGCCTAAATACAACGTATACGTGCAGAAATATCCTAGAGATACTAAAAGACCTTAAAAATGTCAAAATATAATTCAAAAAGTATGTTTTAAGTCCTTTTTACAAAATTTTTTATATTTTTGGATAGTGCGCAACATTTCATAGCCATAGATAACGTCATTCACACCAATTTTTTTTAAAAAATTCGCAATTTGTTAGAAAAGAGTTAAACTATGAAATTGCCGAACATCTTTGTAATAGCATTAACCGATATAGAGTTATAGTGTGTCAAGGTGCCGCGGGCCTACTTGCCCCCCCTCCCCCCCAAAGCGCCAAAAAGCCCTTGTAAGGTAGGGTTAAGAATAAAATTGTGAATCCTAATGTGGTCTGGCAGTTGTTTAGAGTTCTGGGCAGTTAATGATCTACCAGTCTTAGGCTTCCAGATCAACATAAAGTTGTCAAAGCCAGTATGCGTTGGAATTGATTCAGAATGAAATATTAGAAACAATCTGTGAATGCAAGCAAAGAAGGTTCGAACTTCCAACCCTCATTACACTTTCCTGTGTGATAGATCGCGACCATTTTATTTAATCTTCTGTCTCCCCTCTTAGGGACTAACGCAGATTAAGCCCATTATATCCGAGAAACAGAAATAGCTGGTGACATATCTGTGGGCTTATCTTTCTAAAGCTGATGACAAGTTTAGCCAGTTCTTGATAGACGAACTGTGTGTTTAAGGCAGCGGTTCCCACGTATGACGGAAATAGCTAGCATTTTAATAGCTAATGCAAAGTGTTATAAGAAAGCTTGGTCTTGAGCTCCTTGTAATACCTTGGTAGATATTTTTGCTTTAGTAATCTTAACAATCAAAAATGGTATTTAAAAGCCAAAAATGTTAGGTATACATTTCAAAGGATGTCTCATAATAATGTAAGATTTAGTACAAGCAGGGTTACTTTCTTTTTTTCCGGGTTACTTTCCCAATTGATAAGAAACTTTTTCCAGTAGAATGTTTGGTAATTGGTAGAAACTATAGTACATTGGTGGGTATTTCCATTTTTTTGGTTCTAAGGTAGACGTGCTTAACAACATTTTCGGCATCTTAACATAATGATAGTTGTTGCGTGGCAATACGCAACTAAACTGAAATGCTTGTTACAAAATCACTGCCTTGGTTTAACCAGCAGCCGTTTCACGGCCGTTTATAGAAAACACTGCTTTGATCTTGTCGTTTTTACCAACCAAGTTGGTTACCTAGCAGAAACGACCAGGTCAGTGCAGTATTTTCTATAAACGGCGGCAAAAATGACTACACTATTTTTGATAAATTAAGTTAACATACAAGTTTACTAAGTCGATGGAATCCCTTAACTCATGAAGCAACTTTGAGAAAATACTGTGCTGCGCATGTTTGTGAAACCTTATAAACATGGCCGTTTTGGCTTCGTGTTTAGGGGCATATGGCCACGGGGGGACTTGAAATGGTCAAGTTTTAATAAGGGGAAAGTAGAGAGATAATAGCAAATAGCTATTTGAACTCCTTAGAAAAGCCAACAGAAGTTTATTTGAATCATTAAATAAAAGTATTTGGTCTTGAGTATCGGAATGATTGATTTCTCAAATCACTTTGATATAATCAAAGTAATAAACCTCCCCTTCCCACGCAAGTCAGTATCAGTGTTGCAATTATTTACAGAATCCCCACCATTTTTACTATTACCATAGTCATCAGTATCATTTTAATCATGATTGTCATCATTATTATTATGATTGTCATCATCATCATCATCATCATTATTGTTGCCGTCATCACCATCATCAATAAACTATATCATATTCACTACAGTTATCATGAATCATTATCAATTTTCTCACGATCCTCCTCCTCATTATTATCTTATCATTTACATAACCACAGAGACGCTTGTATTCAGCAACATTATCTCATTATGTCCAGCTCACCTTTCTACGTGGTACAATGACTTACATCCCTCGGTTCTGTGATCCCTGATACTTCCATGTCCAGTCTTCCATTTTCTCCTGACCCTTCCTGCATCAAATCTAGTAATCTTTATTCATGATATAGACGTACCAAGGTCAATCTCCATTTTCATAATTGATCTCAGACTTGCAGACCACCCTCACTTTCTTAGCCAACCTAATAACAACACTTGGCATTCAGTGCCCACCTCTGGCAAGAGGGAGCCCTGTGCCATAAAGTAATTTGGAGCCCTTTTTCTAGTCCTTGCAAAAATACGTCACTTTTTTTTTCTTCAATGAGCCGTGTGGGGTCCCCACATTTCCATCTTATGTGCGGGGCCCTGTGCAGCGGCACAGTCGGCACCCCCTAAAACCGGCACTGTTGACATTGCAAGCTTGTTAACAGAGTCAGCTGCTAGTGCTCACTGTCAATATGTTCTTTATAAGCTGTCCTTTATAACATTATGGCACATTTTAAAATAAAATATATGATGATGCTTTCTAAATCACCCATAATAAACATAATAATTGTCAACATAATAAATCATGAGTTAAACCCCCATGGATGAAGTAATCATTGGACTATTCCTCTATTTGCAAGTGAAGGTTCTTGACTAGTGTACGATTGAATTCAACCTCTCACCTCGACTACTACATACACTTACATTTAAAAAAACCCACCAGTTTATAAGAGATCAGGGCTCAATCTCCCCCAAATTTATGAAACTCGAGGGCTGGATGGAGCTGCTCTGAGAAACCTAAAAATCTCTGAAAGCGGTTTAGAGAGTTTGATAACGGGTTATTTCATGAATAGGCTAACCTGGAACAGAGGGTACCCTACATGAAGTGTGAGTTTACTAACAGCTGTGAGACTAGCCCCCTCCGCGTATTCCATCCCCTTTTATTTGATACCAGAGAATAAGAAACTGCTAAGAAACTTTATGGGCTCAAAAGGTCAATAGTTTAAGAAACTTCTAGGGCTGGCCGCTGAGGTAGTTTCTTATAAAGATAAGTGCAGTTAAAAAATAAGTGTAGTTCTGATTAAAATTCTTGGCATTATGATTGCAAAGTTTCGTTTTCCTATAAGATAATGTTCAACAATATATGCAGTTACATTTGTAAATTGAATTGGAAGTGTTTGTTTGTTTGGTTCATGAGGTAATGAACTGGTTCATATAAGAAGACTTTGACTCCAATGTTTCTAAGTTGAAAGGGTATATCTCGCTGTCTGTCAGACAAAGAATACAGATTCGCAGTCACAAAGCAGCGAGTGAAAATCTTTTCGAGATTTCGGTTTTCAGAAAATTGTGACAGCATCAAATTAACTATGTTGTATTCTAAAAGTGCCTCATTCTTCCTTAGAAAAAACGCAGCTGTTCGTTTAGGTTGCACATGCCAATCAGTATTAGTATGGTCTTTATAGAACAATACATCAATTAGCGTCATGTAATGTAATACGTGATTGCCATTAATAGGTACTCATAAGAGAAGATGAAGACATTTTCATGGTGATACTAGAAAATCATGAGAAGTTAGATGCCTCTGAGCAATAGTAGGTGGTACTAGTTAGCAGTTACAGGTGTCGATATTTTAATGCCATTTAATTTCATGTAATGCTGTTGATTAAACATTCCTTTTATTAATTAAACTAACCACAATTGCTAGTTAACATATTATCAATCAATGACTGTTTGTGAAGCTTAACGATACCAAGAATGCATAGGAATGCAGGCGTAGCTATGTATTGTAGAGCTATATGAATATCTTTGTTTAATCACCAAATTAATAAATATTCCGTGATGTCCGGTTTACAAGTCGCGTTTTAAAGCCCAACATTTCTGACTCCCCAAACTGACCTGGTATTATAACCTGCACATCATTCTCGCAAAAATGTTGATATATTAAATTTTCCAATTAAATTTTCATTACACGTGACAGTCGATTTCGGTTTCGATTTCGCACATTGTTTTAAATTCCATTTAACTTTTTATTGTTCTGTCTTGTGCCTTGCACTCCATTCGCTGTAAACTGAACACTTTTTGAAATAAAGACCATGAAAAGCGCATGAAAAATAATATGATGTGCAGCGTACCGAAAATGAAAGTCCACAATTATGGTGCTTACGAAGATTCTCTTCATTTTTTTTTTAAGTTCAAAAAGTCTTTACTCGATTTTTCAAATCGGACATAAGCGTAAATATATGGAGGGAAGAAACCCCCTTCCTGTAAGACGCATGCCGCGTACTTGATGTAAGACTATGCAGGGATTGTGTGCAAGAATGGCTTAAAATAAATCCACCTCACTCTCGAGTCCACGAGGATTTGCTAACTAAGAGGTTGGAAGACTCCACAGAATATGAGATATGAGAGAAGCAGTCTCATGTACGCATCCAAACAACAGGACTCTTGCAATCTTTAAGAAATCAAGTACCGACATTTTAAAATTAGCTCTAACATCACTGCTTTTTAGAAGAAACGTACGGAGAAATGTCTTTTACAAGAACATCGTGACTTCATGAAACTTGTTCTTAAGCAAGATCTAAGTAAGAAAAGGTTTCGTTAGAGAAAATGTCAAAAACAATAACTTAAATTGTCGACGTTTTATCCATAAAAACCTCCTCGTGTCGATTGGAAATAGACTGTACAGATAAGTCATCTTTTCAGAATCTACGTGAATTTCCCTCTTCCTCTTATTGTTGTTCTTCTTCTCCTTATAAATTTCCATTTTCTCCTTCTTCGTCTCCTTCTCCCACTCCTTCTTCTTTCAGTCGTTCGTGACACTGCTCGAAGATGGCCTCCACAACCCCTTTCATTATGACCTGTCTTTTGCTTTCCTTTTCCAAGTTGTTCCTGCTTCTTAAACTCAAGGTTGTTTTCTGTCTTTCTTTCCTTCTGACCCTTCTCCTTGGTATCTATTCTGTTACCCGATAGATCTACCCTCTTGTATTCTTGCTACATGTCCCTCCACAAAAAAAGGACAAAAGTTAAAGGTCTAACTCTTTTATAGTTGAATTTTATTTTACCAAACATCAAAATGAGCAAGACGAAACATATAAACGTTGAAAGTTTCAGAACATCTAGTCTCTTACTTGTGTCTTGTGAAACAAAATGAGTGCATGACTCCTTCCACTTGAAAATCGCCTTAATATAATTTTCTGTTTCATCTTACGAAATAATAACTCAAGCCCTCTAACTTCTTATTCTTTTTACTCTTTTCTTTAACTCTTCGTACATCACTTATCATATTCCTTTAACGGAGAGTCCTTCCAGCGCCTAACAGAAGAATTCCCTTGCCACCGCTTTTTTAAAAAAACAATTTTTTGAAACACGACATGAAGAACTGCTCTGTTAACTGTCTTCTGCTCAAAGACAAGGAAACAAATTGAGTTAAACTCAGTTGTTTAAGCTAAAGTCATTTACCAGTGGTGATTACAAGATGGAAGTCGCATTGTTCTCGGCTCTCATTAAGCGGTCAGTCTGGGTTAAAAATTCCGGATGTTTTTATAAAGCGATCGTTGGATCTCTAATTGTATTCACGACAACTTCAGCTTTGCTAGGGCTACGTTAATCTTGTTGATTAAAGACAAGACATTTCTATAACGTTACCTTAACTCGATTTGAATTAACCTGTGTATTAAACTGATTAGCATCTCGAAATGATAGTTTGAATGGCGAGGAGAACATACGTCAACCAGAGCAAGATTTTGAGTAAATTGGAAAGCTGATAGGGCACTGCTTTGTAAAGCCGTGCAATCGATTCGTAAAGCTAGGTTAGTTTGTGGTGATTGTTTAAAGTGTCTCGATAGTAGACGGTGAATTGTGTTTACAAGCCACAGATAGTAATCCATTCTGGCAATTCAATGTTTGGCTTGCCGTCATCACTCAACGTCAAGTATCTCCTACTTTTAAGCAAAATCAGAGGAGCTCGTTGAAACAATATTTACAACACAAACCCTGACTTATTGCTGACGATGCTTGAACTGCTATTATAAAGGCTGAGTTCAATCTTTACGTTGAGAGAAGGAAAATTTTTCTAGTTGCAAAGTAACGAAGGCAATCATCTCACACAGTTTAACACATTTGGAACAAACATATTAATGATGGAATTTGTTGTATAATATAGTTTGAGGAGTACCAAAAATAGCTTACATAATGCGCCTAACATAAGTTGGAATCGGAGTTAAACGTCAGTTGATGATGGAGAACGACATATTTCTCGTTCAAGCTGACTCCAACTAGACTGAG
>JAAAKM020006971.1:79002694-79022431 GCA_010016025.2 Alatinidae sp. Z8VKAUB7J3 | reverse complement strand
TTGGAATCGGAGTTAAACGTCAGTTGATGATGGAGAACGACATATTTCTCGTTCAAGCTGACTCCAACTAGACTGAGTAGAAATGATTTTGTTCTACTAAGGGCTTTGTTTAATGTACGGTTTACAAGATTTTTATAATCCAATGGGTTATTTACCTCGTCAAATTAAGTATAACCTCTAACAAGTGAAAGATGTTATTTAACGGATGAAAAGCATATCACCAGTGAAGAAATTGAATCATTTGGACAATTGGTCTTTGCGATGGTAAGATGTGGAATACTTAAAACATCTTACTGGACTCGACATATTGCAATGAAGGTGCAACATAGAGCGCTTTACTTCATGATTTGGCTGGTGCTAAGCTTCACAACTCTCTCCGGTAAGTTTCCTTTATTACATTGTTTCATGATTCCTAGAATACTACGTGAGATACTTGTAGGAAATATTCGTGTAATAAAAAAGGATTGTTATGTCATGGAGTTTGTCATGCCAAGTTAAATGAATCCAATAACCACAATGATTGAAAGAGATAATAGCTCAAAGGATAGCTGCCAAAATCATCTATTATGAAGCACATTTCTATCCAGAATTATTTATGTTTTATCTCAATAAGCTCTAGGAATGCACGCAATCACTACTAAGCTATATCATCAACATTAACGATAATTAAAACAATGCAATAATTGTTAAATTGTAAAGGTTATAAAGAGTGTCATGTCAAATGAATGACCAAAGCGAGTCTTACGATGACGTCAGTTTTTTCTCACACTCTTGGTCAGCAACTACTTCTAGCGGTTTCCGCGCCTCTCCAAAAATGTACTTTCCTTTCACAAGCCACTTAGTTGATGTTACTCTATCTAACACTTTGAGACGAGACCCGTTAAAAGAGTTAGTGGCAATTTTCTTCTAGTAAAAGAAATATTTTTGACAGAGTTAGCTTTTTAAATTGCAAATGTGAAATCAGAAATCCTGGTCTTACCTCGGTTGGGTAATTCTGTCGACATATCTATTGCTCTGTTTGTTTTGGCCACTAGTTTTGTATGTTTTGTCCACCGAAGATAAAATCGGAGATCTAATGAGGGTCTTAAGAGAGCTTAAGTCTCATTAATTGTATCTTAGACGGATTTGCGGCCATCAGGAACACTAAATTGTTTACCCAATATCTCAGTTTATGTCTTCATAGTACCTCTGATGTCACGTACTCAAAGAATCGCCGTGCGAGTGCTTAAACTGGTTGTGTGCTATTACCCACCAGCTAAAACCAGCATGATAAACCCAACTATCAACATGGCAATAAAAAATAACATGCCCAGTTTTTTATTACCTTGATGGTGGCGCTCCACTTCTTCCATGAACCTTTTTAAACCCGCCTCATCAAGTGAACTGCAGTGTGGACACTGCTCATTTTCTTCAGGAACATAGTGCAACCCACAACGTTTGCACGGTTTAGTATTTTTTTGACCTTTAAGCAACGCTGCTCTCGCGCCAAGCCCACCGATACTCATTCCTTTACCTTTTTAACTTTGTTTGTCTTACACATAACGCTTTGCACAGCGGCGCGAGGTACGAGCATCCGGTCCCGAAGGGGTGACTGCTGCAATTTGTTAAGGCTTAGGGTTGCCACTGAATATCAACTTTACGATGATGGTTCGCGCAATCACGAAGATAGAGATTTATCAGACTCTGATAAGGGATGCCGGATTCTTCGGACATTCCTTTGAAATAGTCAATGACGTCTTCGCTGAGCCGAATAGTGACGGGCTTCTTCAATTTAGACGCATAAGGATTCCTGCGGGACTTCATTTTTGAAAAATCATATTCTTTTTTCATGACTCTTCACCTCGATAGTGGTGTCGCTCAATTTTGGTAGCTTTACGTGCTGATGTGATGCGCAAGATTTCATTATCATCTCCACGCTCGCAGTGGACTACAACTAGTAATGCGGGAAAGATTACTCATACCGAGCAAGATAAATCTTTCTTCTTCGCCCGGAGTTTCATCATAGAACTGAACGGCGAGATCATCGTAGAACACCGACTGGGCCTCCTCAAACGAAACTCCATGCTTCTTGAGGTTGGACTTAGCTTTGGCTTGATTCCATTCAAACTTTATCATATGTACATTGTATGTACACGCAGGGGTATGTCAAGAGCTTTAACGCCTCGCGTCAGTGCAGCCACCCGCAATCAGGCTTTGTGCGCACTGATCTTTATGTATCGCCATGTCATTATACGCGAGATAGGGGGTTGAATTACTGCTTCGCCAAACGCCCCAAGAAAAGAGCGGGCACTATAAGTCCGGCAGATACACTTCGAGTGCCCCGGTCACATAGACCAGGGGAGCATTCCAGTTAATGGCCACTTCATTGGTGCTGTAACTGCACCAATCATCCAGATAGGTTTTGGCCGGCAGATCAGAGTCATAGATGCATTCAACCTGTCTGCCATTGTGCGGCCCCCCGGCCAACAAACCGGGCACAGGTTCGGCAATACCGTCGGAACCGGATTGACGATGATGTATATCCATTGGGCTGCGATGACCAAAACCCGTGACAAAATTGATATCGACGGCGTTACGTCCGAGTACATAATCCAGGTTCGCCAGCGCCGCCTGCAGGTAGCTATCATCATCCGTGTGGCGATACGCCTGGATGAGCACCAGGCTTTGATTCAGCGCTATGGCATTGCTGCCCCAGACGAAATCACTCGCCCGGTGCCCCATAGCAACGCCAAAGGCGGATTCCGTTGCGCTGAGCCTTAAGCTATCAGCCAGATCAAACAGGTCGGCTTGAATCGAATGGATATCGGCTCTCGCGCTCAGTTGTTGCCGGTGCTGCAATAGAGATGTGTAACCCAGTGCCATCACATAGCCCCAACTCGGTGTTACCGGAGCAGTGCGATAGTTGTCGAACTCATCGTAGTAGTTATCGTCGCCGAGGCTGATGTAAAGTTCAGCGGCCGCCCAGGCAAATTCGTCGCTTAGATCCGACGAAGCATATTCACCGGTCGCCACATCCGCAGGTTGTTCATAGCCTCTACCCGGATTGCTTTTGGCCCATGCCCATGCACTTACCGCTGCATCGCGGCATCGCTGGGAAAAGTCCGGCAGTTCCACTTCATAATCATCAAATACCCTGCCGGCGACCGCCATGACGGCTGCAAAGTTCAAAGCCGCTCCGGTCGATTTTTGCACCACATACCTTGGCGATGTGGCCTCATGCGGCATAAGACGCGACTCAAAATCCAGGGTTGTCAATTTGTGATAGACGCCGCCGTCTACCGGGTCCTGCATGCTCAGCATCCAGTTGATATTCCATAGAATTTCATCGAGCAGATCAGGCAGTTGATTGCTGCTTTCCGGAATACCGGTTTGTAAATTGCCATAGTACTCGGGGAAGTGCTCGTAGGCGGCTAACAGGGTGTAGGTTGAGATACCCGAGTTAACAACGTATTTATTGTAGTCGCCGGCATCGTACCAGCCGCCCGGTGCGGAAATCACCGTCCCCTCCGGTCGGGATGGCGAAGCCGCCGAGCTGTGCACGGCGACATAAGTGTCCGAATGCCCGGCCGGGCGTGCCCAGCTACCCGCATAAGTTACCGTGAGCTCGGTACCGCTGCGGTTATAATAATAGCCCTTTAAAGCCGCCAGGTTGAGTGCCGCATGGACGTCTTCAGCAACGGCAAACTCGTCGGAATCCGTAACACCTTCGACTTTAATACGATAACTTCCCGCTTCAGTCAGACTGGAAAAGTCCGCAATCATTACATTCTCTTCGGCAAAGGGCCATGTCCTGGCAGGTTCCAGTGTTCCTTGAAATACCTCGACACCCGTCTCAGAAACTATCGTGAAGTTAGAAGCAGGCACCGCAGGTACCAGGGCAATCTTAGCGCCGAGCGGGTAAAACCCGAGCTGATTCAGCTTGATCAGTTGATCGGACGCATTGGTATCCATCGGGCCGGCCGGCGGTGGTGCGCTCATGGCGACCGCCGAAGCGCCCCCACCACTGCCACCACAGGCTGACATAATCAGGCAGGATAAAATGACTGGAAAAAGAATTAGCTGCTTGCGGGCAGTCATCCGGTTGCAACCCCTTTAGTTCGGTTTATATTCGTTTGTTTTTCATTTCAGTCACGGCGTAGTCAACAGCCCTGGCGGTCAAAGCCATAAAGGTGAGGGACGGGTTCACCGCCCCCGTTGAACAGAAACTCGAACCGTCCGTTACAAACAGGTTTGGAACATCGTGGCACTGATTGAAGCCGTTCAGCACCGACTCCTTCGGATCGCGCCCCATGCGTGCCGTGCCCACTTCATGGTGCCCCAGGCCCGGGTTGTTCTCATGCACCGACATCCAGGGGCTGACGTCTTTCAACCCTGCACTTTTGAGCATGGTTTTCGCCGTTTCCGATGCGTCCTCCATCATTCGCACTTCGTTATCCGACCAGCGGCAATTGATATGCAATTGCGGGATGCCCCATTTGTCCTTATTGGTGGGATGAAGTGAGATTTGATTTTCGTATCGGGGCAGCATTTCTCCGTGTGCAAGCAGGGTCATCTTCCAGCGCCCGGCCTGGGTTAAGCGCTTTTTAAAATCAGCACCGAAGCCGTCCTCCGATGAGAGATGCCGCCAGTCCTCCCGTTCAGATCCGCCGGTGAACCCATAGCCCCGAATATAGTGCTTCCTGTAAAGCGAAGGCTTGTATTGGAAATTGGGAATACAGATCCCGGTGGGGCGTCTGCCGGAATAGTATTCGTCCTCATAGCCCTCGAAATACCCCACGGCACCCGCATTGTAGTTGTGATCCATCAGGTAATGACCGAGCACACCGGAACTGTTGGCAATCCCCTTTGGAAAGCGTTTGGATACCGAATTCAACATCACCTGCGCGCTGCCCAGGGTAGACGCACAGAGGAAGATCACCTTGGCAAAATATTCACGGGTGGACAGGTCTTCGTTGTCGATGACGCGAACACCGACCACCCGGTTCTTCGCCTCATCGTAAATAAGACTGTGAACAACACTGTTGGCGGCAATACTCAAATTACCGGTGGCCGCGGCTGCCGGTAGCGTTGCACTCAATGTCGAAAAGTACGCGCCAAAGGAGCAACCCTTTTGACATTCTGCCCTCGCCTGGCACTGAACCCGACCCTGGGAAAGATGCAGTTCGGTGGGTTTGGTCAAATGCGCTGCCCGCGACATCACCATGGGCCTATCCGGGTACAATTCCGCGAATTTCTTTTGTAAATCCGCCTCCGGCCGGGTGAAATCGAAGGGTGGTAGGAATTCGCTGCTCGGCAGCTGCTCCAATTTATCATCGTTGCCGCTGATGCCGACAAATTTTTCCACGTAGGAATACCAGGGCGCCAGATCGTCATAGCGGATGGGCCAGTCGTTGCCGATATTGTCTGCACGATTGGCTTCAAAATCCCACCGGTTTAAGCGGTAGGATTGCCGATGCCAGATCAGTGAGCGCCCCCCCAGCTGGTTGGCGCGAATCCACTCAAAGCCGGTTCCTGTCTCGGTGGAATACGGCAGGTCTCGATCGTTGCCGAAAAAATGCTTGTCGGCATCGTGAAAGGCATAACTTTTTCGCTGTATTGAATAGCGGTCTTCGATCAGCTTGAGGTCCACCTTCGTTCGATTCGGCAGCTGCCAGGGACCTTTGTTTTCTCCAACATAGTCCTTGCGGTGTTCAACGATCCTGCCGCGCTCGATCATCAGGGTGTTAAAACCCTTCTCGCAGAACTCCTTGGCGGCCCAACCGCCGGTAATACCCGAGCCAATCACAATGGCATCGAACACCCGGCTCGACTCATCAATGTAGATGTCTTTGCCCACTGGCATTTTCCTCAACCTTCCTTATAAAACTCGACAGAACCCCAGGCCGTGCCCACGGATGAATAGGGTACGGAACCGATAAAACCGCCCGGCACCGCCTGATAGGTCAGGACCTCGGTGGCACCCCGCTCGCTGGTGAAGTAGCCAAATGCGATCAACACCTTAGCAAAGGTAAACGCCTTCTTATCCGACGTTGTAAAACCACCTTCCCTGGCTTCGAGGTCATGCAGTAGCTGTTCGCTTTCATCCCGGGACAGGGCCAGAAACTGTTTTTTGAAGGCGTTATCGCTTTGCACGTCCAGGCGCATCAACAGGGTCCGGACCCTTTGCTGATCTGCCTTGCCATAACAGGTGAACAACTGGTGATCAAGAAACTGATGTACGCCCAACTCCACACCACCGGGCGTATCGGTCTCGGGCAACACCAGGTCCGTCAACTTCTTCAGCATTTGCATGGCGTGTTTATCGAATAGAACACCGGCGGCGTCATCATCCCGGCCAGGCGAAAAAGCCAGCGCAGAAGCCAGTGCCTGCCGCTCAAACAATGTGCCGGCGCCAATGATACCGATGGCTTTAAAGGCAGCGCCGAAAAAGGAACGACGATCCAGCAATGCCTGCCGATTACTTTTTCCTATCTGTGGCATACCTAATTCGCCTGTATCATAGTAAGCAGATTCCGGTTGCTCTCCACTTTGGAAGCCAACAAACCGGCATTTTGCGCAACACTATCAACCGCCTTCCGCGAAAAAGCATTCGAAGCAGGCGAGCACCGGCGAGCATCAGGCTGCGTTTTAAACTGCATTCCATAGAGCACGTATTGATAGCTGGCAGCGGGAAACGCCTCCTCCAGACTATCAAAATCTGCCTTCCAGGGCGCTTGCTGCTCCCACAGCGCCAGGTCTTCCCGCAACCGCTCCGAGAGGGATGATTGAGACGCCGAATCACGCCAAAAAGATTCCCGGCGGTCCGACAACGCATAGTGCAGTTTCAGGAAATCGATAATACGTTCCCATCGATAATGACAACGCCTGTTGTAGCGCTTGGACACGACCGTCATAGCCGCCCGCGTCGTGGGCATTTGATCGGCAATCATGTTCGCCGATGCCTCAATCAGCATCATCGCAGAGGCCTCCAGCGGTTCCAGGAAGCCGGCCGACAAACCGATTGCAGCACAATTGTTATGCCAGAACTTTTCCCGATACCCGGGATTGATCGCAATCGATCGTGGATTGAGTTGTTCAAACGCCTGTGTATCCAGGCCAAGATAGTGCTGTAATTGGGCCGCAGCCTGCGCCTGCGGGATATGGTTATCGGAGTAGACATGGCCGACGCCCCGCCTGTTGGAAAGCCCGATATCCCAAATCCACCCGGCTTCCTGCGCGGTCGAGACGGTCGCGGATTTGATCGGTTCACTGCCTTCATAGGGGACTTGCACAGCCAAGGCGGAATTGATGGGAAGCACATCACTCTTATCGAGGAACCCCACGCCGAAATGCTGCCCCAACAGAAGCGACCGAAACCCGGTACAGTCGATAAACAAATCCGCGGCCAGCTCGCCGGATGCTTCAGTCTGCACATGGCTGATATCACTGCCGATAATATCGCTGCTATCGACCGGAACAACCTGCGTTACCTTATCCCTGACGAGGCGGACGCCCAGTTTTTCAACGCAATGTTTTTTCAGGAACTCGGAAAAATTACCCGCATCCAGATGATAGCCGTAGTTGGCTACACCGGCGTATTCAGGAGAGGTTCTCAGCTTGGGCGAAAGGTCCCTCTCACAAAGGTGCTCCTGAACGCAGGCCATCCTGGAGAAAGAAAGCGGCGGCCTGGTATCGATCCAGTGCTGCGCAAGATTGCCGTCAAAGAACCCCTGCGGTAATTCAAAGGGATGGTAATAATAATCGCCGGCATCGCCGTTCTTCCAACCGACAAATTTTGATCCCTGCTTGAAGGAGGCATGGCAGGCCCTGAGAAAGTCGGACTCCTTAATCCCGGCGTTGCTCAGCGTCAGGCGCATACTCGGCCATGTGCCCTCGCCCACACCGATGATGGGGATATCCGGCGCCTCTATCAGGGTTATCCGAACAGCGTGATCCGAAACTGCCCCATCCGTGCCATGAAGGTTTTTTTTGGCAAGAATTGCCGCCGTCAACCAGCCCGCAGTGCCGCCCCCGACGATGAGGATCGACTTGATCGCCTTCGACGCTTTGCCCATCATCGACGACTCATTATCCATTGCCGACAGCGTACTCATACCGCCACGTCAACGCCATATTGATGCAGGAAATCCGCATGTTTCGGCATACTGCTCACCGTCCGATCAATATTCGCCTTTAGCTCAGCCATTGCTTTTTTCAATTCGCCGTCGGCCACCAGGCGGCCCATGGGATGATAGCCTTTGCTGTCAGCCCCCTGCCCGCGCATCACCTGGACCCAGGAGGCCACACGGAATAGATCCGTATCGTCCTGGTAGGCGATTGCGGAGTTTATGTAAAGGTCCATGCGCTGCTTTAAGGTATCGGGAATGTCCATCGCCGCCCGATCCTGCCAAAATGCAGAATCCTGTCTCCGGTTGAGTTTGTAATGCAGGATGATAAAGTCCCTAATACTCTCCAGCTCCGCATCCGAGTGCGCATTGTAATGCTTCCTGAGCGCATCGTTGACGCCGTCAAAGGGAAACATCTGCACCAGCCGGGTTGCGCCGATCTGCGCTAGGTGAATACTGGTGGATTCCAGCGGCTCTAAAAACCCGCTGGATAATCCAAGCGCAATACAATTCCCGGCCCAGACCTCGTCCCGCTTTCCGGTGGTGAAACCGATGGGGCGCGGCTCGGAAACGGTCTCGCCATCCAGGTTACTCATGAGTATGTCGTGCGCCTCGTCATCCGACATAAAGTCGGTGCAATCCTCAATAAATCATTTATTTCATGGCGAATCTAAAGTTTAGAACTCAATATGAAACAGAATATGCCAGGTTAGATTTTTAACTTAATGCCAAAAAATTGCCAAAGAAGGTTTCAATTAAATAACTTTCAAGACTTAGAATGAAATACCCGTTTACATTTTTGGCATTGGAAGTGTGTGCCTGTCACAAAGGCACACTACCTAACAGCCGCCGTTTTAAATGTTTGCGCTCGACATTAGTAAACTTTTCAAAAAGGAGTAAAAGGGATCTTACAACACAATGAACGAAACATATACCCCTTAATAAACAGCAATTTAGGATTTGTAGTTTATTCGATTATCAATATATTTGTACGTTGAAGTGGAAGCCTTTGTGTATAAAGAAGAGACTTTCTGCCCCTTGACATCTAATTTACTAAGGGCTACAAACACCCCAATGATGATAAACGTTGAACGTTGTAAAATTTCTTACACTGTAAACCGCACTATATATAATCTTTTGAATTTGCAGAACTATTTAATACGTTCCTCTTCATAAGCATAATTTTATGTATTAAAAAAAGTCGGTATATTTTAACCTCATGAGTGCTATTAAAGCAACTTTCATTCACTAGAGTACTTGAGTAAAATTTTGAATTACGAAAACAGTAGATCTATTTCTATTCGTTGATTTTATGCATCAAAGATGCGTTACTGAAGCATAGTTTAATTTCGTATCTCTGATTTTAAACTCGTCATTATAATTTGAGAAGAATAAACTTCAATTACGGTAGATATTGCAGTATGCAACATTGCACATTTCAATTCCGATGCTTGTAGCAAATTTATTGGCATGAAAATGGCATTTATTAGTGCAGTATACTATTAGCAATGCTAATTTGATTTCAGTGAAAAATACAGAGGGTTTAGGGACATGATAGAGCATTTTAAGGTAAGCTTTTAAGCTTTTTAGAGTGTCTTTCCAGGAACTTCAGTCGGGAGTACGACCTAAATTCACTTTCTGTTTGTTGCAAGTTGTCTAACATACTCTGCGCACGACAACCGTTGTTTCTTAGCATCTTCGATAAGCTTCCTTGTTAGGGATTCTGGCATCCTTTGGCCTGACATATGACTTTCAAAAGCTATGAACAGAACGAGGTGATATGACTATTTCCTGTATCATCATGGGGGCTCAACTAGCTTTATTCAAACTTACTTGGTTTGTCCACAGATGGCAATTGATAACTTTCCAACTAATCCTCTCCCGTGTGAGGACAGACACACTATAGTTACAGAAGGCCCTTCTTAACTTTCTCATAATAGCAATATCCTATTTTTATGTTGCTATAACTCACAAACGTATCCTCGTAGGAAGGGAAAACAAACGTCTGGATTCCATAACCTGTGGACTGTGCACAAATACCTTCTACTACCAGCCTATAGCTCTTAGTTACGGGGATCGGGGGTTCGGGGGAATGACAGATTACTTTAAACTAGAGGGGCAAACAGTTGTCAACAAACCTCACTCTTCTTAGAAATATATATTAATTATAAAATTGTATAATTGCAACTATTATTATTATTATTGTTATTATTATTACTTTCATTAACCTTAGTTTAAGTGCAATAAGTGGGATAGCTGCAGAAAGCAAATCATTCTTATCCATGTTAAGCAACCTATTAATATCTAACAAAGATTATCTGTTTAAAAAAATATTGATCTGTACGATGCGAACCACGTATTTCGTGTTTTTTGTAAACGAAATCAGGAATGGCCACAACCAGAACTCTTAACGTGGTAGACATATACCATAACACACATACTGGAATTGTATAAGAATAATTGTCGGGCCCATTGCTCATCAGGGGTCTTTGATTGAGAGATTGACAAAAAAAATTTTTTAGCTTCACATCTTGCTTTCAAGTTGATCCTCTAGTTTAATTATAGGCTCCACGACGACATTGCATTGGCGTCAATACAACGTCGTTGCAACCTGAAAAATACGAAATCATGTCAACTTAAACATAAAACAAGCCATCGACCGTCGATTAAATGTTAGAAACCATTAGACACCAAAGGGGGGTGTACTAGCAAATCTTCTCCAGAAACATTTATAATAGCGTATTCGTCAAAATTTATCTCTGTTCTCTGTGTCCGTGATTCATGAATTGAGTCATATCTTGTAGTGGTTGGTATGGGCAGAGCCATCCGTGTCTTGCTTAGTAATGTTACTGTTACCCTATGCGGAGCAGAGCCACTGCTATAGCAGCATTAAAAGAGAACCAAAAAACCTTTCAGGCATCCGGAGAGACACAAGAGTATATCTGTCAAGAGCCAAACCTAGTTGCAAAGAACTAGTTTCAGCTGTGCAAGCAACAGCAGTTACCCTCTAGATAAACCTCCATTTGGTGCAATGGTTTTACCAATAGCATAAGTATTGTCATAAACTAATTCGTCATATTGTTTCATTCCGATGTAGGAACGAACTTCAAACGTATATTCAGAGATTCGGTTTCTTAAGGTATACATAAGGACTTGATCTTAACTACTATGAGCACTCTGCATTAAAAGGATCAACTTCAGAGCAATTACTTACCTGCGGTCAGAAATGGCTGACCTTTATTTACCGCAAAGAGATTTAAATGGCTTATTATACCATAATAGACTATAAAGCTTCTTGCTTTGAACCAGATGCCATTTGGCATGTCAATAGAATTGCGAGACAACCAGACAATATCTCAACTTTGTGATGAAATATGATGTAATAGTCTATCGAAGCTCTAAAGAAATTGGATTTGCAGTAATGTACGTTATGTAACACTGCAAGTTAATCGCTCTTGCTAAATCAACATCATACAGCAATTGCCAAGATCCCTACCAATACGTGAGAGTAGACCAAAATTGTACAGAATTTTCAAGCACATGAACTTAGTATCCAAAATTTCTTTAAGTTCGTGATAGAACCAGTCCCATCGACTGCTAAGTTATGATATTTTTGAACTTGCTTTGCCGGACCTGTAATTTGCTTTAACATAACATCCTATTCCATGCGTCAAAAAATATAATACTGCATGAAATAAATATCTTTAAAATATGAACCATCTTTAGCTGTCTTCGACTTCATATTCTTAATTTCGGAACGTGTAATTGCAAATGGTTTCGCATACTTTGCATGCAGCTTTCTGAAAGTAGTGGCAACATGGGAGGTATGTAAACCGTAGATAAAACGTTTAGCATATCAGAATTACATGACATCTAAAAATGTACGTTGGTAAGTTGCAAAAACCCTAGGTATGTGCTGTATTTGAATGCTTAAACTTACCAGATGGTATTCGAGCAGCGATAATTGACCATGTCACTCTTCTCTTTACTTAGGATTTCCTTTTGAAGGAGAAACAATGAATTGCGGTTAAAGTTCATGCTGACGTTTAGAAGGTGGTACGAGCGTTTGATCATTAGGAACACTTTCTACTATCAAAAACGCAAGATTATGTTAATGCGCTAGACTAGTCCCTCTTTTACCTACGAAAGAAAATTCCTTTATTAAGAAACTGGCTTGCAGGATATGACCCGTGCAAAGAAGCATGTCTGTCGGGGTAACAAAATTACGAAAAGGGTGGAAAATTGCAAACTTTGTTGCAAGCACGGAGCCAGCTCCATTGGTCTTGGGGGCAAAGAAAATAATTCTCAAATGTTTTCTTCTCCTTATGTCCTATTAGAAAACGGAAAATTACTCATCTGCCATTTGGCCGACCGAACTGACAAACAAATTGGAAATATAAAGCAAGGACGAATCATTACAACATTTGCCAAGATCAATATTTCTGAAGAAAATTCATTACGACAAGAAATCTGAGGATTTTCTGGGGATGTCAAGAAGTTGTACGGGGGGCAATTTGGGGCAAGAAATCAGCTTTGGAGGGGCAATGCCCCCTTACCTCCCCATAGCTCCGTGCCTGCTTTGTTGCAAATATGTAAAATAAACTACAATCAGACTGTAAAAGTAGCTACAGCTTAATATTTGGGTGTATTTGGTGGGGAAATTAGGGGAGTTTGCTGTTGCAATTGTATTATAGAAGCACATGGTTGATGGATCTTTATACTAGAATTTGGCAGGGCTTATAGGAAATTAGGGGCCTTAGCCATTAATACCCCTTCCTGCAGCTACGCGCCCGATAACAATAGTGTATTAAAGTGATGAAGTCACACGTTTTTTTTCGAGGAATCGCTAATATAATTATATCACAGTGTTAACTCGGCCACCAAATGCCCGTATACAAAATATCGCGTTCAAATCTCATATCAACTGCAAGAAACGGCTGTTTGAATTTGGAAAAGGCCTTAAGGAAATTCTGTTAACTTCGCTCAGTTCATAAAATCATGAACTGGGTTCATTTAACAAGGTTTTGATAGGCATGATTTAAAGTTTGAAAGGGCGTATCTCATCGATTACTCAAGGTATGGTTCTTAAACAGGTTATCTTTCTCAACAAGAAAAAAGCAATGAGTCCAAAAAGGATCAAGTTTCTGATATTCATTAAATCATGACGTAACACTTTAGTACTTAATAACTAATGCCTTATCATACAAATATATCATGAAAACAATGTTCCTTTAAACTTGGCTTTGATAATCAGCTAGTTGCTGCCTTTATACAATAAAGTTTGCGTGGACGTGAAGTTATTTTTCCATACTTAAGTCATCTTCATTACGCCTCTTCCGCTTGGAGGTAGGGGGACTTTTGAAGCCATTTTGAAACCGCTGCATGAAATTTCTCTCCGTGAAAATTTTGAACCTTAAATTTATACATAATTTGCTTCTATCAGGTCTGTCATTACACGTCTGCGTTTTAATTCTAAACTTCGTAAGATCAAGTTTTATAAGCGCTTAGAAAATGATGTTGTGGTCAAACACCTAATCATTTGAATTATTGCAAGTCTTTGAAGACACGAAAACGAAACCCTCAACGGCAAACAAAACAGTGGTAGTGGTGACCACCAATACTTTGACGGAGATCAGGGATATACAAGTGCTACATTAGATACTGTCATCGCAAGTTACTTGTTCGGTATTGATCTTTATACTCTGAGAACGTCTTTCCAAGTTATGATAAAGTATATAGAAAAGATGGGTACAGACTTCTGTGTCTAAGAAAAATTAACTTGAGTCATTTTTTACAGTTTGTTAGATAAGACAAATGGGCAGTTATATCAAATTTAAACAAACTTTAAGTGTTTAAGGAACAGTTTGAAAAACTATACATGCCCTTAAGAAGTTTTACACAGCAAAACCAGACAGGACGTCCCTTCAATAGTGTGTACATTATTTGCCATAGGGGAACTTTTATGTAGTATGTTTTATAGTTTCGTTTAATTGAAATTGTTTGAAATATAAGAGAGTGAGGTAACTGAAATAAATAAATTAATTAAACACCTTTACCAACTTGGACATTGTGCAAGGGTCTATGAAACTGTCTTTAAGAGTGGAGAGACTTAAAAAAAAAAAAAAATTAATAAAAAAGCAAATAATACTCATGCTCAGTTAAGGTGGTAGAATGACCAAGAAAATGTTTAAATCTAGTACCTTAATACACAAAATTAATGTGTACACGAATTAACGCGGCTTTTATCAACGTTGATCTAATTAGCGTTTTTTTTAGGCTAAAAATGCATATTGATGGACATTAATGAGCGTTTTATCTGCAATTGAATGTTTGAACGACATTAATTAACGTTTTCAAACGATCAAACGTTATTTAGTGCCATCGTTAATTAACACGTGTGTTAATAAATGACAAGATCAAGTTCCATAAAAAATTACTTTTCGCCGAGGTGTTTTCTCTTTTCCTTAAATTTACGTGATACTTGCATAAAAGTGGCTTAAAGGGTAACATAAACAAAAATTCAGCTAGAAAAGTTTAAAAGTTTAGCACCATAAATAAAACCATCATGTTGGAGATCTTCGGTAAAGCACCGCCGTTTTATCAGATGCCCGTCTTCAGTGTACATTCTCCCCTGATATTTGTCTTCGAATTTAAAAGTAAATGGTTTAAACTCGTGCAGTTTGACATTTATCCCTAGTTGTCATTTCCCTCCAAATTTCATATGCCTCCAATCCTGTCAATAACGAGTCACATAATGTTTTGGTATCGTGGTATACAAAGAGGCTCAAATTTATGAACAAAGTCTATAGACGCTTCAAAATAACCAAATGTATCCTTTTGAGATTTCCACATATTGCCGTCAAGGAAAATTTTACAGGGACCCATATTTGTATACAATTTTGGTACAAATCAACGTTTCAAAAATTAGCGCTGTGTTGAAATTAACATTTCAAAAATTAAGGTCAGCATCTAATTAACGTAATTTGTGTATTCAGGTAACTTGAAAACGTGCATATTAGGTTTTTGAAATCAAGTATACAAGTCAGTTAAAGGCAAACTGGCATTCAGGTTTTAGACGAATTATTGCATTATAGAAAAGTGAATAGAATTATAGAAAGGTGAATAGTCCACCGACACATAACTTCGTGCAAAGCAGCAGAAGAGGAAACTTTATTGAAAACGTTCCGTCAGTTTCAAGACTCTTTCAGGTCAACTGCAAAACTTGCTTGGCCTATTACCTTGATAAAAAAGGAGTGATTGTTGCAGCATTACTGTAAACATTTTCAGAGGTTTTCGCTGCATCGACGTTTATTAAGCGGTGACTGAGAAACGTGGGAAAAGCATCTTAAAAACTCCATCTATGCAAGGTTGCCAACAAAAGGGGCCAGTTAATAATTACGTAACATTCATATGGGTGGGTGGGGTAGCTGATTTTAATACGCATCGTTACGCTATTTCGGCATGGGTGGGTAGGGTCTGAAGCAACAAATTACGGAATGCCCTTGGAAAAAATTATATCTCAATATCTCAGTGTGACAATTATTATCAATCTAAAATCTAAAACCCTCTGAGAGATTAATTATAGAGAGTACATATACATCGAATGTTAAAATATTCCCTATTCAATTTTTGAATGTACTCCATCGAATATCAGAGCGTGTTACAATATGTTTATGTTTACAATAGGTCTAAACAGAGACTGCAAGAGATATTTTTATGAAGTGATCGTGAGTGAAAAACACCTCGACAGGCTCATTTTCCATATACTTGATTTATGGTAAGGCTATCAAGGGTTCATGATAACGTTTCAGCTCCGGTCTCCTCTTTCAAGCATGGGGTGTGTTTTCAGCCTGTTACGTAACGGTGATGAAATGGGTTATGCTATCCGTTACGGTGCGTTGCAGATGAGTGGGTCGATTTTTAGCGTTACGTAATTATTAAATGGCCCCAAACTGTGTTTACACAATTACATTAAATTGTTGTTACAACTCTACACTAAGCATATTCAGGTTAGCTTCCTGCAGTGCCTTCCAGTTTATGAGTGCACATTTCTTAAATTACTCTCGGCGTTCACTTTTACCTATTTCATTTTTATACTTTCCCTTTAACTTTGTATTTTCCGATTATAATGACTTTAAAGTATCCAGTCTTTTCTAACACTGCATTGTTTGTCCAATCATTCTGAAATGTCCTTTCAACTTTTGACACTCATTTATTAGTCGTTACTTAACAATCTAACATTATGTGGCCGACGGTCTAAACGTTGAAAGGACTAGCTCGCATACGTCTTTAGCGTGGACCATAGAAAATGAAAGAATAGCAAACAAACCGACAGATAAATCTAATGCCAAAAATTCGTATAAGATTTCCGTGAAGGCAATAAGATATATTAGCGATTTCTACAATAGATAGCCGGAAAATGTATACAAGATTTCTTAGGAGTGGTTTATCTGTCGAAACAACAAATTCAACTTGAACTTAGAAACAGCTCTAATTAACAATATTGACCAATGTTATTGAATTTGTGGGCCGTGGAATAGTCAAAGGTGGCTCACGACGTCGAAGTAGTGGTAGTAGAACTTAAAGAATGGAATAAAAAGTAGACAAAAATATAGCTATCCTGGCGACTGATGCTTCAACGGGAAGCTTTGTAAGCGCATGTTCCATAAAAGTACCACCTTCATGTAAAATCTAAAAAAATTGAGCAATGACATCTCTAAATGTTGTTAATTGTTGCAGCCTTTCCATTTTTCACGTTTGACTCATTTAAAGTGCCGTTTGGTAGAGACACTCGTTTTAACAAATTGGCAGATGATCGAAAGGGATAGGCACTCTTCATAAAGGGCTAATATTCACTTTCACCTACGTAGGTATTATTTTTTGCTACATCAGTTATTTTTGGTAATGTCTTAATATTTAATTCAATGACAAGATAAAGAACTTTATATTGAATGAAAATAGAAGATTGTAAAGGAGATTTTACATGAAGGCAGCTATTGCGCGATAACATGTTTTGTAAAACTCAACATGACTTCAGTATCTGCTGATAAATAGTCTTGAACGATAATCTAAAATAGACATCTTTGACAATGCTCACCTCTGTGTATTGATAAAAATAAAACTGCCAATGTTTTGTAACGTAAGCATATTTATAGAATAGATTTGGTTTGTACTTTGCTAGAGATTCGCTTCCAAAGTGGTAGTTGTGAGTTTAACTCTTCACGCCAACAGTGGCCTCTGTTGTTTTGATTTTCACCTTTGATATCACTAATTTGTCCAATATTAACAGAATTACAAGGTTTGTACTTTGCTAGAGATTCACTTCCAAAGTGGTAGTTGTGAGTTTAACTCTTCATGCCAACAGTGGCCTCTGTTGTTTTGATTTTCACCTTTGATATCACTAATTTGTCCAATATTAACAGAATTACAAGGCAGTTTAAAGGAAGTTTTAATTGATTACAAGGTTATTCTTTAAGTGTTTTACACAAGAAGTAAATAAGAGGAGGTTTACAATAATAGCACCAAAGGATGTCGATGCATTACATAGCTCTCCCACCCTATATTTTCTAACGGCGTTCCTCAATGACCTCAGCTGAATCGAGACCGTGAATTTGGCTCGATTTATTTTGTATGAAGAAGGGAATGCTAATACAAGTAGCTTATCATGTTCTTTTCATTCTTGTTTCCTATTTGCTTGTTCTGTTTGATTTTATTGTTTCTTCTTATCTTGTCTGTCCTTTGAAGTAAGAAGGCTTAACATGTGTAAGTGGTATAACCTTTAGGGAAGATAATCATTCCGAAGTCACGCTTTTTATCTCGCTTTTTAGTAATGTGAACGTTTAAAGAATACTTACTGATACGATACCAAGCACGGAGCCAGCTCCATTGGTCTGGGGGGGCAAAGAAAATAATTCTCAAATTTTTTCTTCTCCTTATGTCTTATTTGCAAACGGAAAATTACCCATCTGCCATTTGGCCAACCGAATGGAGAAACAAAGTGGAAATATAAAGCAAGGATGAATCATTACAAGATTCTGAAGAAAATTTAATTACGACATGAAATCTGAGGATTTTCTGGGGATGTCAAGAAATAGTACGGGGGGCAATTTGGGGCAAGAAATCAGCTTTGGAGGGGCAATGCCCCCCCCTATAGCTCCGTGCCTGTACGATACCCGAATTGTACCTACCGTGCTTCTCTTTGCTTAATATCACCATGAAAGGAAACGATGTAGAGTTGAATAAAGTAGATTGAAACTTTTGCAAGTTACTTTATTCATATATCATGACGTTCAAGTTAATATGAACTTTTTGTACTATAGGCCTAATGGAAGACGCTTTGCTATTATTCTGACCGGAGAATCTCTTGATAAACAATAGGTCTAGCCTTCCGGTCATTGCTCAGTCAGGTTAATGTTACCCTGAATGAAAACAATCTGCCAAGAATTTCATCGTAAACTTTTATAGATTAAATAAAATTGACTGGAAGTACTGATAACAGATGTAGTACCACTTCCATCCTTTATTCGTAGTTTTTAAGATCTAGGATAGTTCGTTGTGCAGCCAATGGCATTTAATGTCAGTGAAAAGTTAAAAACGTGAAGGTAGTAAACAGCAAACAGCCTTCTACAACGATAAAAAATCATGTTGTGTTGGTTGTGTTAATATTAATTGCCAAGTTCATTTAAAGAGAGATCTTTCTAAACACCGTGACGTTGAATATAGTCAATAGCAAAGGAAGAAAATGCACTTGTACTGATTTTAGATAATGCTTCAAATGTACGACCTTATCATGCAAATAATATGAAAAAATGCCGCCCTTTAACAAAATTAAAAGGGTTGAAGAAAAATATGAGCGCAAGTGATAAGGCACCAAGAGTAAACTTGAGTAAGTTACACAACAGGTGTGGGATGTTTACAATTACTATACGAGCCTGTGGAAGACAGCCTGCATGACGTCATTTAAAATTCTTAAAAGAGCCCTTTATGTTTTCAGAACCATCTTGAATCAAGCAATTCAATATTTATGGAAGTACATTATGGCTGTTAATATCTTTTTTGGCATGAGGTAATAGAGACAACAAAAAATTTACATATAGAACATGTGAAGATCGTATTGTAATTTGTCATCGACTCAACTAAAAGTCTTAGCTAGATAGACGATTTCCTAGCTTCGAAGGACATACAAAACGTTGAAAAAAAATTACGATATTCCATATGGTTTTATAGCAAAAGCTGAGTACTTTATATCTCTAGGATTAAAATCCACAAAATCCAAACTTTTGTGCCTTCCAAAAGATGTCCTCTTATAAAACTGACCTCAAGCATGGACTAATAAATGAAAATTGATTGAGTTATCAATAATATTGTCTAGCACTTTGAGATTATGGCTAACTTCAAGCGGTGCCTGTTGTGTCTGTTGCCTATGCATGGGTGGAGCTGTTGGGATTAGTCATTACCGAAGCACGCTCAGCGTTATGTTTTGCCAAAGATACTCAGTTACAGTTTGCACATGACTATAGGTTACATTTAATAAAATGGTTTTAGTTGGGCAGGTGCTTGTGCCATGTGGCACGTATATTGTTAACCGACATTGTTCTTCTCTTCAATCATTTTGATTCTTCTTTAATAATTT
>JAAAKM020006971.1:78985686-79000193 GCA_010016025.2 Alatinidae sp. Z8VKAUB7J3 | reverse complement strand
CGTTATTTTATTGCAAATGTTACCGAAATTGGATATGCGTTAATACAACTTCTTCCCAAGGTCTCAAACATGACACCGCGTCAACTTTCATATACAACGAAACAGTGACGTCGACTTTATGCAAGAAGACTTGACGTTGATCTGACATCGAAATGTCGTTGGGATTGCTTTCTAAAACACACAATTCATAAATCTACAATTCGGTTACGGAGAGTACTCTTTACTCGAATCTTTCAAAGCTGCCGTACAAATAAATAACAACGACACTTACAATTATTGAGGACCATGAATTGTACATTGTAGAGTATGGACAATAAATTATAGTTGTCTCTCAAACGTGGCATTACTGTTTATTTACATTTGCTTCCAAAAGCCTATCATAGCGCGCTTTATCCTAATGCCCATAACGCAGGAGTCTTTCAATAAAAAGAAAGAGTATGAATACTTGTATTTGTATTTGACTTGCTTAAAATTTACCTACTTCGATCGTACATTGTAGCAAAAACTTGTTTAAGGAAAAAAGGTGTAAAATATTTATAACACTATACCAAAAATATCCGCTTTCTATTTAAGTTGTTTATTTTCGATGCCCCTGCAGCCTTAGCCTACATCTAAACGAGACACTGATTATTGTAAGAGAATATTTATTAATTTACTAATCCTCTACTAATGCATTCTTGATTATACTTGGCCATCATAGAAGGAGCACAAAGCGCCTTATGAGAAACATCGATACAATGGCTACATCATTATATAAACCCGTACACTCTTAGTATACAAAATTACACTTAATATTTGATAACTGCTCTTTTATAGTGAATTTTAAGCTGGTGTTCAGCAAGGGTGGTAGCAGCAATCGCACAGAAAGAGTAGTGGGAGGATAAAACAAAAGTACGAAAAAGGGGAATTAAGTACAATGGAACCTCACTAAGCGATCAACCCTTCGCTCTGAAGCATTTATCTGATCAGTAGGCGAGGTGTTCACTTACTGAGTGAAGCTTATGAACGCTTGTGTCAAGCCTAGTTGTAGCATTCATTGGTAGATACTTATAGTTTTAGCCCAGACATAAATCATTTAGAATGATAATAGATCTAATTAAGAGATATCAGTAGATCTTTATTATTAGATAATTGTCGACGTGCATTTTTTACGAGATACCTGGAATTATGAGAAATATGATGTCAGATTTTACGAAAACATTTAGCTGTACTGCTGTGGTCTTTAGAGTTGGTAGGCCCTGACATATCGGGATCTACATATGGCTCTTGAACAGGACAGTTGTTGTCAGCTGATGCATACTCAGAGGGTAACATAGGATCCTCGAGATCCAGCAGGGACACAGCCTAGCTAGTGATAGGTTGTCCTCCGCCTCGAATTTGGCATCTGCAACTGGGGTAGCTGCAAATGATAAACACTAGTGGTGGATGCAGTCTTATTATGGAGCATTCCACAATGTTTAAAGCACTTTTGAACAGTTTCTGGGGTGATTTTGCGGACAGCAGACATAATCCAAGACACTGCTAAATAGACATCCACGGATTTCACAACTTATAAAGGAGTGACTTTTCCCTCGATACAAATGATCTGTAATTCTTAACGCATCTTCCTCTTATCCTGCTACGTTCGCTTAAATTGCCATTTCCCAGAAAGTACTTTTTATCAATTACAGACTTCTTTATTTCTTCTCTAGACAAACCAATATGGTCTTAAAAGACATACTAACATGGCAGAACGAATGAGAAGCGCAAAGTTGGTATTCGAGAAAGTCCAAGACATTCCTGTATTTGCCGACCCAATGTCAAATGATATGTGTTCAGCATATGGAGCTTTTCCATGCAGATTTGTTGTAATAAAGAATGGCAAAGTGATGTACTACGACGATCGTTTTACGGTTGTAACTTTTCAGCCCAAACTGTTAGAGGACTGGATCGAGAGGAATGTTATTACGTCACACTCGCAAAATTAAAATCTGAACAGTGCAACGGTCCTTGTCTAAGAAGATAGGCTCACTGTATTGTCCTTTAGAACAGAAGTCAAGGATTTTAGTTTACGTAGTCACAAGCAACTTAAGTGGAGGGCCTTGTGTCATGACCTAAATAATCTATCGCTCTGTGACGATTTATTGAATACGACGCTAATGTTAACAAATTGTCAGCAATTACCAATAAAATCAATTGAATAAGTGATTGAACTATTAACCTAGATCTTTAAAACAAAAGCGAAGGGGCGAAATGTAACATATATATCCTGTAGATTATAATTCACAGGTTTTGTAGAAAATCCTTAATACGTTTTGTATTAAATGAAGTTATTTTCCCTAATTTTTATTCTTTCTGTTCAGTTTTTTGTATATCCCATTCCAACGGCTAATCAAGCAGAATTTGGCCCGTTTGTTAGTTCATTCTTTATCAAGAACTTCAGCTAACCTATCGAGTAGACAACTCTGTTCCAGTACAAGGACATAGATAGGTGAGGTAATGAAACAGCAGCAAAAAAGCAGAATACTACATTGAAATATTCTCGCAGCTGCTGCTAATGACAAAGTATCAATTATCATTTATTATTAAGAGGACTCAGTTCAGTCCCTCTGTTCAGTCCTTCCGTTCAGCCCTGGAAGCTCAAATGATATTTTTCTCGCTGCTAATAATGTCGATTAGTTCTGGTTGAAAGAAGTGAAGGCCATCATTAGATAGACACTGAGGGCCCTAAAGCTTCATTAACACATCATCCATAACAAGGAGGCCCACCTGGCTATGAGCAAGACTAATAAAAGTAACGCTATGAGTAACGCTATGAGCAAGACTAATAACAGGAGGCCCACCTGGCTATGAGCAAGTAACCAGCAAATATCTCAGTGTGGAAGATTGAGAAAGTGCCAGATGACACTAATAACAGTGAAAGTTCATAGCTCTAATAAACATTATATGGAAAATTAAAACGTAACAAAACCTTTTTGGGGAAGAAAATGCAATTGCACTACTTGTTAAAAACATCTCCGATATTTGGCAATGAGGATATACTTGTATATTCTCATGTCAGGAAGCACTCGTAGTCGTATAGGGTTATTCTTGCTGACATATCTACCTCTCCCTCCTCCTCCTCTCTTTTCTTGTCTCATTATCACCATCGTCAACTTTATCATCGCCGCCACCACCACCACAAACACCGCCACCATCCACGCCACTACCACCACCACCACCGCAACTACCACCACTGCCACAACTATCATTATCATCGTCACTATGATCATCATCATCATCGCTGTCTTTTCAGTCATAATCATCATAATCATCGTGATCATGATCATGATCATCATGATCATCATTATCATCATCATTTTGATCCTCATCCTTATACTTATCATTATTTTATCCTCTAGAGTTAATGATGTATATTAACGAGAATTCCGTTCTCACCGTGATATTAATAAGAGAACATTAATTTGATTGGAATATAAAATTAGGGGATTTAATTTAGTCTGAAATGCATAACGAAGAATTTCCAGTGAAAAACGAAAAGTAGACCTTCATAGCTCCGACTGGATTAAATTTTCATATAAGATGGGATACCATTGATTACCTCATAACGTAAAGACCTGAATTGCAACTAATAGTACTCATTTGTGGACGTTCAATGCCCAAGGATCCCTCGTATCCTCGCAAGTTACACAACTCAGGCAAGTAAATTAAGTTTCATATCTAATCAACTTTTGTGATCCCTTTCGTTAGTAACTTGCTAGGAAACGTTATTATCGTGTAGTTTTACTTTTACAGGCAGACTAGCTAAAGCAGCAGATAGTAGCAAATGTCTACTATATTCAGTGATTTGAACCTCAATCATACTGTAATATCCGTGTGAAAAATATTACTCTGGTTAGCTACACCGTACGAAGGTGCTACATTAGGACAGTCATGTTTATGATGGCTTTGTGTGGCTACTGTGTCAACATCCCCTGGGGAGTGCGTCAGCATTGTTAACTGCAGGCATTGGCTGCGTGGTAAATGTTAGCTGTAAAACACCTCTAAATGTGCCAAGCAATGAAAGGGTGCTACCTCACATGACTTTACCTAGAAATCGAGCATAAGGCCTCCTTTTGACGTTCCTGGGTGTGTGTCAGCAGAATTGCTAAGATTCTCCCTACAAGGATTGTTTTTGATCGTCTCAATACTTATAAATCGGTATTCTGCAATTAGCCTATTGTATCCCGACTGTTTGCTCTGCTATCCTAGACAACGAGAAGAAGGAGAAGCAGTTGCCACGAAAGATAACCTTGTCTCACTCCTACGATGCTGGAGAATTCCGTTACTTTCTGTTGTAAACGTATCTATTGTCCGTTTGGTAGACTTTGGGCTCGTTGACAGGCTAATGACAGTTTTAGCGAGCAGTGTCTCGCGCCAACTCAAAGAATTGATGCACGTTTATAGTATGAAAGACATTATCAGGTCTTACAAGAAATTGCCAGTTTTGAAATGATACTAGAGAAGGTTCTAGGATTCCCTCTTCTGAATTCGATCCTAGTAAATTCGTCCTCGTTCGTTCACTTAAATAAATCCTTCAATAATGAATTAATTAATGATAAATACACTCTCGCGATAAATGTCTTCCTATGATGATTAAATGGACGGGTTTTTAAATTGCTTAAAAGGACCTATCCATCGGTCTCTAACCAAGTTGCCATAGTACGTTCTCCGTGAAAGTCTACAGTACGATTCATGGAACAGGGAGTAAACTTTTTGAAACAAACTAAATCTGGTTTACGTTCTAACTGACTCTAGCCTCTTATGTCAGCGTGTGTTTCAGACTTTTCTACAGAGTCTGTTGATAAGTGGATAATAATGGTAATGTCTATTTCCAGTGCGAAGCTAAAATACGACTGTAGCTGTAGAGAACAGTGCCTCTGTTAGTTCTCCTACTTAAAGCAGAGTTGTACAGGAAATCCAACGTAGTTCGGTAAAAGAATACTACCAAATCGTTCTGTACAGCTTTCATCTTCTGAAACCATGTTAATAAGGCTATCGGTATGGGCGGATAGTGAGGATTCTAGAGATAAACTAAACAGAACTTAACAGGAAAATACTCTCATGTTAGCCATCTTAAAATAGTTTGTACTGCAAAGCATGAAGGGTAATATGATTAGGGGAACCTCCACAATAGTCCTCGCAAATTGGGAATACCCAAAAAGCCTGTAGAAGCAGTGTAGCAAGGGGCATGAAAGGATATACGATGACGTTTGTCACATCTATGGCATTTTTTGCACGACATACAGTCACGTTAATACTTTCCTGTATTCCTGAACCAAGTAGAGAAGTCTTTCTTTACGACCGTATGCAACATGGTGAAGTTCGTGAGATCAACTTTAAGACTCTTGTGGCGACGCCCTAGCCGACAATTTTCAAAGCAGCCCAATCTGAAATTATCAAGAGGTCATTTCCAATATCTTAAGAAGATTTCTCTCTCGAAACGTGACCTTTCTACGGGATTGGCAATAGTAAATCTGTCCACACTGTGTGACATGTTCACTAATTCCAATTCCAATTATTTGAATCCAAAACATGACCATCTGTTTCTGAGGATTATCGCTATTGCTACCCTACACGTATACTCACTCAATTTATAAATATATAAATTATTTACCAGTACTGAAAATGAAAAGAGCTGGCTGGCGTTGCAGGCTATCCATATAAAGTTGCATACATACTCAATTTTTGAAAATATGAATTATTTACCAGTATTAAAACTGCAGAGGGTTTTCTGCTTTTGTAGACTACCCATTTAAAGTTGGATAGGGTGAGGCAAATAACCAGGACACATAGAAAAGGCTTTAAGGTTTATCATAGACGAAGACCACTAAAAACAGCAGTTTAAAGTAACAGTCGTCGATGTTTCTTTCTTGTAAATTGAAAGCAGAGATCTATGAAGTAGACCAACAATCAATCAAAACGTGTATATTTACTTATAAAGTTGCCCTTGTTGATGGGAAAGCTCCCGTAAAACAAAAGTATGCCCTAAACGTATTACCGTACTGAGTTTACTGAATTCTTATTATTTTGAACAAAGATATATATACTTACAATTCAGATCACAATTTTCTATCTGGCGTATTGGTAAGGGGAATTAAAGCCTCTTGAAACAACGTAGGTCATTCTAGGAATTCTAAATACGTCATTCTACATACGTCCTTCTACATAAGTCATTTTACAAAAAAGAAAAGAACATGCTACAAGACACGTAAGTCATTCTACAAAAAGAACCCTTTTTTGATGCCTCAATGTCACCAGCTTGCCTGATACTGCAAGCACTCCAGACTAATAGGTCATATGTCACTTGTGAAAAGTTCATAAGTCATTCTACAAAAAAAGCGTTTTAGTGCTTCATGTCCCCAACTTTTCCTAGGCTGAAAGCTTTCCGGGGTCATCTGTGTAACTTTGACCTCAACTTGTTAACTATGTCGCCCTAGCGTTTCGATATCGGAGATACTACCTCGCTGTTCTTGCATTTTTCCACTTATTAATCTTCCGTGTCCTAGTTTCACTTCGGCTAAATCAGCTTGGAGTGACTTCTCATTCATATTTATTAGGTCATGGCATGTTTCAACAACTGTTTTTGTTTTAAGCTACATACATCTTCTCTGAATCGCTTCCAAGGCTTGTGCAAGTCAAAGTATTTCAATAATAGAAATGTAGACACGCTTATATCTAAGAATATTCTAGACAAACTCATCTCCAAACATACTCTAGATAAGCTTATACCTGGAATCTGTAGTCACAATTATTCATAATTTTCTGAGGAATTTTCTCTTTTGCTTGTTGTGGGAAACTTTACTTAAAAACCTTACAACCCTGTAATGATAAAACAGCTACAATGAAGAACTTATTTCTTTTCCTACAGGATGTACATCGCAAATTTTTATCATACCTCTCATAGAAAAGTTTCAGGGTAGATCACCTATCCCTCAGAAATATATTCTTGACTTTAAGTACATTAGTAAGTACCTTTTCAAGTCGAGTGCCTTTTTTGAATTTTTATAAGGGAGTGAAAGCACATTTTTATTGTTACAATGTTACAAAATTTAGACACTGCAGGCAAATACGTATCTAATAGGAGTAGGTGCATGATCACATTTGCAAGTAAAGGGCGCTGCCTTTGGCTAGAAATAAGTTGCTAAAATGATCAGCAATTACTTCCAGATGCATCTGTCACCATTGTTGCATCAAATTCATCTCGAGATTTATTGGGAGTTCCCCTATAGTTTGTTTAACACGTAGTTGGGAGTTCCCCCAAGGTCACTGTTGCTTTGCCAGGGTCAGTTCTTCGCAACGGTATTACAATTAGTATGTAGGGTGGCATGTACTAGCATATGGAAACGGATATTACTAGTACGAACTGTTGATTATTGATGATAATTTTAACAGAGTAAATAACTTACATTTGCGTAAATCGTAGAACTTTGGATATGAACTTGGACTTTGCAATATTTGGACTGTAGAAAAACTATATAAATAGATGTAAAATAAGGCGTAGAACTGCAGTTGTAGAGCAGGAGGAGATACGATGTCAAAAATGTGAATCAAGAAATAGACTCCTGTTACGCCTAAAGAATCGTATGCTCTTTTGGAGTATTCAGTCTACTCCTTTGTGGACTAGCAAAGCTTGTGTGAGAGCGATCTCAACAAAATTTCCTGTTCGTTATCTCTATTTTTCTCTCGATTAACCCAAAGACTGTTTCTAGGACCAGAAAATTTACAAATAGGAAACATTTTTGTGATAACTTTGTCCAATATTCTATCATTTTATAAGAGTTTGTGCATCATTAATTACAAGTATAACGAGGTTTTGTAAAAAATTTTAATGAAAAAGTCTGTCCATGTTTATCTAAACATATTTGTGTCTGTACATAATACATTACACTTTCATTTATGTTTCGATATTACATTTTCAAAAAGTTTTGAAGAAGAAAACTTCAAAATAGAAATGAAAGAGAGTATCAGTATGATTTTCATGTCATATTTATTCGCAAAGGAGAATTGTTTACGTATTCCATCAACCTTAATCAATGCAGTGTGCAGACAAGAATAATGCAGAGTATTTACATAATGGAGATATTGTTTGTATACATTGGCAAAGAAAAGTGAATGTAAACTATTGTCATTTGATAAAAACAAATATGCATGGAAGGCGCTAATGCTCGTCTGCATGACATCTTATTATTCTTGTGGTTAAATGAAATCATGCATTTGATTTGGAATACAAGCTACGAAGTTCTACAATTTAACTTGGGAGGACGCGTACACTGATTGCACAAGTTATAGTATCGGTAGGGAGACCACGCATTCCCTTCTTTGAAGCACAGATGGCAACTGTATCGCAATACTTCAAGTTTGTCTTGATGAGTGTGGCCTTCTCAATTTTCTTCATACTGCAAAATGTTTTATCAGTTCTTGCTCCGAGTGTAATGCTGAAATTAGAAGCTGCAAGGCGAAAAAGATTAGCTGAAGCTTTGAAGGGAGTCAGGAGACAACTCTCGGAGGACGACAGAAAGAGTTTCCGCACATGGCAAATGCTTAAGACATGTTTGTACACTATTTACGTGACGAGTTTTAAAAAGGTGAGAAAATCCGAGCTCGCTCCGGATGCGTGGATCTATCCTGTAAGCAAGGATGATGACGAGAGAGTGGATCAAATAGAGCCAGTGACTCTACTATCAATTCAGAAGGAAAACAGACCCCTTGTTCTCGTTTGCGGTAGTTACACATGCGACATATTCTACGAGCAACTACAACACATCTCTGTAATTGCAGAAGAGTTTAAAGATAATGTTGATTTCGCCATAATATATTTGGAAGAGGCACACCCTGTGGATGGATGGTACTTGTCGGTAAGTTAAAGGGTATTATTTACATGTCATGGCGGTCTGTATATGCCGAGTTAGTAATCTTTTAAGTGATAGGTGCTTGCAAGGTATAGCTCTTTTGAGTAAGTGCAACCAGAGACAAAGTTTGGTTCTTGTAATGTAACGAAGGAGTTATCGGACACAGGGCATGGCAACTGTTTAACGTATCAAAGGGAAAGAAACTGGTATGTTGATATTTGTTTTCTGCTTTACAGAATATTTTAAAAGACCTTAAAAACAAACTAAAACAGGAGCAGCTAAAAACACGTCCGCTCGCTACAGTTGACTGACGTGTGAAAAAAAAAATTAAAAAAAATTGATCATTTACAGTAAGTAAGTTTTCAAACACGCAGGTGTCAGTGCTTAAGATAATTATGTAGGTATCTAGGTATAAGTTTATGAATACGCAAAATTCATAAGTCGGGCAGTAGATTATATAGGCAAATGTGTACGCGTATAGTTACTTAAAATGTGTATTTTGCGTAGTAAATGAAATAGATAAGTAAACTAGTGCGTCCACAACGTAAGGAAGGCGGCAGGTTAATGAGATTAATAGGTAAAATACGTATATAGGTCAGCATTTAAGTAAAACAAGTAAGTAAATGAATTAGTGATTAAATAATGTAAGCAAGTCACTAAGTTAAAACAAGGAAACAAGTAATGTTAGTAATTTAAGTATTTATTTTGTGAAATAGTATTTAAATGCAATTGCCTGTAGTCTTTCGATGTTAAATGCTTTCGTTTGATTTCTTTTACATAGGTCGTGATGACTTTGTCCTTTGTCTGGTACTTACTAATGTCAGAAGTTTTGAAAGTCTTGGTTTATTCCAAGGACTTCGAACGCCTGCTAAAAAATGATTCCAATAGGATTCAAACCTGGCGGAAGTACTTTGATGTTTTACACAGTAAGTCGGATTTTGGGGGCAATTGTTTCTTGTTTTGGAACGATGGAGCATATAGGTGGTACAAGATAGACTGAGATATTTAATATCATTGAACGCAAGGTGCCCCTTATTACTTGCACTTCAGTTGATTGTTAGAGTTTTGGCGTTAGATGGAAAAGTCTAACCTGAACTTAAACGACAGATTTATTAATGCATTGCGTCGTTTGTTTTCATTTTTGGTACAGCCTAGGTCGACATTCCCTATTTTTTATCATTTATTCTCTATCTGTGTTAAAGAACTTGAAAATATTCTCTGCTAATATCGGCGGAGGAAGGCGGAAGGGCAATTTCCTATGGTTAATACATGTAGTTGATATTCTAGGAAATTAGGTGGAAAGTATCTTTCGTAATTGGAAGTATAATACGCATACTTTGTCCGTTTGATAAACTGCTGTTAGTTTCCAATGGATATGTTATCATTTCTTTTTTTTAAGTTACGAGCTGCAATGAAACCTCGGTAGTAGGGAGTGTACGGGGGGCTTATGGACGATGTATAGTGCTGTATCGAGGGCAATATTGGTAAAAAGTAAACAGGTGTTAAGGGTTCATGATGGAGATTATCGCGAAACAGAATGCAAGGTAGATTTGCCAGACTGAAAATAAATGTGAGGGGGGTTATAGAAACGACAATGTCGGGAAAGATTGGGATTCCTAATAAGGTTTAACTCTGATATATGGCAGATTGTACAACCAGAATTTCCTAACGTAATCCCCGTTTGTAGTTACAATGAAGCCTCGGAGAGGTGGTTACTTAATTTTGTTACGGAACAAATCACTTCTTTAGAATTGTGGGATCAGTTGCAAAAGCTGTGATTTTTTTTGGTCTAATCTTAGGGCCATTCGTGAGCAAATTTATTGCGTCGTTTGAACTTTCTAATGTATTTTGCTTTTGCGTAATTTTTACTGTAAAAAAGGCGAAGGTATTTCTTTCTATTCCGAACACCATCACATAATATTTCCATGAATTTCTGTTGATGCCACGCAGAAGCTGGGGTGCTCAGGAAGTATACTTTTGGGTAAATATAAATTTTATGATTTTCAACATAATCTTACTATTGATTGTTAATTGTGGATATATATAGGATAAATGGTTGTTAAAATCATACACTTATTAAATATAATGTTAGATGAACCGTTTACGTATTATTAGTGTAGGATTACGTTGATTTTCCTTACCTCAAATCCACTGTTCTACGACTTCGTTCCGGCTTTTTCCATCCTAGTATCATTCTACGTAGCCGCCGGATGCTCTGGAATCATACTGTTTTTTGTCATTATGAACATGTTGTCATGGTACAGGTAAGGAAGCCATACACAAATGTGTTAATCTCTACGTTTTCCATAGGACAGCACGGGTAATTTGGTAGGAGAGAGTGCTAATAGAGAATGTTATTATACGTGGTGACATATTTTCTATTTCTCTAGTGTTCTTTTCAAAACTAACATATCAAATCCTCTCTTCTCGATGGGACTTTCTAACTTCGATGGCCTTTGGATAGATGATAGGCCGGAGGGCAGTCCATCCTTGGTCAAGCCACATGGCGCAGAGAGGCTGGTCTCCAATTGCGTTGAGCTGGATGTGGATGTCCACCGGTGGATGATTGGGAGCTAATGTGGCGACTAGAGAAATAGAGCATTTTAACATCGGAGGTCACCTAGCTCAGTTGGTAGAGTGCACGCCGCGAAAGCGTGAGTCACGGATTCGATCCCCGGTGGTGACATATTTTCTATTTATCTAGTGTTCTTTTCAGAATGTTATTAGCAGTGCTACAAATCGAAGACTTTGAGGAAGCATGAAAGAATTCTAAACTATGGTTGAATTAGCTATATCACTTAGCTGGGAATATTGCTCATTCTTTAATGACAGACAAAGCCTTAACTGTTTAATAAATACCTTTCGACTATGCCATTTAATGTTAATTCGATATTAGATTTTTCAATTTTTTGTTAGATCTTTTTAAACCGCGCGTGGTCTTAGCTTTAAAAGTTTAAATTTGGTAAAAATAAGTATGTTTGCAGCTTTGTAAGACTCTTCTATCCTAGGTTATTTCGAATTTTTTTGCCATGGCTAGCTGAAAGTACACCTACCTCAAGACTTTCAAGGCATTTTCCTGGTCATTTTGCCCCACCTTTCTGCGTAGAGCTCGCCACACACTATTGAGTGTTCTCGGATTCGATAACAAGAGCAAACTTAAAATATATTTCAAGGTGGTCTTTTTATGATGGTCGTTAGCACAACCTTTTGCGGTCAATACTTGGACCGAATTTATGTCAACCTAATGAATTTTGACACAGGCCTTAATAAGGGTCGGCATTTGGGTATTTGCTTTACCGTTCAAAAAACACCTCAATCTTCAATGTACACAATTGCAAAATTTGCAAAACTTTTACTGACCAAAGAGCATGTTTGAAAAGAAGATACGACATGTGACACCTAACTTGAACGACCGAAGTGGTTTACTGTGACAGCGAAGCTTACGTATCTCAATGCTATTGTAACATCAAAGAGTGTAGCATGTTGGGAAACTTTTCTTCCTCAACACTGATTTACTGTGATCAGTGTTCTGTCAAAAACCTTCATCGTAGGTAAATTAATTACTTCTTTATTCAGTTCTTACTTTTTATACCACAAACTAACTTTCCAACTATTATCTTAATAGAAAACATATAATAAAGTTGAGAATGGGAGATAAAAAATGGTTACCGACCTCTATTTCACAGCAGACTGTATCACCAGCAAGTCTAACGGTAAGTACTGACGATATTAACGTTGTTTTCCAGTCTCGCACATGCGCACTTGCCTATTCGGTCTAGTTACGGAATGCATATTCTTTGTCATTTTGTTGTAGTAAGCCCTTGTATATCGGCACATAAAAGCAATAATAGATATGAATTTTTGGTGCTCGCATACCTCAAAGAGATGCAATTTATAGGTCGCAATCAAAATTGCGCTCAACTTAGAGCAGGAAAAACCAACTTTTGGGGAGCCTCTTAGTCCTGTTATTGAGAATCTTAAGCAGTCTTTACCGCCCAAAGTCCGTACAGTTGTGTCGAGCAAAGTCCTCTGCACGCACCGAGGCACTCGTAAACACCACCACTTTTAGTTCATATACTCGTTCTATTCATTTTCGGCCTACTTAACTACCAGCCGACACCAAATATTCAGCGAAAAGGGCTTCTTAGTTGCCATGAGTGCTTGTAGCCATGAGGTAATTTCGCAAAGGCCTGAGTACAAGATAATGATCGAGTAGTAAATTAAAGGGAACCATTCCCTTTTTGTCTTTTATCCTTTATTTTGATATCATGGCTTCTGTAGCGATAATTTGGAATATCAATACACGTCGCTTACATCTGGTGCCTGGTGAGGTACTTCATGAGAGGCGCTATGTACATACCCTATCATATCGGTTTCATTAACGAATCAGCCTTCCATCATGTATTATTTACAGAAACAAAACACTATGTACAATAAAAAAATCATTGTGCAAAAGTAAGTCATGATAGGATGATTAGAAACAAGTAAGATTGGAAGTAGGTAACGAGGAAACAAGTCAGTTAGGTACGTCATATTTGCATAGATGCTGAAAAATTAAACTAAGAAGTCAGATTAAACTGTTTGCTTTGCTAAAGGATAGCGCGCTTCCCACGAAGCTCCAATGTACTTTGCAACAAACTGGATGGGATAGTCATTGATAGAATGGTTAGTTTACGATACCGCGGCGAAGAGAGACGATATCATATTTAATATTTTCACTCCAACTGGTTTATAATCTATCATTTTTCGCAGCTTTTTTTAAGTTTAGGGCATTCTGTATCATTTTCAGAACAATGGCCGCCGAAAGCGAAACAATGTCCGTAAGCAAGCCGTATTTTTGCGTCCCTCCATCGCTGAAAGATACATGCTATAACATGATAATACTGGCAAGCCTTTTGTCAGCGGTTACCTCCTCCTGGTGCCATGCAGAAGCTGCCGTTTTGCGTGGATCTGCTTCGAATGTTTTAATTATTAAGAGACTCTTGTGCTCCTGTTTTTTAGTGTGCGTGTAAAATTGGACCTTGTCCTAGAAATGAGACAGGCCGATGCTGGTCCTTTGATTGTTATATTGATATCGTAATTTCTTCCAGGCAGCAAGTATGAAGTTTGCTGGATATCAAGTGGGGTACACAGTTTGGGGTATGTTCATTACTGAGAGATTTTAGTCATCACTTGTTGCCATGACGATGGACATAACGGTAGTTCTAACTCTTATTACCTCAACCTTATATCATAAGAAAGGGCTTCATATTGATAAACGGTAAGATTTGAACAACCGTTACCATAGCATTTATACCAGGGTTATAACATTACGACCATAATCTTACGTTTTAAATGTTTAGGAATCAAATGGTTGGACGAGTTAACTTTGTCAGTAGAGAATTGATATGAAAACAGAAGGTTGTAATTCTCGTAACGCACCAAGTAAAAATTCTCACTTCCAACCAGCTAGTGAATAGCGTCGTCTGTCGTTTTAGGAGAAGAAGATAGTACTCGTCGGTACTAAATAAGGTTATCCCTTTTCCAATGGTTGGTTATTGTAGGAAATGAGTAAGAAGAAAAAGACAGTTCTTTGGAAGTTCTAAAAGTGTTTACTTAAATAGGGTTGAAACAGGCGGATTCAGGGTTGGCGACAGC
>JAAAKM020006971.1:78919887-78985586 GCA_010016025.2 Alatinidae sp. Z8VKAUB7J3 | reverse complement strand
CTACAATGTTAGAAAATAGCGACAGCCTACAATGTTAGAAAATGGCGACAGCCTACAATGTTAGAAAATGGCGACAGACTACAAAATGTTAGAAAATGGCGACAGACTACAATGTTAGAAAATAGCAACAGCCTACAATGTTAGAAAATAGCGACAGCCTACAATGTTAGAAAATGGCGACAGCCTACAATGTTAGAAAATAGCGACAGCCTACAATGTTAGAAAATAGCGACAGCCTACAATGTTAGAAAATGGCGACAGCCTACAATGTTAGAAAATGGCGACAGCCTACAATGTTAGAAAATGGCGACAGCCTACAACCTGTTGTAAAAGAAGTACATAGGAATATTATCACTGCAAATTTAAAAGTGAAAGCCGTCCTCTGATTCGAATTTTTTTAGCGAAAGCTCGCCATACAAGAGGCTACCGGGGAAGTTACTGAAAAAGATTTCAAATTTGAATGAAACACTTTAGTTGTTCAAATTTCGGGAATTAAAAGACAGGTTAGGAGGTTTGGGACACGTTAGAGATTAAAAGGCATCCCAATTTTTCCAGTACTACTGAAGGTATGAGCCCAGACACAGCTGGCCGTCTAGCTCATATTGTCACTCGACAACCGTACATGGGCCAACCTTTATGTTTCTTTGAAACCAAATACCTATTACCTGTATCTAAGTGCCTTAGGAGCGGTGATAGACTGGCATATAGATAGTATATAAGGGATATGGTCTGTAAACACATATTACAGTTTTGAAAGAACAATAGAGAAAGCTAAGGCAAGAACCTACCGAGAAATAACAAGCAAAAATTGTTAAAGAAGTTCCATTATCTCAAGGAACAAAGCAAGATAGACAATGCGTTATACGGAAGGTATACCCACTACAGATATAACACTGCAACTCAATAGTTTACCGAAGGCTCATAAAGAAGGCACTTCTTTGATACCTGTTGTGTCGAGCATAGGTTCTATAATCGATAACGTAGCTATATTGTTGGCTGATCTTATCAGTCCAGTCAAAGGAAAGAGCAGATACGACACTAGTAACACTCGGGACTTTCTAGGTAAGATAAAAGATCTACAGGTTGAAGATGATGAAGCTTTTTCGTGAGTTATAATGTTAAGGTGCTTTTCACAAGTACACTGATGAGTTAGGCGGTTGGTGCAATCCAGCATTAGTTAGGCCAGGATACTAGTCTAGAAGAAAGAACCAAACTGACACCATCCGATGTAGTAGATCTACCCCAAAAGTTATTTCCAATACAGAGGGAACATATACACACAGAAGGAATGAACAGCAGTAGGACATTTAGTCTCGTCTATATCTTCTAATACTTTCATGGAAGAATTTGAGACTCAAACCAAAAAGAGATGTCGCTGACCTTGGTTTGATGCCAGTACTGAAATGCTCTTACGCCTCTTTGCTAATTCCCTGCTTCATCAAGTGAACTGGAGGGAAACTGAGGGAACGGAGAATCTATAAACTGGATGGATGGATTGCAGCAGTAAATGAAGACTTTACCTTGCAAGACTGTCTTACGTTAAATACACCTGAAAAATACACACAGTATACAAATGACTAATAGCAATTATTCACTGAAGAGGTTACTTGGCCTGTCGAACAATTGGGGCCTTACAAGTCGAAATCAAATTGAGGACTCAATACACAATTATGCTTTAAGCTTGGAGCTTCTCGTATAACGGTTAAAGGTCTTGCCATAAACAGAGTGAATGACCGTCCTCTCTAGAAGTACAACATTATGCAGTGATTCGATTGGAAAGGGTCCTGTTAAAATCTTGACGGGAGACCCTTGCAACCATTTGGCCAAAGCGTAGTTATAAGTATTATCATCCATTGCTGCAGAAGGAAAAAGAGATGGACAGCCTATTGTCGAGAATCTTACCAAAAGCCACTGCAGACCTCCTCCGGCCAAGAGGTTCTCGACTTGCCCATCTCTATGGCTTACCCAAGACGCACAAGAAAGAATTAACCATGCGTCCAATATTGTCGGCGACGAATACTTATAACTACGCGTTCAGTTCTTATTTTCAACAGCGGCCATTTAACTGCGTATCTCACATCACATCACCCAAAATTTATATTTTCCACATCCAACTATATCAATGAATCAGAAAGAGGCTATCAGAAAGAGGCTAATAAGTCCAACTCTTTGGGTGATTATTCAATTCTATGACCATAGTTTACTTTATTTCTCTAACTGAGGTAATCGCTATGAATTTTAGATGAAGTTTATTGGTTATAGGAAAATCTAAACGTCTTTACAATTATTCCTATGGACACACCTTGAAGTTACTTTCACCTCCATGGGTAGCTATTAACACAGCTTTTAACTGTTATTGGCATACGGAAAGTCTATACTTATTTATATTTGAATGAGTAAAGTGAAATTTACGTTATCGTACTTCCCTTTTATTATGCTTTCCAGTGACCTATAATACATCAGTCATTTCAACAAAATTTGCAAAATTCTCAATCCTTGGACATGGGTCGACATCATGACATCATGAGGTCACGTGACCAATATATTTACAAAGTTAATCGCTTATAATAAAACTAGTTAAATGTCAGACACACGGCTTTAGACATTTCCTGTAAGACACAGTTTCTGTAAGATATCAGTTTCAGCTTGAAATCGCAGCCATGTCCTAAAGAATCCCAAAATCCTTCTTAAGAGCATTGAATTTGTAATAAGTTTTATCTTGTACCACGGTTACTCTTTAATTTAATGTCAGTAGTATATCTGAGTAATATGGAGTTGCTATAGAAGGGGTCGAGCACTCTACCTCTGGTAAATCACAAAGAGATTTCTCGGTAAATGATATGCATCCCTTTGCTGTGTGCTACAGTACACTCATTTTGAGGGACACAACCTGTCAGTGACCCTTAGGAAACTTCAAGGAAAGCAAACAATGTTGCTATTCTCTTTTGATCAAAATTTTATCATTCTGGGCTACAAACTACTGCTTGCAGTAAGCCAGGAGTACTTCGAGAATGTTAATATTGTACGCATTATATAACTGGGCAGTTAATTGAGATACATATGGCGTAAGGCAATCACAACAAGGAATATCCTCCAAGAATCAGATCAGATTATTAAATTAACAGAATCATGGAGCTGGGCAAGCAGCATAGCACGGGTATAATATGAGTCCCTCAGATAAAGAAGTAAGATATATTATCATTACGATTTTAGAAATATTCCAAGGTTGCATAAATACATCGTAGGTACTCATGACCCTAAACATTGCGTAGAATTTTTACTCATCTCTCGTTGGCTATGTGATAGAACCAGTTTCAGACTTTGTTGACACATGTTGCAGAGTCCTATTTAAGGTTACAGAATTAGCTACCTCTTTATTTTCTAGTCTTTTATATTAACATTTGCCATTAATTTGTATTTTAGGAATTTCCAAAGGTCGTCACCCTCAATGTTGGAGGAAACATCTTCACCACTTCTCTATCAACCCTGTTAAAAGATACAGACTCCATGCTTGCAGCTATGTTCAGCGGTCGTTATGATGTTGCAAGAGACTCCAAGGGACAGTATTTTATAGATCGAGACGGAACGTACTTCGGATACGTTATAGAGTTCTTGCGTGATGGAATCAAACTCCCGCCCCCTGTTATCGCTCTGAAGGTAAGGAAAGTTGAGAAAAAAAGGCATACATGCGCCCGCGAGCTACTAGACCCGCTGTAAAACAAGCCAGGAACCATTGGCCAGCCGCCGTCCACATTTTCAACTCAGCCAAAGTGTCTTCAAGAAGCAAAACATGAAGAAATTTCTGTCTGCTTTAACCCCATATTCTTCGTATCTGTAGTTGGAAATCACTCCCTGAATGGATGTTTTACTTTCGAAACTCTATGTAAAGTAGAGTATGATATATTAAAAATGTCCACTGGGAACTACATCATATTGCTTATAAATTCAAGGATATTTAGTTTTATCTGCGAGTTCAGAAATTGAGAACTCGCACTGACGGCAGCGTAGATAAACATACTATGAGCTGCTATTTTAAAGTCTGTAGTTACGTGACTATACTTACAATCTTATCTGCTATACTTACTTCATTTGTATGTGCATGTTTTAATGGCATGAGTAAGCAGTAATGATTTATTATCTTATCATCAATGGAATGGAAAGTAGGCTATCTAAGAAAAGATGAAAAAACCTTCAGCTTTTCAAAATAAAAAGCAGGGAGGCATGTGAAACTGCATAGGAAATCTAGAACAGAATGTTCGTTGCAGCCGTCTATTCCTGAAACCTTTGTTCCCTCTAGTAGCAATGCTAAAGAGAGACTTAATATCAGATAACAAATCCTTGAACGTGTTGGTGTTTCACTTGATAGGCGTAAGCCCTGTTTGGTAAGAAAATATACAAGAGTTTACCGTGGTAACTGACGTGTTGCAGCTTATTTTCTTACGCAAGGTGGGATCTGATATCCTAGTTTTAAAAGCTACCAAGGGAAGCTGCTCTAAAAGAAATCTGATCTACTAAAAGTAATAGAAGAAATTTATACATCGTTGTGGTAATAAATTACGGTCTTTGTATACCTTGCGATCATATGTTTCTCTCTTGATTCTCTCAAGTTACATTGCATCTCCTCCAGTGGCCAGCCAATGAATTAAAGATAGTCGTATATCCCATAATGTGAGGTCTGTTCGGAAACACTTTCCCACGTGTCATTACATTTCATTGTAAGCCGCCCACTGCTAACATAGCATCTATAAATTTTGAATGTTATTATTACAGTGGAGCCCTGAGAAATGGAAACTGATATGTGATTACCACAACTTGGGTTGAAGGATTGGGAAAGGATTTAAAGAATAGATGGGGCAATTGCGTCACACATTAAGCTATTTAATGTAGTTATGAGAGTCATAGGCGGTTGCATCATTATTACTGGGATAGAAAATCAATTTAAAGTCGCAGTCATTTCTGCGTTTCCCACGTGCGCATTCCATTATCAAATATCTTCAAGAAGGGAGGATTTGAAATGTCAGTTTTGAAAGTAAGACGAAAGAAATAAAAATGCAGCCCCTGGGGACTCGTGACCCATGTTTTCGCGGTGCAGAGAGACTGGTCTCCTATTACGTTGAGCTGGATGTCAATGTCCATTGGTGGATGATTGGGAGCTAATGTGGCGACACAGAAATAGTGTGTGTTGACATCGGAGGTCACATAGCACAGTTGGCATAGCGCATGCTGCGACAGCGTGGGTCACAAGTTCGATCCCCGGTGATGACATATTTTCTACTTCTCTAGTGTTCTTTTCAAACCTGATATCACTTATCTGTTAAAGAGTGGATACTACTTGAACTCTGTATCTATTAACTTTGAAATACTAAAGTGTTTTACTTCATTTTCAAATTGGAAAGTTTTAATCTTAGTACCTCCGATTTTCGCATATGGGAACTTCTATTTCAAGTATACTTTTTCTCGAAACGATTAAAAACTTTCACTGAATTCCAATGTTGTTATGAATTTGAATTTGTGGATAAGTTTATTTACGATATTTGTCTTTAGATAGCTCTAAAAAGACTACTCGTTTTCATTCGGATTAAAACAGCTCCTTTCCTACGACTCTGATCAGAAGCTGACTTCAGATCTGTCACATAGATACTAAGGAAAGGATCGAAATTTACAAAATGTACAAAAACTAGGAATGCCAACATTGAACAGACCATTAAACTGCGGGTATAACTGACGAGGTTACTTAAACAAAGGAATATCCCAAAACAAAATTTATGTCAATCTTTGCATTTTTACTACAAATAATTTAATCAAATATTTGTCTACATTTTTATGTCTATTAGAGCTGTATTACAAGTTTACAAACATCTTAGAGCTGATAATTTGCCTTTACATTTTTCAGGTTTATGCAGAGGCAGAATTTTACCAAATTCAAGGCTTAAAGGATGCATTGGAAGTCTTTCCCGACGTATTCTCGGCAAAGCTCGACAAATTACGGAAGGCTTTATTTCGACTGGATTTCTGGAAGTCTGAACTGATAGCACTTAGTCAAAAGAAATGTCTCTCGTCATTGAAATCGAGCTCTGTAGTCCACTTCATGTCAGGAGAAGATTACAAGCAAGCGACCGAAGACACAATATGCACTCGTGGTGAACACGATCCGTTTGTTACCAGGCAGATTAAGGAATGCCGAGATAAAGTGAAGACTCACAGCGAATCTATAGATCACGTAAATAAAAAAGTGCAACAAGCTGACATCATTATTAACGATGTGAAACAAAAAGAAATGAAAACTTTTATACAACTGCTAGAAATTCAGTACAAAAAGGAAGGATATAGTGTTGTCATAACAGAGGATTCAATTAAATGTAAAAATTATCAGATGATTTATGGATATGGAAAGGAAGAGTGTAAGTTTGGGATACACTATTATATGGCAGAATTCGAATGGTCTAATTAGGAGTACTTGCACATTAACACTTAGTTTGAATAACCTGTTAAACAGGTATTGTTTGAAATGACTGATATACGAAATACGTGCACTCACTAGACACTCAGTCTTTCCATTTCACCAGTCAAAGGTCACAGAGTATCTCTAAGTCCACCTAATTTATATACAATATTGGACGACTACACGGACTACACCTAAAATAATTTTATCTGCATTGCAGGCTAATAAATACAAACAAGTGGTAGATATAATAACTATATGTCCCTATATGGCCTAAACTTATAAAGGATTTTATAGCTCATGGACCTACATCCATGTTACATTTTTAACTTCAGAAACCTCCGAACAATTAAAAAAATTGCTTTTAGGTCCATTCATCTAACAACGGAGTAATAGGGTAAAATCGCATTTACAATATGTCCGCCAATCAAAGCCTGCCAATAATTCAAGAAATTCGAACTGTTCAATTCGTTTTCTTTAAAAGTGTATATTTATTAACAATTCTGCCGACGGCAGTAGTAATTGAAGACGCCCGTCGTTAAGTATTCCGTAGACTATTGAATCAAGTTGTAAATGCAAATCTGCCTTCAATGAACAGAAATTTGGTATATCCAGGCATCTTTTACAACGAGTTCAATAATGGCTATTTGCCAAAATGACGATAAATGCTAGCGCGTTCAATCGTCATTTGTCTCGGTTTTGGCAGAGTACGATCAATAGCAGTTGGTAAATAGGTAGCGATTTTATTGTGGGCTTTCATCAATCTATTTTTCAAATGTAAAAAGCGTTATATGATTCGTATCAGAAATGGAAAAGAAATTTATTAAAATATTTCTTTCAGATAGGATATGTTTTAATGGGGTAGTTTATTACAAAGTATGAATAGCTTGTATCAGCACTATCGCCTAAATGCAAAGTAAAAGTAAGTAGAAAATTATTTTGTGATTTTTTCATGATGTAAAGGCATTTAATGAAGCCATGGCATCACTTGAGAACGTGTGTAACTCCTGTGCAAGTGTGATAGTCGTGCATATTTTCCCTACACCAAACCAAATGTTGCTAAATAGCATAAACCTCAAAGACGGTTGCTACTCCCAACCCGTTGCTGCACCTTCAAGTGGCAGGCACATGTGTCACACGTAACAGTCTCCCAACCACAGACCACAGATGAACAGTGGGCCCTATATTGAAGCTACCCTAAATAAGCATTAAAACCATGGAACATGCTTACTAATAAATATACGGCGGCAGGAGGGTCCGAGGACGCCACCAGGTGGAGAAGTGAACCACAGGTCATGCTCAATAGCTCAATAGGACCGCCCGTCACTGGTTATGGAAAAGCATCCGTTGTCAATACGTATAGGTACTACACCCTATCTTTGCCTAAAGGCTCAACACATTTAACTTCATCGTCAGTTTAGTTCGTGCGAAAAAGTGTTAAGTATCTTCCTCATTTACAGTTTCTAACGGTATGCCATTGGGTTGGTGCACATTCTCCAAGTGAAGCTATCGAGATAACGATATTTGGATATTTAGACTGTTGCTACACTATGCATACAATGTACTTTTACAATCATTTCACTGTACTTACAAAGGCTTGAAATGTCTAAAGATTTTAAAATAATTACAGCCATTTTGAATTCATGATGTTGTTCCTCCTGATCACTGAAAAGAACTGGGCACAAAGTTTTGTTTACGTCACGATCCTGGTCTACTTACTCGGTGTATAGTAATTACTAATGCTTTACTCTTTTCTCATTGTGTGTTCACAGCCAAGCAATTTAAGCGATTGACACGAAACGAGCTGGACGTACAAGAGGTTTGGGCCTCACTTTAGATGTGGAGCCATATTAAGAACCAATCAAGCTCCATAGCGTTTGATGATTGAAGCAGTACATTTGATGACGACTCCGAGACCTACAAATCCCGTAAATGCTACAAGTAGTATCAAAATATGAGTTACCATACTGGCATAGCTGCTCTAGTAGATTGTTAAGCTCACTGTTACAATGATATATGTTGGCCAAATAACAGTAGAAGGCTTTAACTTTTACGATGTAATACAACTAAACCTTGCCTCTGCCCATAATATTTTGAACAACTTTCTTCCTGTTGTAAGTTGGCAGTGCGCAAACGCTGTCCTGGTTGTTCAAAGAAACAGTGCTTTCGTCCTGTGAAAAGCAAATAGCTTTTCAAATCAAGGGATCCTATTGGCTATTGGCTCAAGGCGATAGCGACTTTTCATAAGTCACCAAGCTACTACAGGAGTCTAAGTAAACAGACGTGCATCACGGTATAGCTCGGGTAGCACGACGGTGCATCGTAGCGCCTAAACCAGGCCTATTCAACTGGGCAGCCCGCGGGTTACGCTCCGTCAAGAAGCAATACCAGAGTGGCCCAGCTCAAGTTTCAGCCAAAAGCATACTCCGTCAGACTGACTTCAGTATTTGTTTTGTTTTATCAGTCATCTGAGAGACACCAAGTTGCTGTTTCTGACGGTTTGTCCAATTCCTGCTTCTTGTTTTATGTTATTTATGCTGGTTGTAAATTTGTTCTTACCCTCTTCTTATCGACCGCCTAAAATGTCTGGCCAGCTTCAGCTTTCGGGTTTCAAATGCAGCTCAACTGAGTTTCTAATCGGGTAACCCTAGGCCCTAAGCAAAGCACTGCTGCAACTGGGTATGCACACTGACACGATAAGCACCTGTGTTCAATAATAGGTCAAGTTGATCGAACTGCAGGGAACGTTTCGTAAACACACATCAGCTAGGAGGTGACTTAAACTCAATAGCCGATTACTGGCATTAAGAGACGAGGAGCTTAAAAAACCCATGTTACAAAGTTTGGACGACGGCATTGCGCAAGTAAGCGGCACACCGACGTGGACTGATATATTTTGTTAAAGTGCCATATTAAGGGCAAATTGTTAAAACTGTGAAAGATGGTGGACAGAAAGACCTAGGAGAATACATGACATTATTCAATTATTGAAGATAGAGACCAAGAAGCCATATATTTAGAGCAACTGACTGAAAATCCACGGGTTATGAGATTCGGAGGTTCGGGTACTGCCGAAATATCCTCTAGAAAGTCATGAATTTCTATTGAGCTTGAGTACAAATGTTGACCAATCAGTTGGGTATACTCTTTTACACATTCCATTTCTGTCATTCTGACGTTAGTACTCTGAGGAGTGTTAGATGAAAAAAGCTTTTTAGTATGCAATGTTTTCGCTATTTCCTGGAAGATTCTTGTTTTGTACCACAAACAAAGTATTTGATCACCAAACGTGGAGCTATCAGTGAGAAAGGCATACACACCGCAAGGGTAAGTTTGACATTTGGAATGCCAAAAGTACCCTGGGTACTTTTCGCCAAATCGTTATTTTTCCTCTCCGACACCCACGACCCCTCTAGGTAAGGTATCGACCAAAAGTACCTCCCTCCCGGTACATTCCAAGTTCCAATCTTGGATACCTTTGATCTTAGTTTGTTATTGTTCGCGGTCACATTACCATCGTCCGACCCCGCGACACAGGGGAGATACTCCCCAGTGCGACACTACCGTGCGAGGGATCCGAGTGAAATGGAACCCTGATAATGCTGACATATTGTTAACGTATTGAATCTCATTATAACATTATAACATGGTACTATTCTTCATTTTGGATTTATTTAGCATCCAAAATGGAGAAAAAAAAATGGTAGAAAATAGTTCCGTTACTGGAAGCTGATCTACCCAATTATGGCACTCCCTCCCAACTGTCATGCATTTTAATACTCTTAATTAGCACATCTCCAATCTAAAGGCTTATTAGAACAAAGAGCTTGTGAGAAAAATACAATGTAATTATATAACATAATCAACAAAGAAATTTCAGTACTGGGTATGCTGTCGGTAGGTGTTTCTGCACTAATTTTATCCATTGCAAGATCCAGTAAATTTATACTGCTGAGTTGTATCATTTCTGGTAAACAGTGTTTAAAGTATTTTGTCTTACTTGATTTATACTAATAGCATGGTCTTCTTCTGAAAATATAATTAAAGAGGGTTGTGACAGAAGATGACTTTCTGGGTCATAACATTCTCTAGATCAGTGTTTTTCAACTTGGGGCAGACCCCCTTTGGGGTATTTAAGATTTTTAGGGGGTAAAATCGAGATCAGGGGGACAAGGAGGGTGAAAGCCATACCTAGTGAAATTTATCTAGTAAAATACATTTTTGTTGCGAAACGTTGTACTAAACTTCTTGATTTCTCAACTCGTCGGCATGTGCTTGTCTTGCTTCGAGATGCTGGAAATAAAAAGAAGATAATTAACTGCTGTTTCAGATTTTTTCTTGTTGATGTAGATATTCCTTTCAAATTTAAGAACGATATCTTGAGCAATTGTCGAGACACACTTTCAAACTTTGGATCATACCTATCAAAACCTTGTTATTTGAACCCAGTTTATAATGTCGTGAACTGGGAAATATTTAACAGTGTTTTCTTAAGATCTTGAGCAAATTTGACAAGCCGTTTCTTCCAGTGGTTATACGTTTAGAATGCTATCTTTTGAATACGGGCATTCCTGTAAAATTGGGATTTCCTGTAAATACCTTTCGTGACGTCGCCTCTGTAGTATTCTATCGACGAAGAGGATCAATCTCGATTTATATGGACATTTTTGTTGTGCTAGAGGGCGTAATATAGTTTCAGACGTTGAAAAACTCTGAAACAGATTATCATAGTATTAGTAACATACATTTTCCAACAAACGTATGCTTCAAAAATAATAGTTGTGACTAATTACGAAAAACTTTAGCTCGGAAACTTAGGAATAGTCCAGTCTGTTTATCAGGGGTAAATCTATTGATTTCAGTAAATTCAATGAAAATAGTTGAAAGATTCATTTTTAAAGAAGGAGTCAAACCTTAGATTAACATATGGGGAATCGATTATCATCGATTATCATCGCGTATCATCGAGTATCACCGAGTATCATCGAGTATCATCGAGTGTCATCGAGTATCATCGAGTATCATCGAGTATCATCGAGTATCATCGAGTATCATCGAGTATCATCGAGTGTCAACGAGTATCATCGAGTATCATCGAGTATCATCGAGTATCATCGAGTATCATCGAGTATCATCGGAGGCTAATTGTGGTGATCAGTGGAACTTGATATCCTGATACATTTACACATCTGTTCATTCACAGAAAAGTGATCCCTCTGGTGATTGCAAATTAGAATTCGCCTTCGTCTTGAGTATGGAAATGAACATGTACCCTCTCAACAGTATAGGCCATTTAAACCATCGTATTGTTTCAAAGTTTCCTTCAGATAAAGTTAAGGAATATGTTTATCATACACATACTCATGCAAATGTAATTTAAGGCGCTTTAAAGGCTTTCAGTGATTTCAGACGCCCCTGGCCTGGTTCACCAGGCTCTTCTGGTCTTGGCTTTTGATTCCTGGAGACCAATACCACAAATATGGGACTCCAGTGTACATAATGGTATCATAAAGGTATAGCAAATGGTAAAATAATGACAATTGTTTTAGAATACTTGTTTGCATTATTTGTTTCCATATAGATTTACATCATCATCGTCAGAATCAATATCATCATGACAGCATTTTTCTTCAAATCGGCAGTTCCTGATAATGCGCACCTTGCAATTACACACGTTAATGCGCATTAGTGGTTCAAATCTTTGGTTTTCCAGGCTGTAACTTGGGAAAAATCTACCTTCTGTAGCAGCATTGCTGACTAAAGCTAAAAGGCTAGTGCATATGTCGCGAGCTCTGGCGATGGTTGTTATCCAAGGATGTTTTTCATATTAAGATCCCACTACAATTGTGCCATTAAGAACTTTAAAGTTGACAACAAGTTTGCTGTACCAGTCTCTGTGCCGAATGTTCGTTTGTTGACATTTTCTCTGCAGGCAAATAAAAGCTGATGAAGCTGGTCTCTTGATGCTGCATTTAAGACCTTCTTTGATGCAATGAGCCCCCGTCCTTTAAAAGGGTCTAGTAAGTTTGATAAACACTTGTCAGCTTGATGTATTACTTCAAGAAGGAAAAGATGACCCCTGCTTTTCAACACTAGTGATCTTGGCTTGAGTAGCAATTGCATTTGGAAGTTTGGCAGTTTCTGCCTAGCATTGCTGTATAAACTTTCCTTTAAACTGAACGTCCTGCAGTGAAAGCAGATTGCCAGCATCAGCGCTTATTTTGATAGAATACATGCAAGTTATCAAACTTTGTGACCAATAGTAAAAGGTGATAAATTTACACCAAATTGATTCAATCATTCGGCATTTATAAGGTAGTGCGGGATTTGTAGCGTTAATCTTGCGACCTTACTTGTTCATCAGCTGCAAAGTAGCCAAAGGAATATCATAATAATGACAAAATGCCAAGTATAAATTCCGACTTAAGTGAAGTTCGAAAGAAGCCAAATTTCTGAAATTAACTTTTCAAGAGCGAAATTACCAACACTGCCTTGTAGTACGTACCATCAAAAGATCATGCAAGCAAAATTTCCTGATTTGGTATTCATGAAGTTGGATGTTTTCTCTCTATAAATTACCTCGTTTTATCGTTATGAAAAAACATGTACACAAGGTTTGTTTTTATGTACGTTGTTCAACAAAACTGTTTGGAAAAAAATGTTGCGGTTAGCCTTGTTGGAATTGTCTGCTTGTGGGTTTAGTGCTTGTCAATAATTTCTAGCTATTTACTTGAGTTACTATGAGGTGTCATCTCGCTCCGAGCAATGAGGGTAACAGCATCGATTATATTAATCACCACTTGGCAACATGGTAGAAGGCATAAAAGAAGCGCCGTTATATCACACAAAATTTCCCAAAACTGAAAATTTTTCTAATGTTTTTCGGTGCCACAATTCTTCATCGATTCGGCGCAGGTGCTGCCTGAAATAACGTACTAACGAAGTAGCGATTCCGATGCAAATTTCTCAGATATTCATATGGAACCATGAAATACAGTCATAGAAGTGGAGAATTAGATTTGTAAAATTTTAAGACCCAGTCGTCTTTGCAACGTATGCATTCACCGTAAAGCTTCGTATTAAAAACTAAGGTGTTACCTAAATGTAGCCGAGGAGGTTCTAATAAAAATTTTCCCGCGTTTTCCAAATTTACAGGCTCGAAGTGACTTACGCAAAGAGCGATGTTCATAGGAAATTCCACGTGTATAAGGCAAACCTGCTTAATATTTTATGTAATGTGTGTTTTGGTTTTCTCGGACGTAGGCGGAAGCGTTAATTAGATAGTGGACCATATTATCAATCGGATTGAGTGAAAACGTGGAATGCAAGGTTTCTGAAGGTTACCAATGCCCACATAGGACTCCCAAGACGTGATCTATTATGATGAGGCATGATTCGACGTTTTGATGTACCACGTTGTCTTGGATCTTGACAATATAGTCAAGTTATCATTGACTAAAACAGGGATTAACGAAGTTCTTTTGATTTGTGCCTAGAATTGAGTAGCATATTTGCAAATTCAACGCAGTAGTTAATGGTTGTTAATTTCCTTTCATCCGGTGTGTTTATTCCATTCTATTCTTCCAGGAGGAGTAATTCCCTGCTTATTGTGTCAGAAGAAATAACATAAGTATCGTAGGGAGGAGTTCAAATTGAGCCTGATGATCAGAGGAAATACCAAAGATAGAGAATTCAAACCTCAGTGTAGATAAAGATTTTGATTTCTGCATTTCGTGTTTGCGCAGCATGTCTAGTTAACCGTGTATTACTGACGTAAAGTGTTGTTGTACCGAGAGAGAGCCTGCCTCCCATTAGGAGTTAAGCCGTCCTGAATTCATGTCTCATCATACTGAATGGAATTTGCCTAAAGTTTGTCTGTGCTGAATTTACCTTGGTGCATCTTATGGTCTCATGTGAGCGGTCGAGCCTTCTGATACATCTCTGGACAGTGATCACAGGTTAGTATCACAGTTTCGTTTATTCTGCTACACCATCAGAATAGATGCTGGCTTTTGTTTGCTATGTATTACTACGTCATCTCTGCCTCTATCTCAGGGTCTCTATTGCTTTCGTTACATAGCTTGAACTGGGAAGAAATACCTTGGTAGGTTGGAACCTTGATTTATCCATCTGACTGACTTCAGTGCGTAATGCTATATGCAAAAGAGAACTCTTCAATCGCAGTCATTTTGCGTTACGTAATTTCAGTTCGTAAGGCATTTACTTCTTTCTGTTTATGTATATTATCGGAAGAAGCTTTTATTTATATGCAAAGTTTCATAAATGTGCCACATGTTAAATGTAGAAACTTAAAAAACAGAATGAGTTGTGCCTCAATCGATTGTCAACATGCCAATCTTCTTTGACCAACAATGGAAATCGTGGCGTGTGTGCTGTTGCGTAAAACATTTTCTTTGGGACACATGGCTGCCTACCCTCGATATTTTCTGCAACTCCTTCACTCATGATTCTCATGTAAATGCTACTTTTAAAGAGAGCTAATGAAAGATACAAGAAATATATACTTATGGTGTAATATATCACGGGAATTAAAGAAATGAGACGTAACATAGAGCTTACATAAGATCGACGCGTTTTATTCACGGTGTTCGCAAGTTTAAGTACATTAACTATTTTTTTCTCCCAATCCACTGAAAGTTTTGTTTTTGTAAGCTTGAAGCCATAAAGACATCCTAACATCTCTTAAGCATTTTTGATGCCTGATTGAGTTAGTGGTGTTATGGAACTTTTAGCCTCGTGGCCTCTTTTAACGGTTAACAAAACGGATACGAGGTTTGAATATTTCTGCCGCATCTGCCTTTTACCTTTAGGATAAACCTGTTTCACTTACAAAATTTTGCGATTAAAGTTGGGCTTACATGGTAGGACAATAAACATGTTCTAACTCCACGTTATGGGGATGGACATTACGCTTTTACGGAATGACCTGGTTAGGATCTCCAAATCTCGGTTTCATTTCTTTTGTTCGAGAAAGAGGCCACGAAGCTAAATGCTCCAGAAAGGTAAACGATCCTCAACAGTGCCGGCAGATGGTGTAAATGTTGAGAATCGTTTAGTTTCCTGGCCTCTTTCTCGATTTAAATATCAGATGCGAGGTATCACGGCGCCTACTGACTCGTTTTGGCTCTTGACGGCAAGTGTCTTGTACACAAAATATTGTGCTGGAAACAACGGAATTAATATAATAATCACATAACTATAATAATCTCTTAAAATTGTCGAAACGGAGAATGTGTCTCCATAGCGTAATGGACACGAGAATACTTTTGAACATCGTATCCGGACTTTCTTTGCTTGACAACAAGGCTACGAAGCTGAACTTTTCACAATATTATTATCTAATTCCTGACATCGGTTTCGATGCCCATATATTTGAGGACAATCGTATTTCTTGATTAAAAAATAAAGAGCTGAAATGCTAACGATTTGCTAGTTACGAGGTATGATCAAGTTAACGACAATCAACTAAGGTTTGTATTTTTACTTTCCTAAACTTCCTACGATTTTTAAATGAATGGTTCTCATTCCACGCTAACAGTTACGCAAAATGAATGAGGATGAGGAATTAAGTTGCAAAGCTGGCCCTCTGGCAGTTCAACATGGTATTAAATGAAAGCCAATGAAAGCCATCTTGCCATGAAGATGCAAATTCATCATCTTCCACATAAGTCGGAATTTAGTACCAACAAAGTGCAATAAATTATCTTGTTGAGACCTAAAATGTTTCACGTGCAAAACTATTGAGGTGGGGGTGGCGTTGACTGTTGGGTAGTAGTTTGTGCGGTAATGATTGCTTGTTATGGGGTTTTTAGAGTTTGGTTTTTTGCGCCTCGTTCACATGTACGACCGTATGCTTTTCCTGTCCAACTACCCAAATCCTACTGCACGTAGAATGTTATCCCCCTTAGAGAGTACATTTGCTCCAATCTTTTCTATTAGTGACACAGTTTTCTTCCTCTGACCATGTTTACCTTTACCAGCTACTTTTCTCTTCCTTTTTACGATCTTCTTGCTTGGTAGTGTTTATTCAATTCAGCTTTCATAATTACTCCTCCAGTTCTGCTCTAAAACATTTATCTCTCAGCACATTTGCCTTAAATTTCAACACTTTTACAAAGTAGTACAAATTGATTTTGCGTTGAATCAAATACGGCACAGCACCTTTTGTTTCTAGGATTAATTTACTTAGCAAGATGTTCTTCTTTTTTTACACAACATTTCAACAACTTCAACGTATACATATATCCTGCATGAGTCTTTACTGACACTCTCCACTTTCCGCTGCAGCCGGTACTTCAGATTTTCTGCTCCTTCAGAAGTCTAAGATAGACCCCCAATCCGTTTATTAAGCTTAAGTTATTAATACTGGTTAAAAAATTTTCTGAGTAAGTATTTTTGTTATCTCCAGTCAAAACGCCCCTTCCCCAGAGTTATTGGCTGAGATAGCTTGCACATTTATCCAGCTTGCCTAGTTCTTCCAATTTTTCACAAAAGACAAAATTGTCGGAAGTATGATTATGGTAATTAGTACCACATCCGGAAGTTATGACACATGTGATCGTACACACCTGTAAACTTTGTCTTGACATTCATTCGCTTATGAACTTGGTTGTGATTAGACATCTTATGTTAATATGAAAGTGACATTGAACTATTCAAGGCAATATTTAAAATAGAACAAAAGTAAAAAAAGCCTGTATTTGAAAATTGAACAGATGAAATGTAGTTAGGTGATATACATTACTGGCGTTTATCGTTATTTGTAGCATCTTTGAACGCCATTTTAAATCGACTCCGAAATCGACTGTGGACATAAAGACAGGGTGGTTGTAACGCCATTAAAGAGTTGAAGATTGTTGATCACAATTTTTTGAAACGTTTCTCTAAGAAACAATTTCACTTCCAAATAGTAAAATTCAATCTTAAAAGCAAAAAGAGAGAAACTTGGAACTTTTTTTTTCCAAATTAAACTTGAAAATTGTTAATTAAAATCTTAAAAAACCGTTTTTCAGAAAAAACCATTTGAATGCAAAATATAAAGATGCGTTATTTTTACAAAGAGAGGCATTCAAAACCTATTTTTATCAGATTAGAAATTGTTAACCAAAATCTTCCAAATCTTCCTGTAAGAAACAAGTCCGCTTAAAAGTAACCAAATTCCATGTTTTGTCATAAAGAGAGGTATCCTAAACCTATCACTACAAAATTGAGAATTGCTTGCAAAAACCTTGTGCAGAAAAACAAATTTGCTTTCCGAACATTAAGATGTCATGTTTTGTTAGGGTTGTTTTTCAAGCACTCCTTCTTTACCAGGGTTAACCTCATATGGTTACAGTTTGGTTGTAAGTAAAGACATAAATATATACAATCTAATCAAAAATTTTGCTCGGATGGAGTCCGTTTGAGCATTCGAGCTAGGCTCGAGCGTACAAATTCATGGCATCCCTTTAACCTAACAATCAAATTTGCTGCTTCACCTAGCAAGCACTTGAAAATGTTCAATCAGGCGATCTCGAATAAAATAGTGATTAAGCATACTCAACAAAACTATAACTTGAATTCGACGAAAATAGTCTCTTACCCTGCAAGCCTTTGAATTTGTATCATAGTATTTCATACCTTCCTCTGCAATCACCTTAAAACCCGCATTTCCATATTCGACAGGCAGTAAAGTGCAGTTGACCATTCCATTCCATTGTTTCGTGTTGATTGATTTGCATGTATAATCCACAAGACATTTATTCATACATCTTTGTTCACTTAGTGTTATAATTACTCTTGCACCCTTAACAAGAACAACCCTATACCCAGAGACTTTTTCATAAAATATGGTATTCATCGTAAGGATACTTCGATGGAAATTTTCTCCCAGTACAACATTACAAAGAATGCTCAGTACATACAATGACATCATGAACATGTTGTCAGAATATGTGTTACTCAACTTCATTTAATCAAATGGCTACATTTCAATTTTTGAAGCAAATATATCTAATTAACATGTAAGGAATGGTAACAATATTGTAAATATCACATAGATACATTGATGGTTTACAGAGCAAGCATTATCCTGGAACATCGGAAAAAAGTTGTGACCCCTCATCATGTCCCCTTTTATACACTTAGGTCTTTTTGTACTTTTGTAAGGCGATAAATATGACATTTGGTAAATTTGTAATTTTTAGTACAAAAAGCCAAATATTTAAAGAATAAATTATATATCAATGGTGCTGTTAGCAGCTGAGTTAGGGAACAGGTACCAAGGTATAGTCAAATAATTATCAATGCAACTTTATCCAATGAAGGAAGAGGGGAGGGAGCAAAATACGTTAGCCTGATATGATCAATTAAAGTCCTCGCGGTATAACACAGTTCATGCAAACTCACTTGATCATCGCTTGCAAATTTTTTCGATCTTTACGTAAATACGTTTTGGTAATTAGTTATTCCTTGAAAAGATCCCGTTTTTTGCTTATCCCTTCCTTCCTAATGATATTATAAAAGAGGATTGAACAGTCAAGCCAACTTTGAAACAGTCATTTTACTCATTTTTAGTGTAGCTAACAGTAGCCCTCAGCCGAGTTTTATTCCAAACAGCATGCCAGCTTAACAATTTCGAAATGTTCGCATTGTACGTTTCATGAATTAACCGGCCAGCTACTTCTTTCCGTTGTGGTTTTTCTAGTAATGTTATTTTAAACCCTCTTTACTCGCCCCGATAAGATGTTTTAATTAAACATCTTATTGTATGTATTTGACGGTTGGTTTTGAAACTAATTTGCAAAATGCAATATAATTGGAAACGTAAAACAATTATGGGAAGATTTGAAGACAATATTTGACAAAATGTATTACAGTAATTAATCTAAGTGCGTACGAGTGCGATTAGCGGAATGGCAAAGGACAGTAAGTGTTTTATGATGAAACTAAAAGACCTTAATGTTGAGAATGATGATTTTCCATTATTTAAGATTATATCTTGTGCAATAGTGATCACATATTTTCGTTTCTGTTAAAGAACTAATGATTGTACCAATCCCGAGATTCTTGTGTGATAGTTTTAAATAAAATTATACATTGTACTATGCAATTATTATGCCTGAAAAGTGAGAAACGGTTGTATCATTCAAAACAAAATATATACATGAAGTTTGAAAAATTTCTGTTAATATTGTAGCTGCTGCAGATGTTGTTGCTGTTGACGTCTTCTTCCTGTGACCCATTGCGATTTTTTTCTAAGAAAAAGATTATGTATAATTTCATACTAAGGTCTGTAGACAGGTTCACATCTTTTGTTTTGATAGGGTAAAGGATGTGTGTTTCCTTATAGTTGTTGACAAAATAAACATGTCTGCATCCATGATGAAATTTCATAGTCTTCATAATTTGCTTGGCGAAAGCAACAAGAATATAAGTACGTTGAATGTTTGTAACAGCCATTGTATTGTAAAATTTTAAAATGTAAAATATGTGACATTGAAGTTTTTGAAATATTATTATCTCATTCAGACTCTTCATAACTGTGTAAATGCTTACTGTACTAACTGCATCTATTAAAAGAGCGAAAACTTTTAAATGAATATTATAAATTGCAATACGCAGCTATTTGCACAGGAGGATAAATTCTTCCCTACATCTGTTGACTTCTTCATCTTCTTTATCGTTTCCCTGATCTATCTAAGGTCTCAGGTCGGCGAACAGTATCTTGCTCCTCCTCAAAACACAATTGTAAACGTCATCGTCCTCTAGTCCAGTTGCTTTCGTACTCTCTTTTAACCTAGAAATATTTTTACTAATTATTTCACAAGAAGTGATAACGTATTGTTTGAAGAGTATTTCCTTTTCTTTCTAAGTCCTTAAATGCACAGTTATACCATTTTAATGCTAACTAAACTTTTAATGCATCTGATGCACAAATTTGCTAAAAATGTATCACTATTGGTTACTAGTTCGAATTTACAGCCTTCAACAGCTACACACTAGAAGACATTTGCTGCATAAACATGGATGGCTAAAAGTTTGGTATGATGGTATGTTGTAAAAATTGATATATTATTGCGCTTATAGTACTTGTCTTATACTAGTTTACTAAATGAGTGGGCGTCAAAGTAAATCTGACAACTGAGAAAATGCGATTGCTGGCGCAAGACAATGATCAATCTTAGGTAACCTTTTCTTTCATCTACGTGTTGCCTGTTGTTTGTCAACCCTGCCTCTGTTGAAATAAGATTTTAAAAATTGTATAAATCCTATCCTGTAAACCATTTCGCGTACTGCTAAAAGAATAAAAATGAACCATAATTAAAAATGGGAAGCGACAAAATCTGTTGAACTTATGATAATGTATGCGAATAATTAGTTGCGTCATAAAGTGTCGGCAATTGTATATTTAGTTAGTCGTCGTTTGAAACTCAGTAAATCAACTCGTGTTATCTTTCTCATGGTGTGATTTATGAAATGTTTATTAAGATAAATAGAGTGCACAAAATGGAGTGCGTATTATCCATAATCTAAAGATACATTGGGCATTTTACCAGGTAATGGGACCAGTAAAGAGCCGAAGGAGATAGTTGTATAAAATTGCAAAAGTTTCTTCGTGAAAATTAAAGTTATTACAAAATCATATTGAGCGTTATCCCTCACTACTTTTAAGAGTATAAATACCACAAACGTAAGCAAATATAGCGTGCCTTGCTCAATTGTAACACTTTTTTCGCTCTTGCATCAATTTTACAATGTTTTGCATTTTGTACTTTTGATAAGTTGTTTACGTATCTCCAATAACAATGACTTTTTCATTGTCCCAATCATATGTTGAAAAACTCAACAGTTCTTTCATAAATTCATAAATGTTAGATACAGTGTCTTTTCATCATTAAGCTGTTTATTAAATTCATGGCACTAAAAACGCTTATCAATATTCAAGTCTGTTTGTTGCTCTTGAACATTGCATTTCAGAACATGAAGTTGCTCCAAATTCAGTACCTTCAAGTTTGTACTCTTGAACCTAAAAGCAATATGTTTCAATGACCTAACCATCTGTTGGGAATCACATTGGGTTCTTTGTAAATACAGAAAAGCAGTCCATTGTTGTTATTTGTTCTAAAACCACACTCTATTAACAAAAGCTTCTCGTTGCTTTCAATCGATCCACTCAATAACATTTTGTTGTTCCAAATTCAATACCTTTCTCTTATTTAAGTTTTTATCCTTCAATAAAATGGCAATATATTTCAATGATACCAAATCATCTGTTCGAAGCACATTGGGTTTCTTTGTAAATATAGAGTGCAGTCCATTGGTATCATTTATTTGCTGCCAAATTTGATGACTCCAAACCTCTTTCTAATATTCAAGGCTTTTTGTTGCTCGTGAACAGACTACTCAATAACATTTTGTTGCTCCAAATTCAATACCTTTGTTATATTTAAGTTTCTATTCTTAAATACAATAGCAATATATTTTAATGCTACCAAATTATCTGTTGCAAGACACATTGGATTTCATTGTAAAAACAGAGTGTGGTCAGTTTTTGTCATTAAGCTGCTCCAAAATGTGATGGCTCCGAACCACTTTTTAATATCCAAGAATGTTTATTGCTCGTAAACGATCCACTTTATAACATTTTGTTGCTCCAAATTCAATATCTTTCTCATATTTTAGATTCTATTTTTTACTAGAATAACAATAGATTTCAATAATACCAAACCAACTGTTGCAAAATACATTGGTTTTGTTTGCAGATACAGAGTGTGGTCTATTTTCGAAAATTAAGCTGCTCCAAATATTGATGGCTCCAAACCATGATCTTCAGCAAGACATTGATCTTGGTCATCTATAAGAAAAATTAAATTTGTAAAGAATATTTAAGCATGAAAAATTAGGTGTCAAAAGTATAATTTATTCAAGGTCTATCTATGCATTTCGATATCAAGTGCTATCCTATCCAAACTCTTACGGTCGACTACATCCACTTGTATAAAGAATTATTTCAAAGGTTTATCAAACAAAATTCTTATGGAGAAGATAAATAACTATTGTGTAGTTATTTAAAGATTGAAGGAATTGAATCCATAGACTTCTTCTTCTTCTTCTTTCGGCTTATCCCATTTAGGGGCGCCACAGCGAGTTAACTCCCTCCACCTTTTCCTATCATGTGAAACCATAGACAGTAATCAGAAATATATATAACTATGATATCTTTCATTTTCATGACAAATTTCATTCTCGGGTTTTTTATTCCTCAAGTGGAATGACTTTTAGCTGTAATCAATTGTAAAAGACAGGACTATTCAAGAAAAGATAGCGTAAAGTAATCATCACATTATTTTGAATTTGATTGGAAACAAACCCTTGCTCCTTTCAAGGTCAACTATCTTTGTGCTGGCTTGCCCTTTGCTCAAGTTTCTTTGTAGGAGACCCCTGAGCTCACTAAATAACCTTAAAAACTAACTTAATTTACTTACCAAACTAACTAATTAGTTTACTTTTGGAAAAATGCCAAGGACACACTTTTGGAAAGATACCAGGGCGAGTTGACATTACCATACAACGTCGGTCTGCTGTTCATGAGATTTTTCCGATTTACTCTCTCGGGAATATAGACAAATGGCGGCCATACACGACACTTTATTGTTTTTTTCCATTTTGACTCATTTTCATGTATCAAGAATTTTGACTTGAGTCTTAACTATATTGCCATACCAGCTATTTTACAAGTTGTATTCCTGTTTATTTATTTTTCAAATGGCTTAACTTGTAGGAACCTTTTTAATTTTAAGCTCAACTTATAAATTCACTAGAAGTCAATAACACATTGCCATCATTAAGTATAATGAAAAATTGTTGGTCTGTAGATAGCAATGAATTAAAGTTCAATCTGAACCAATGTTGATAACCCTTTATGAAAGTTCTGGAAAAGTCCTAGGACTTATTGTATCCTTCCAATAGACGCTGCTCTCTAGTAAACGCCGCATTTTGAAAGCAAAGCCTATTATAGAACGGCCCAAACTGGAAATATTAAATAGTTTTTATACGAGTTTAACTTGTACTCGAAATATTCTACAATGGCCTTGGAAATGTTGGAACAAATGTAGCAGAAAATCGAAATATTGTTCACCAACCCATTTAACCTACCCAAGTTAATTCACCTAGTTTAATTTTCTTAAATAATTAATTTGTCGAAAGTCTCTTCAAGGTAGCCCTTGTCATCCTGGTAAACAATGATGGACACTTATCAGTTTATTGGAGGGGGGAGGGGGTGACAAAGTCACATTTTGACCATTGTGACAAAAGGCAGTTATACACAGACACCATTACATTAGGAGTACCACCTCCACATAATCAATTAAGTACTATTGCTGAAATTGGTCTGTCTTAAGGCATATTTGCTGCGATTGATAATCTTCATTTATCAAGAAACATTATAGGTGGGTAACTGCACCCTTTTCTTCCCAAGGATCCGTCCTTTCTGGTAAAAATCAATGCCATGTTGATGCAAGGCTGCAATAAATTCCCTGTGGGGCATCTGATCTTGTGTGGCAATAGAGAAAACTAACACAACTACATTTTTACATCCTCTGCTATATAACGGTATAATAAAGTAAAAAAGGTCACGTGAATGTCGCCCTCAACTTACCAGTGGCGTATACTTCAACTTCACAAAGAGTGAGTATTTCCCTTTTAAGCAGCAAAATTTTTACTCTGTTTCCAAGAATAGCCTGAGTACATTTGATTATCTTGGTTTCCCCTCGTCCAATCGTTACGTCTGAAGCACACCTGTAATTTCAAACAAATTGAAAGAAGCACACATCGGTTACGTAATGGATGTTGCACTGGCTAAATTACTACACACGAGTGTCGCCAATCAATTCTAATAATCAAGGTAGCGCTATCTGCTCACTGGAAAATGTAAATTATTATTTGTTAGGGTATCTAATTATGCTAATATTCAGTATGCTAATGCTATGTAAGCCCTTACTACAGTCATGTATAAACCTGTTAGCCTTTGTAATATGCAAAGTAACCTTTTTTTAAACCTACAAAATAACCCTCTTCCGCCCCCCCCCCCCCCCCCCACCCACCCCCCCCACACCCCCACCCCCCCCACCCCCCCCTCCCCCTAGACACCCCCCGAACCACACCACAGACCAACCAACACATCCCCACACCCTACTGAAGTACCCTTTGATCAGAAATGAATATCACGGACTCGGCAATAGGGCAGTATTTGCTTGACAACCCAACATGTCCCGACACCTACCTTGAGGATTCGTTTAGGGTATTAGCCATAGCCTGATCCTCATTTTTCTTGAGGCTTTAAAAGCGGCATTTATTGAAACAAAGAAGCCAGTTTTCTGTCGACAAAAAAAAATTGTTTACAACTGACGCGTTTTTCACTAACCCGAGTAGACGAAAATTTGTTTTGCACATTCCTGTTATTTTTACAACCCGTTTTGCATAAATTCATCACTAAAAGCATTCTTCCTTCACTCTATACGATTGCTGTGACCAGTGTATGGCAAAAACGTTTAGCCAAACGAATTCGATTCAACGTAACAGTCAAATTTTTCACGACTAACTAGCTTTTTAAATATACAACAATTATAGGAATGGATAGCAGAAGCTATCCGATTCATGAGGAACATAGGGCTCCCACTTTATAAGGATGTGTGAAGAGGAGATATGAATTGAAAACCCAAGCTACCAAAGCCTACTCAGAATACTGTACTGAAAGAGAAAATAGAGATGCCTTTCATCACAACTATACACAAATTGTTAGTAAACAAAATACTAGGAAAACACATCAATAACGACTTTTAATTTTTTTTTACGAAGTAACAGAATTGATATTTATCATCATAGATAGATGACTTGGTTTGTGATTAAACTTTATCTTAAGCTTTCTTCTTCTCAATATTACAAAAAATGGCACAAAAGACTCACCACTCGTAAAAGAGCACTGGTTGTAATGACTTGATTCTTCTCATCCTGTTTCAGAGGAAAATGTTACAACGTTAGATAATCATTATATTTAAAATGTTAATTAATGGTAAAACATTTGTTTACAGAAACTATTTTTTCAGCTTGCTCATCGTTAGTAACACGAGTCATATGCCTCTTTGTTTGCACTGAATGTTTTCAAACTTTCATACCCTATAAATTTTTGTAAAAAGTTTTATAAAAATTTAATAAAAATAAAAAAATTATGAGTTTTAATAAAAATATTATAAAGATAGAAATTATAATAATAATTTTTTTTTGCTCAGTATGATTGCTGTAACCAGTGCCTGGCAAACACTTTTATCAAAATACATCCAGTGCTCAACCCATTATTATATAGTAGTAGAAGTAATTTCGAGAATGTTCGTAATGCCGTATTAAGTAAGGGTCGCTAAAAGACGCCTCTTGTATTATAGAATGTATTTAGTAGAGACGGAGTGCCTCAGGGATACGCTGCTTGTACTTTTCTTGAAAGGACACTCAAGCCTTAAGAGGTAAAAGGAAATATCTAGTAACTTTGCTGTTTTAAATTGTCATAGATTTAAAATGGCGCTGTGAGTATGATTTAGTATATAAGTACCAGTGTATTCAATGCTCACCTCCATTTTAAAATGTTTATAAGCTTGAGACCAATTTGTCATATTGGGCAAAGTGCGACCTCCCTTTTATGCCTCAGTGGTAAAATTCGACGCTAGGTCATACGCAAAGATACGTTTTTGGATTTGCACGGCGCAAAACAGTGTTACATAATACATTTCGTTTCATTGACTTTTTTCACATCAGATCCTCTATTTCATTTAAACCTCGTTTATTTTCCTTACAGACAATTTTATGTGATCAGTGCCTGAGGAAGGAATCACTTTGTTAAGTGTAGTTTATCGAGAATTTGCCTTAAAGAATGAATAAGGATACTAGAAGGCAATACAGACTAACAAATTATCAATTCTACCTATACATTGCACGACTAACAGTTAAAATGTACTGCTACCAAGAAGAATTACCTAGCACTGAACAAGGAAACGTTTCTGATAAATCATCGAATTGTCTATTTGTGAAAGGCTCCTTTAATTTTTGTTTAATATAGTAGATCAGAATTTCTAATGATTATTGATTTAGTGAAGGCTCGAAATATTGATAGAAAATTATTTCTAGTGATGAAGATGATAATTTTCATTATTATTATCCTCTACCTTTTTATTTCTTTGTCTTATAAAATGAAACTGTACGTTTGCTGCTAGAAAACAAATTTGGTCTATTCTCCTACATTTCTCAAACATTGCATGCTGAGATTCAGTCGCTAAAACTAAGAAGAAACATGTTGAGAGTCAAACTATAGTTGCTAGTTTTGTCTGTCTGTCTCGCCATTATAAGTACAATGCCATGAAGAGCATCCTTTTGCAACGTCTGTTTTATCTGAAGGACCCTTTTCAACTTCATATCTTTATAAAACTCAACGTTTAATAACAGGATCATGGGTTAATACGATTAAATTAAATACATACACTAGCAAGAACAAAATAGTTCAAAACTGAAGATTTCTGATGTAAAGAAACAATTGCAGCTTGAAGGATGTTATTCTTACCAATTTGATTAATTGCGTGATTTCCAATGCATGATGGATCTTTAATGACTCATTGTATTTGCGTACTGGACGAACTTTGGTGCTGTACTTGGTGTTATTTAGTAGATGTTGAACCAGTTCCTCTTCAGTTGTCAAACCATGACTTCCTTTGAGTTTAGAAAGAAGAGAATGTATTGTAAACTTAACTTCATTCCATCAGGATGCAATTGCAACAGATGAATTGATTGTAAAATGGAAAGTACTCATCTATAAGCTTCAGAGCATGGATTACAACACACATAAAGAAGTTAGTTTGGAACTTTTATCTAAGCTGCCTATAATGTGCTGACCAAATTCATTCTGCGAAAGAGATATTAGATGGTTCATGCGTCCTTATCCATCCAAGTTACATAGTTTTGTGACAAGAATGTTGAAAAGTTTCCTTCTGATAATATATTAATGGCCAAGCATGGATTTAACACATTGTGTTTTGTGTTTAGCGATCAAATGGATTGATCGTGACTAAAAATTCACAACTTGTAGCTGAAGACAAAATGAACCAATTGAACTTGACTACAGATTTCTAAATTGTAGCTGAAGACGAAGTGAAACTATAGCCCTTGCCTTTGTGCTCCTGCAAGAAGACAAGAAGACGCAAACTTCAACGGTTCGACCATGTGACACGGCGTCACGGAACTTATGCACACACCATCATGCACGGGACCGTCGACGGCATGAGAAGACAAGGAAGACCAAAAATGAACTGGCTTGACGATGTGAAGAGGTGGTCGGGAAGAAATATTGTAGAATGCATAAGACTGGCGGAGGATCGAGATAGATAAAGGAAAATAATGATCTCGTCAAAGTGCCCGGACGGTCCAAGGACTACGGGGATGACTTGACCTTACTTGTGTTCATGAATTGCAACTTAAGTAAGAATCGCTCCCATAGATTATTAGTCTGTATATGAATGTTTTCAAAGTATAGGATGGTATAGACATAAGTTAACTTAAAGAGGACATAAACACTAGCTAATTAGCAGACTCTGTTTACCGCTGTAAATAGATTCTTTAAATGGAACACACTCACACACAGCTTGATGATAGAGTACACTGGCTGCAACAAAGAAGACTGAGTTTCTCTTGGCATTGGCAATAAATTTATCTTAAGAAGGGGGTGTCACAATCTTTACCAAAAGAAGTTAATCTTAATTTAAGATAAGTAAAACGCCAAATGAGGAAACTTTATTGACAACGTTTTGTCTCAAAGACTTCTTCAGGTCACCTACAGATTGGTACTGAAAATTGGCTAAACATTTTAGATTTTAAAACATTTTAAAAATTCTAATTTATGAACTAGACATTGACCAATTTTCAGTAGAAGAAGTCTTTTTGTCAGTAGAAGTCTTTTAGACGAAACGTTGTCAATAAAGCTCCCATTTGATGTTTTACCTATCATTTTTTTATCACGTTTTTGGTGGACTATTTATCTTTCATTCACAATCTTAATTCGGTTTACATTTTAAAACTTTTAATTCATTAACTATTGCTTTAAGCTGATATAAATATGTTTTTCATATAGATTAAATATATTGCTTAGCGAGAGGAACATTTTAAGTAAAGTAGCATGACTCTTTCAGTCTAAAATAGCATCCCAATATTTTATGTTGACAAATACGCACAGAATGGAGGTAAGACAATTTTGCCTCAAGCACTCTTGGAGATGCTTTACAGTTAGTAATATATTTGTTATTAAACTATAGAACAGAGATTTACATCAAAGGTTCCTAACATAATCACAAGAACGTCTCACCTTTCAGCTGGAACGTAAACAAGCCAAGATATACTATCATGCAAGAAACCATTTTGATTCACTCGTTAACTTCCTAACTTCGTTCCAGAATTCGTTAGGAAAAGACATTTTTGTTCTATTGTTGTCAGCACGTATTGAATAACCTTAGAGCACTTTGCAGGTTGCAATATTGAAAGTTATGGAGACTTCCATGGCAACAGTCACGGTATGATGACAAACATGGCTGACATTTTAGAATGAACAGAAGGAGAGGATTTTATTGTAGAGAAATCCGATTTTATCTCCGTTGATCCTCTTAAATATATAACTTATGTACAATACGAAGAATTCAGGAAAACAAAGACTTTAATTGGAAACGATTGTCTGTTTTATGCCGCAGTGCTTGCTTTGAGTGTCTTAAATCCTTGAAACTTTAGGGTAATCAATAATTTATTATTTGAGTTTCTGCGAGGAAAAAGAGGAAAATATTTGTTTCATTGGAAGAGTTTAACCATCATGTTTAACAATTAGTGTACTAATATTACATTGATCGATTATTTAGGGATGCCATCATCTAGTTGAAAAACAAAATGCAAGTGGAGAGTGTTATTAAAAGTTGTAATCATTAATTATTGGACACAAGGCCTTTTGGAAGTCATTAGTGTCTCCATTTCTAAAATGATATGATGGCAAGATTTAATCACAGAAAACTCCTTGTTGCAGTATTCCTATGGTGCTGTATGAAGGGTGAGTTTTCGTGTAGTATTTTGCATTCTGGTAGGTATTTTTATTTGATAAGTGTGCTTTCTTTGTCATTGTTATGTCCTCAGTGATGTCTCGTCGTTACATATGTCACCTTTCTTTAAGCCGACGAAATGTTTCTTTGTTGTCGTTGGATTGATAGGCAAAAAGTGACGATAGAAAAATATAAGATGTGTTTAGTTCATAGCACATTTGTTCATTGCTAGTTTTAGCATATGATATATTGCTAAGTCTTTGCTCCATTAGACGAAGAGAAGTTATCAGTACCAGAACTAGAAGTATCTGCTACCCTCTGCTTCATGTGTACGTGGAGTTACCAACATCAACAGAGACAGATTTCCAGATCAAACGATATCCAGAAACAGCTGACAAATGAGCCCGCTAATGTTTACTTCTTATCTAGGTGTTTCGTACCCTGCCAACCTCTTCCTTATTTGGCGTAAGGTGGAGAAGTGAAGACCAGGATGTTTCTCTTTGACACATTTAGCATAACAAGAAGCTGCAACAAAGGAGCTATAATAGACAAAGTAAATAAGAATCGTCATTTTGATAGCTATTATTTTTTAACCGAACCCTCAAAGTATGCTACCACCTGCACTTGTTAAAGATAAACGTTTTCTAAGCTGGAATATTATCGACAGTAATTGATTGGACTCACATACAAAACAATACTTAATTCCATTTGGATGGAAGCCACTATGCTCACAAAGTTATGAAGTGACAGATATGACCGTCTGGTAGAAAGAATACTAGCTTAATATTCGTGGTTAGTAGTTATTCCAACGGCATTTTATTACCGAGGAGAACGTAATGGCATGTTTACCAGAGATCCAGGTGAATTTATGGCCATTGAGGCTTTACACTATTCTTCTATATTTAGGAGCATTGGCATCTCTTTCGGTTTCAAGAAATAAGCTAGCGGAGGATCTTCTGGCACCCAAAAAGTATGACTCGCGATTACGACCAGCTGAAAATGCTAAGGAGCCTGTTAATATTACTTTGGGATTGGCAATTAACATGATAGAGAATTTGGTAAGTGATTGATTAATAGCATGAAGCTAGTTTTAAATTGTACATTTGTACACTTTGTCATTTTGATTCAATAAACGGCCAGTTTCTGAGACTTTATAGCGCAATGATTTGATGTTGAATAGCAATCGATTTTATCTTAATATGAGTTGTATATTGATTGGATCAAACGACGATAAACATTTTTGTTTGTTTAATGCTGACTCAAATCTCATGTTTGTTGCATGATGCCTTGGTTCAATGTATACAGATATAGTTTCTTTGGTTGCTACACAATGTAATTCTTACCGAACTACAGGAATATGTCCCTTGACAGGGCATTCTTTAGATAGGAGTTGCGTGTTCACTCCTTTTGCGTTGTTTATTTTCATTTCTAAGTAACTCAGTGTTTGAATAAAAACTAGTGGAAAAACATTAGGCGTCCATATGGCATTTGCTTTGAGTACAAGCTATAAGCATCGCTAATCTAGAATTTGGAAGCTGAAAATAAACTTTTCCCCTCGACAGTAGAGTTTTTTCTATCATGTAGTGTAGATACATAGATACTTATAAGAAACATTTAAAACAAATGTATAATTTATACACAAGAATGCGGAGAATGGCACTGAACACGATAGTAATTGACTGATAAGCAAATTCGTAAAGATCTCTCAAATGTGGTTACCAAGAGCTGGGAAAGGACATGAAAATTAGTGAGCAATGCACCATGGAGAAGATCTTGCATATTTTCGTTACATGCACAAAGAAAGGATGTGTAAAAGCTATGAAGACCAGTTGCTCAGGAACATGTAATTCATTCCAAAACCTGAATGTTGGAGGTGGCTAGTGCAGTGGTGTGCCAGGCGCTTCTTTTTTAAGCGCCTAGACGCCGGATACTTTGTGAGTCAATTTAAAATAACATGAACTGTCTGCGCGAAGACTTCATTATGTTGTTTTGACTAAGAGCGGAAAATACGGCAAGTTTCCGCCTCCCCAAACAAGCTACATATTCAACACGTAATGGCCCTTCCCCCCTATCTGTAATAAGATAAACCTTATTATATGGAAGATTTCCCTATTTCATTCCTTTTTATCTTTTCCCTCTGCATGTATTCACACATGTGTTGACTGCTTACGTTTTTAATTCCATTAATGCTCCAATGAATCATAATTTGTATTTTAGGACGAGAAAAGACAGATTCTTACGATAAGAGCAGAGTTTTATGAGGTAAGAGACGATAGCATACTCTACAACATCTACGTCTGACACTGAGTAATATGTTTCTATATTGGATTTCTTTGTCGTTTCTGAGATGATGAAACTGGCAATATAAGTTTGCAATAAACTAATACTACTTGAATATTTCCTATCATTATTAGTCATACGCGTTTTTATTTTATTTTATTTTAAAATAATTTTAATTTCCTTTTTAACTACCTAAGACTACCTTACAAGACTACCTAAATTATGATGACCTTCATTTGATGATGACGATGATGATGATGATGATGATGATGATGATGATGGTGGTGGTGGTGGTGGTGGTATATCTACATTGCCTTGGATTGATTGATATTTAACTGTGCCATGACAATTACCAAGAGGGTTCGTTATGGATATAAACTAAAGCATGCTGTCCTTTTCACCTTCCTTTCTTTGCACCGAATTAAATTAAACAAAGAAGACGTCGCCCTATTGACAAACTAAATTTATTTACAACTTACCCGTTTTTCAATAACACGAGTATTCTTGGGTGCCTAATAGACGCCCCCCCGCTGATTAATTTTAAAAAAATTTTCTACCCAAGATATTCTTATTCCACCCCCCCTCCCGCCTATTAATTTTTACGTAATCTTCCACCCTTGACAATTTTTTGAGGAGGTACTTTGGCGGGCAGGAAAATGTCTTTATTAAAATATGAAAATCACACATTAAAGGACGACGGTGGCCTTTCACGAGGCTCGAAGAAGTGTGAAGACGAACATGACACATGTTAGCAATAATACTGTCATTGAGCAGGAGGACGAGCAGAACGTTTTTAAAATCTTGAAAGGCATGTAGGAGACTGCCATGACTTCGAATAACTGACTATTGTTTGTGTTGTATTATTCCAACCCCCGTCTATTAGGCACCCAAGAGTACTACAAACCAGATCGCCCATGTGCCTTCTATTTCCTACGATGTATTCCAGTCCTTTGCTTTCCTATAATTCTCGTGAGAATTTCACTTTCAGACAATTGCTATGACCAGTGGCTGGTGAAAAGCTTTAGCAAAACGAATCCATTCTCCAAACACTATTTAATTTTTTACCTCAAACAAAGTGAATTCTACTACCATTAAAACTCGAGCCCGACGTAATGACGGCGTATTTTTTTATCGATCCGTGGGTAACATCCGTTACAACTTATCTCTTCTCTGGTCATCATATTAGCTCCATAGCAGCCACAGGAGCATTCTCAGCCAGCCCTGCGCAATTTGGGAAACCGAGGTCTATGCGGCGTGTGATTTAAACAGGAAAGAATCGCCATCGAGCTGAGAAATGTGGAAAAGGCACATTGAAAGAACAAAGATTCGAGGGAAGCAAAACAAGTAATTAAGATACCAGATTAGATATGCCACTGTAATAGAATACTATCCCCTGAAGAATTACATTGTTATTAATTTAATACGTGAATTGGAAATAAATTGGAATGGCCTACGTTGTCTATACTGTATCACAACATCACGCTGTTCTTAGGGAGGCGTAAAAACTGACTCACGAATGTATTACAAATCGGACGGCCAAGTTATGACAATCTACATCAGATTGCATTTAACGTACATTATTCAATGCTAATGAAGCTGTAACACCCAAAGCTTGAACAATAGCTTTCAAAGCATACGTATATTACGTCTGCAAGAGGGAAGGGGAGGGGGTTAAATGATCTAATATTATCGAACTATTGCCGACAAAGACTATTGACGGGCAAGTTGACATGTAAATCAGCTCACCTCGCAAATGATGAGTTTGTGAGGGGCAGGTTAGCAGCAGATATAAGTAAACAAAATTTACCTCGCGTTTTGCCTGTTATTTCCCACCTTAACAAATCATTAAAATCCTTTCTTCCTTCTTGCAATCTTCATTGAAATATTTTTAATTTCCCCATGAGTAGCATTTTCCCAGTAACAAAATACACTACGACTTTGACATTAAAAATTGGCCATAGATAATATTAAATAAATTAGTCAAACTTTTCTCCTTAGCTTGTTGTTTACTTACCTCTGATTGGCTGATCGGGAGCTTATAAATGATTTTGCTCAAGCCCAATAATCGCGACGACCAACAACGCCCCCCTCCACCCCACACCCCAACCCCAAGTCGTTCCTAAAACCAGGAAATTAGGTTGAAAAACCGCAGAATTTGCAACACTGCCGTCGACTAAATGCATTAATTAGAATAGATCCAGTTTCATCGTGGCACACAACTTGTCTGTCGATTACCGTAATTATTAATAGCTTTGTAACCAGCATTGTATCTAATTGCCTAGATGCTAATGTACTGCTCTGACCGTTTCCGTTTTTCGAGGTTCTTACGAACGAAGCGCAAATGCAAAGTCTATTGGCCACAACAGTGTCCGGTCAAGTGATCCGGCTGAAATAAGCAAAAGACAGCATCACGTGGACTGCGTCACGTGGACTGCTTCACGTGAGCTGTGTTACAAGGACTGCTTCACGTGAACTGCGTCAAGTGGACTGTGTCACGGTGACTGCGTTGGCAAGGTGTAGCCTACAAATATATACTTTTAAACAATTAAAATAGCCATGCTTATGTTGTCATCAAATAAATGAAAAAAAACTTACAATATTTGTAAAAAGTCATTGAGATATAATATTTAAAGGCTTCGCACCACTCGTAAGAAAATGCCTCCGTCGTGTTGTAAAAAATTTAAAACATTTGCTTACAGCTTAAGAGTTCAAGCATAAATTTGTCCGTGCCTTTGAGAAACATCTCTTAAAAAAATTTTCATTGTTGACCCTATGTTATCTAGGATGGTGGCAATTATTGCTTTAGAGACACAGTATAAAAGCACCATTGGTGGTAATGTCTTTAAATTATTTTGTTCTGTTGGAGAGGGAGAAAGGTAACAAATGTTCTTCTTTGCAAGAAAACAAACCCTCAGCTTAATGTATCCTTGAAAACAGTTATCTACAGTACTTGAAAATCTGTTTAAGACAGGCAGTTGCCTCTTTGCAATATACCATCCAGTTTTAAATGTCAAAGCATGTCATTGAGATAACCGAACAAGCAGAATTTCTGCCAATACTAAAATTAGCGCTACAAAATGAAATCATCTTGATATCATTCTCAAGAAAAGTGTTTGACAAAAATGCGAGATCGATTTATATATACTACTTAAAAATTACAAAATTACATGAATACATTCGATAAACTTACTCTACAAAGCCGTTTAAAATAATGAGAATAGTCTTAGTAGATTAACGATAAAGATCAACCCTCTGTCAATGGCACTTCGTAATAATATCGCTAACAAAACCTGTCATATTTATTGAGAATGCAATAAAGAACATATTCATTGCACAGTCAACAAGGATTTTAAATCGTCGCAACAAGTCGCAATTAAAACCTGAAGTAGCAAAGTATCTTCACTGCATCTTTTATCTTCAATAACAAAAGTCTAACAGGGTGACTTTGAATTTGAATTTAAGCTCGGTATCCGGTAAGCAACATACAATATCCCAATATTGTTACTAGTAAGTTAGTTGTTCCTAAACCTTCTTGCCTCGAAAACTGTCCACCATTTTTTGAAATTCAACAATTTCATTACACACTGAACGCTTTAATGCAGTTGATGTTGGTGATACATACAACGAGGTTGTGACAAATGTCATCAAAAGATCTATTTCTCACAGCTAGAAATGATCTCTTACAAATTGAATTTATTTTTTCCTAAGACTTTGATTGAATGTTTATATTTGCACATGTTTGTTACATCTATTCATTACATCAGTAACTTAAGATACCAATTTCATTAAAATCGATTCCTATTATAGGAAACTGCCTTCCCATTCACGAATGAAGGCTATTAAGGACAAATCCCAGTCCGAGGCTGCGCTATTTCAAAAAAGGAAAGGATTCTATGCATGTACTATTGTTCTAAGCTATTGTGAAGTCTCACTTTCATGTCTTTTAGTTCCGCAGAGGAAATGGGGATGTCCGTTAGGATACATGCAATCGAGGCAGCTGCATAAGCAATTTTCATATTGAAACAGTATATTGAACAGCTTTGTCGTTAATTTGGGGGTTGTCATCTACCTGTGTGTGATTCCTTCATTTACGTTTCACACTGTGGTTTCGTTTCTGAGTGCTCCTTCTTCCCTCATTTCTCTGTTAGCGGCATCTGGTGAAAACTGGTCAGTCTGTACTGGCTCATTTTCTTTGGGTTTTTGTGTCTTGTCATTTTTGTCCTCTGGGGTTTGGTATTGTCTAGCAATGTTCTGCTTCATTTCAATAATTGGAACAGGTAAAGCAATAACAAGAATGCCTGCCAGACAGAACACGGCAGCCACGATTTTGCCGAACGGAGTCAATGGTGTTAAATCTCCGTAGCTAAAAGGGGAGAAATAGAACAGCATTATTAATACACAAGCAAATAAGAGCAACTTTGAGTAGGAACAAACTAGGACGTGTAAAGGCGAAGGATAACAGTAGTCATTTCTTTTTACTTCTGTTTTAGAATTTTCCTTGCGGGAAAATAGTATTAGATTTTCTTTCTTCAAAATACCGACATATCAGCCTCTTATAGTAGGATGCTGTAAGTCAGTACAGGTGCAAACCATTACTTACTCATCTGCCATGGGTGTTAGTAAAGCAGATAAGTGTAACTTATTAACCGTGAGCATTCTAATAATTTTTTATCTTTCTTCGCTAAGCTGATACAAGTGTTAGTTAAACATTGCCAAAACCTTTCTTTCATTTATCAAGTACCCTAATGCCTATGACAAAATTCAAAATTTCATACGAAGTTAGCCGTTTCCCATGACGTCATTTAAATGTTCTGCCAGCCTCGTTATCAAAGTATATCGTGTTCCTCATCCCCGTTTCTGTATAGTCCAATCTTTCATTTGGTTTGATTGCCGCTTTTTCTTGCTACTCTCATGAATATCTCGCATGGGAAACACAGTATGGAAAACTGTTTAAACTTTTATATGGCAATGGATAAAGTTTAGTTATTCGGTCATTGGCATGATTAAGAAATTCCATCTTGCTTAACAACATTGGAAATTGTGGCTGTTCTTTATGATACAGAATCTTTGGTCATTATCCTTGGATGATGTTATTTCGCCAATTTAACAAACAATATGTTTTAAGAAGCAAACAACTATAATGAACTCTGGACGAACGTCGTTGACGGAAAAAGCTTTCCTGAACTTTCTCCAATTGAATGTTTTAGAAAGGAAAGTTCTTCGTAGTAAAAAATAACCTAAATTGTGACTATCTACTACCGAAGTCATGAATATCAAGAACTTGTTCTGTCCTGAGTCCAGCATATTCATGGAAAATAACATTAGCGTTAGATTTATTCATGTAAAATAAGGTATTAAGACTCGGCGTCCTCTGGGAAACGAGAGGTTTAGTCCGTTACCATGGATACAGTATGGACACTTGAATGAATATTTTCTGACAGATAACTAAGATCTTACAAAGAGTAGTCGAGTCTTTCTCTCTTGTTTAACGACCTCACGTGAACAGCTTTGCAAAATTATATAGCTCAGCTGGCACTAGTTTTGATATATCCGGCCAATGGACACTGTACTGCGTTGAGGCTTTCTGTCGTTCCAAATCTACTCATAGTCTCACCTTGATACACTATCTCAGGGAAAATGTAAAATGTAAGACGTTGATTATTATAGTCATCATTATTACAATCATTATTACCAGTTTATTCCATATTTCAGTAACTACTTTGCTAACTGATATTCCTAGATATGCAAACTCAAGTGGAAGTGTTCAAGACGATACGTCCTGGTATGGTATGGTTAGTCCAAAAGAGACGTGTCTAGTTTGCTGAGCATTGTGCCACAGATGAACTTGTTTCATTGTTTGTGCTATGGAGGCACCCATCATCTCACAAGCGGTCTCGTAAGTTAACCTTTTCAGAGAGGATACATAGAGGTACATCTATTGCCCAGGAAGACCTTTTGGAAGCTATGACAAATAGGGAATACTGAAAGGGTGTAGTAAATACTATATCGGCCGAGGCCGCAAGATGATGATGATGATGATGATGGAAATAACTTTCGGCAGAGATAAAAACTGTATAACAGTTATGGCACGTCGCTTTTGATTCGAAACAACTTTGACGAAGTCCAGATAATACAATACACATTTACTCAGACCTGAAAAAGACCTAACCAAGCAGACTATGGACGTTAATTTACTGTTCATGTAATGAATCGAGATTTTCTTTATTTGTTGCTTGTTTTTCCTTTCGTTTTTTGTTTCGTTTTGTTGTTTTCTTTTGTTTTTTAATATAAACACTCCCGTGTATCTAGACCCTCTATGCACCGTGCAAGGAGAAAAGGGAGGTAAAAATTTCTTTATTGTGAAGAAAACCAATAAAGGCATCGAAATAAAAAATTAGTATTGCTTTTTTGAACATTGTATAAGCAAAGTGCAGAGCTTATTTGAAATATGGTGGTCCCGTACTCTTTAGAAAGCGAAGGGGGTTTGATATGGTAGAGAATCACACATGCTGAGAAATGGAATGGAGAGGTAGGCCGGCCAGTTCCCTTCCTCGTGAATTTTATTCCTCCACAGCAAACACCAGGTACCCACTTTTCTGCTGGGTTTGCAGCTGGGGTTTTCAGACTGGTCCCAGAGTATAGGCTCGAACTATCAACGTTCACTTTGCTAGACCAGCTCTCTACCGACTGAGCTAACTTGCCTCTAATTATTACCATAATTAGTCGATGAACCGCACGGTAAACATTAATTGCAAAATAATTGATTTTTAGGATACCCTTAATTGTGTGTTTCGTCTATTGAACGAAGTAGGTTTATCACGAATGTTACAATATATGTTGCTAATTTGTGTTTTCTTGATTAATACATGCCTAGTAGTTCTAAAGTCGGTGTGTAGTAAAAAAATTCAATATTTTATAGAGTAAAGGATTGACTTTGCTGAATTTCTAGTAGTCTTTAATTCATACTTATTTGATATAGAAGGGTGTGTATGCTTTTTCTAGAGTATTATCGTATTTGTTCTCCATCATTATTTGGATGTACGCTCAATCAGAGAGTTGCGACTATAACAAGTTTGTACTCAGAAGATGTATTTTTATCTACAGACCGCCTCTCGGCCTTTTTGCAAAGAATGGGCCTATAACAGTTCACATCCATTACAGATTTCACCCATAATCCGTGAGAGGTGACACTACCGGTCGGTCGAGCCAACCTATTGGCTTGCTTCTCTGCCCGGTAAATGTTGTGAGTCCTTGCCCTTGAGTACCCTAGCTGCACTTTATTTAATAGTTCACCTTTGCTGTGATTTTACTGTTTATTTCGGGTAGCTTCAAAATCATGAGCGGTTTTGGATTGGTGCACTTTCTCAATGGGATGCGGCCAGTTGAGCGACTGTGTTTTTTTATGTTGCTGAATTGAATTTCACAAGCGATTCAATTTATTGTTTAAAGTATAGTAATGAGTGGCGCATTCGTATGCCCACTGGTCAATGGTTATGGTTTAGGCTTTTAAAGCAATGCGCCGTGGGTTTAAATCCCCTCTGCTTCCTTAATAAAAAAAGCAAGCTATTGTGGTAATACTCTACTTGTAATTAATATATTTGTATATATGTGTTTATATATATGGGCATTGATGGTCCAATGGTTAAGGTGTTGGTTTTCGAACCAGTGGGTCGTGGGTTCGAATCCCCTCAGCTCCATTAGTGAAAAAAGAAACCAAGCTATTGTGGTAATGTTCCACTCCGTGATAAATATATGATAAATGCTATGTGTCTGCTGAGTACTTATGTGTGTATATATATACATGTATATATAATTCTCAAAGAGTGGAGCATTACCACAATAGCTTGCAATTTAACGGCGCTGACCGGACTCAAATTGTGAGAAAATTATTTTACAAACTGTATGAGTTTTGAAACTACCAAAATGGTTTCTTACTTATAATCCATCGGGTTTTTGGTTTTTTTTAGCATTATGACTACAAAATATCCCCCAAACATCAAAAATATAACTCTTAATTCACTGTTTGTGCAAAATTCATCTAAAGATGTTATTGCAAACATTGTTATAAAAGGTTCTCTAGCAAACGTCACCTTATTGCACAACATATTTTTTCATTTTTGCTAAATTTCAACTAAATTTTGCATTTGTCACTTGGGAATAAGAAGTCGTCGGTACAAATACAGGAAAGGATATCTAAGCTTAAAAATATAACAATATAAAAATATCTTGTTTTTCAAAGAAAAGTAACAAAACCGAAAGTTAAAAAACTCCACTATAGGTCAAAAAAACGCCAATATCGCAAAATTTAAGAAACATTTATCTCAGTAAAAGTTAGAAAAAGTCACAAAATGTCATGTCAATTCGGCCAGGCTTTAAAAATTTATGACCTCAAATGTGTAACCGCGGACCTACTAGTCCCACCCCCTGTAAGGTAGGGTTGAAGGTTTACAATATACTTACTCTTCATGATTTCGCAGTGTGTCCCTGAAATGATGTGTGTGTTGTTCCGTGGAGTGCAAGTGCAGGAATACGTATTCATATCATAGTTTGGTACACAGATACCACCATTTTTGCAAGGGTTGTCGTCGCACTTACTCTGCAAAGGAAATAAAGTAAGTAATTTGTCGTTCAGTAATGATAAATACGTTTCCATTATGGAACTAACTTTCGATAATTGATCCTGAAACCGTCAGGCCAGTGTATTTGACTAATTGTGATTACAGTTTCCGTCTGTATTCTATTTACATCGATCCGGCTTTTACCCTTCCAACACAAACTTTAGTTTTGAAAAAAAAAACACTAGAAAAATAGAAAATATGTCATCGGGATCGAACCCGTGACCCACGCTTTCGCGGTGTGCGCTCTACCAACTGAACTAGGTGACCTCCAATGTTATCATACTCTATTCCTCTAGTCGCCACATTGGCTCCCAATCATCCACCGGTGGCCCAGCCTCTCCGCTCCATGTGATTTGACCAAGGAAGAACTGCCCTTAAACTCGTCATCAATCCAAAGCGGATTAAAGTTAGAAAGCATCATTGGTAAGAGAGGACTTGATATGTTAGTTTTGAAAAGAACGTTGGTGAAATAGAAAATATGTCACCATCGGGGATCGAATCCGTAACCCACGCTTTCGATGATTTCAAACTTTAAGAATGTATGACAAAAATACGTAAATCTGCAGAACAAATTATTCTGCGATGTATTTAACAATTAATTCAGTTTATCTTTTTTCATATCATAGCTTAAGGACGTGTTATGACTTGATGATATAATTCACAGCAGCTGTTGCCAAACAACCCTGAAAGAATTGAACTCCCCTTAGAAAACTACAGCTTCTAAAACCTTGCTTCTAAGTTCCTCTGAGGGTGCAACCGCTCCCGTTTAGAACAACTGAGTTCGACACTGCAACCTTTGCCAGTAAGAGATGCTTAAGGGGTGGACAGTTTTAAGAGCCAACCAAAAAACTATACGTTTTCTATTTTGCTGGTCATATACATAATAGAATTAACTGAAATCCTTGTAATATTTATGTCACCTGTCCATCTGTCTATTGATATTAGCAGTAGGGTTTTCTTTGCTTTTAATTTCTTTGTTTTTAATTACTGATATTTTATTTTTTATTCTATAAAGTAATGTACATATTTTCAGTTTAATTTTTTTAAGTAATTTGTATCTTAAAAATTGTAAGTGTGACTTTTATTTTTTATGTAACTTTTTGTTTCTATATGTAGAAATAAATACGTACGTGCATACATACGTACAAACATACATAAATACATACATACATACATACATACATACATCTTTTGTGTTAACAAGATTTGATAACTTTGCTTGGGGTTGTAGGTATGAAGTGATTAAGACCTTGTATGGAAGGTACGTTTCATTTATATAACGCTTCTTCAAGCATATTGGAAACATGGCTATTGAACTCATGTACAAACATCATAATGTGACAACTTAAACTCGAAATACAAGATACTGTGTAAAAACTATGTAATCATACCACAGTCCCAGGACTGATAGCTATTCTAACCCATGAGAACTATCGTTAACTGTTCAAAAAGAATTAGGGCGTACTACATGTTTGGGGACGGGGGAATGTAAGGTGGATTGAAGAGGGGGGGGGCAAGTGTCTTTATGCATATCTAGCTGTGAATATGACACAACGTCTGTCGCGATCAATTTTAATTTTGAAAACGCTGAAGACTGGTCACGGGAGAAAAAAAAAAGAGATTTATCAAATCTTAAGAGAAGGGCGCATGGCCCCGGCTCCCCTGTTCCACTATTCCTGATGTTAAAGCATCATAAACTTAGCTGTTTTGGACAAATCATGTGCACGTGTAAGTAAATGTGGTTGTTTGGATCACGTGTAATCCTGGTCTGCATTATTTGTAAATAGCTGACCTTACTCTGCTAAATAGTGTCAACGGTCAAATACATGGCTGTGGTATACAGTAGGTTGAAATAAACAAGTAAAATTGACTTGGGAGCTTCAACTACGCATAAATATCTAGTCGCAATTCAGATTATTGGGAGGGTTGTTTAGTTGATGTGTGTTATGTTTGCATGGTGGAGAGGGGGTGGTTTTATAAATTAAGCAACGCTAAATATTAATACCCCCTCGTCCTAATGCCAAATCTTTTTTAGGATCTGTTGACTTGGCTTTGGTTTAATGATTTGGTAAATTTATGGACTCTTTAGTGCGTCTATTAATGAAGGGCAAAGCCAAGTATTAATGTCTTCCCATAAGGATAGGGTGCTAATTTGCAATCTAGAATAGTTTTTGGAATCTGCTGACTTGGTTGTGTTCACGCGATTCGGTAAAATTTTGGAGACTTTACTGCGTTGACTCATTGGGAAAAGATAAATATCCTCCCGTAAGGATAAATGTCCTCCCGTAAGGATAGTGTGGTAATGTGCCATCTGGAAAATTTATAGGGTCATAACAAAAAACCTGTAGTGCACACGATGCATCCTTAGTTTGTATCCCTTTGGTAACATTTTCTTTTTTCCTCAAGTAATTTAGTTACTCACTTACAATCTAATTCTGATTTTATAACCAAAAACTATGAAAACCAGAAACTCTTTCAGAAATTTCAGAATCTCTTATGGCAAAAAAGTTTTATGCCAGTTATAATATGTATTTTCTTATTGTAGTCCTTAAAGAGGTCAGTAAAAAGATGCAAATCCTTGTCCAAGTCCCCTTCTAATCTTTCCTATTTTATTTTGACATGCCTATTGTTTCTTTCCAATGTCATTTTTGTTTTCCGAAAGCTAATTTTAAACTTGAATCATCTCTGATAAAGACGTATTGCTAGACCTTCATAAAACTTTTCGAACTCCTAGAATTCGCATATCAAGACAATATGGCTGGAAATTTGAGCTAAATAAATTGTGGAATACATAGAAATTAATGTAGATTCGCATTTAGAAACTAGTTGAGTAATGCTAGAAGGTAAGAAAATTTTTTATCCATACTTCTGTGACAAGCAATTGTTCTCTATATTTCATAGTAAATATTTAAATTTTTGAACGACTAAAAGTCTAAAAAAGAATTCATTTACATACCACTTTAAATATGTGTTGAAGTTCCATATCTCCTACTACATGACTTCTGTTTTCATACATATTAGCATTCAGGAATTGGCACAGACCATTAGAATGCTTATAGTTGACAGATTGACAAAGTGGCGAGAGTTTACAACGAAGCATGCATCCTATGCTAGTGTAATTATACTCTGTACTATATGATGATATATTTAGATTGGTTTGGTTCAGAATATTGAAAATTCCGTATTGAATTATGCTTGAAGTAAGACTTTGAGTTAGATATTGAAATAACAGTACTGATGTTGTTAGTACATTAAGGAAGTTAGTGTCCTTCATTGCTTGTTGTAAGTTCCGATAATAAAAGCAAGTTCTTTGCAAACAGAACACTCTTCATTAGGACTTGAAACTCTCAGTACCCACTGCCTTGAAATACCTTATTAAAACAGTACAGGCCTGCATGCTGACTGTGACAACAAATAAATAATTTATTAATAGGCTTATGACTTTCTTTTCACTGAACTTAAGACTTACAAGCAAATTTCCAATTAGGAATATAAACACCATGATGTTTATAATGTGTGGATTTTGGAGTTTGGAAAAACCATTGCCACCAGATGTGTTTTCAATATCCAAACTCTCGCAAACTCTTGTTGACCTCATCTTAAACTTTCTTATGCAAATTCGTACAAGAGCGGCATATTTTGGTGGTAGGTTCATGACAGGAAAATATTGTCCACCGTTCATTTCACTAAACTGACCAGAAGCCATGACAGACCCGCTCCACTACTCAAGTTGTTCAAGAGAAACCATCAATTTTGTAAACATTTGGAAAATACAAAATTATCAAAGAAAGCAACCCCAAACACATTACTACCTCTATCTCAAGTGTCAATAAAATTGCCAATATATATCCTAAACACTTCCTAGCCATGATACTCTAAGGTCCCCTTGATAAGATAATTACCTTGTCGTCTATGGAGACCTAACGTCATATTTTAGACACCTCTACCATAGATATAAATGATTATGTTACTAGATAATGAAGCTTAGGTGTTTAATATGATGTATTTACTTGTTTTTATCTACTTATGCTATACTAAATTTGTATTTTCTCATCCTTTTATACTATGGAAATCTGTGTATTTAGTTTTGTAACGATGTGGGTAAAAGTATAGTTCTAAAATATTGCAAAGGAAAGAAAAGATCAATATCTTTGTTCCTTATGATCTTTTTATGGCAAGGTTACAGTTGCAATCAGCAGTAGCGACGTCAACAAATGGACAATGTATTTTATAAAGATAAATATGAAAAGTAAAGTAAACCCATTATTTCTTTAACTTATCAGGAGCTATGATTCTTTTAGCTTGGGCTAACTGCTGAACATTGGATACAAAATTTGACAATGATTTTTGCAATAAGAGTTATCAAAGTGGTTTCATGAAATTTTACAATGCGTTTGGTAACTAATTAAACTATATTAAAAGCCGAAAACAACTTTGTTGAAATATTCTGTAAGCAAAGATTTGCATGTCCTGTGGTATAACCACTGCAAATTTATCTGTATTATTTACTTGGTAAGATATTTTGTAACTGGTTTAATATAATCACACTTGATTTTTTGTCACGTTTGTTGATGACAGTGTCAACGTTGTTGTGAAGTAATTCAATAAGTTGTGAGTGTCTTTTAATGATAAACTGAGCAACTCATTGGTCCTTACTTTTGGTCAAAGAAAATACTAGTAATTTAATTTGAAATGACAATGTAAATAGCGTTTCTGGGTACCAATTTTCTGGGAAGTGTTGTTAATGATCTTTTTATTCTCTATCGACTTTACTCGTTGACTAGCTAAAAAGAGCACGGTGAACAAGAGTAACCAAAAGACATGGTTTACGTAGTTTACAGCAAAATGTGTCCACGCTTGTGTCTGCTGCAGCTGTCTGTAAATACGAGTGATAAACTAAGATTTTTCTTTCTTTAATTAGAATGTCGGAAGAATTAAATTGGGCTAATTAGCTCCGTCAAAGCTAGACTATTTGATTTCGCAAACATATGCCGTGGTACATCCCACGATCTCATCAGTTTCTGCATATCAAAGACTACCGTACAATGTAAATACTTTGTTGAACTTTAAAAGGGGGATAGGAACAGCCGTAATCAAAAGTTTTCTGACGATGGAACAGTGTGTTGTTTATTCAGTCCAATTATTGTTATTGCTTTGTCTAGATGGACGTAATACCATATATCGCACACGAATATCTACAAGTTGTGTTATGTAGGACGTAATACATTATTGATAGTATCGTCGAGAAGATACTGGGGAAATCAAATATATTGGTTCTCGTTCGATTCTCAGTGCTAACGTATGTTCTGTTGCTTTAGTATCTTTAGGGGATGATCAGTTCATTCACCTTGATTCCAATCATACTTAGCAATTTGCAATGGCTCTATGGGCAGATTCCCTGACACATTTCAAAACTCTAGGACAGAGGAGCATCAACTAGGGGCTGCTATTTTACACTGACGACCACTTCTAGGGGACGCTAAGCATACCAAGCATCCCACTGGCTACGGTACTGGAGTGACTGGTTTTAATTTAAATGATGACCTATTTCTCAAGTAAATTATTAAAAACTAGTAAGAGACAGTGTAGGATTCTGTACATAACATAACAAATGCGATGTAGAAATACTATGCTACTAATTAAGTAAAATGCTACTAAAACTCATATGACATAGCATTGTAATTTATGGAATTAAGATATCCCACTCCTTGTTTATTAGAAGATCTACAACCTCATCCTTAGTAAATGGTTTCTTTCTGTGACCTGGGTCTTTTCTTAACCTCTTATTGATGTAATGATATCAAGGTGACGATATTGTTATGTTAGCACTTGTTTGTTATGTTGATGTATTCAACTTTATAAACTCAAATAACAAATTTGCATAAGTAACTTTAATTATTTAAGCTTAAGATTGCCTTTGCCTCCCCACATAATAAACAGAAATGCAGGTGTTGTAACGTAGTATTAAGGGTAAAGCATAAAAGGAACCGTAACATGTTCTCGTGTCTAGTTCATTAGAATACGTTCACTAGAAAGGAATGGATAAAAAATTTACTTGGTTCAGAAAATACATTATCACCGTAATTATTTTTCAATGTTTTCATATCATAGAAACATTTGCGTTAGCTTTAATGCAATATGGGATATACGGTATTAAAAATCAAACTTACCTAAACGTGTCTGTGTTTGAAGAAACGCACAGCCATAGCAACGTTGCATGTATGATTGAATGCACAAAGTCTCGTTTTTGTCAGTCAGCAAACTACAACCAATGGAGCGGACTTTGCCAGCTCTTAGATACGAATATGTACGTGAACGAGACAGGATTAGTAGCTGGTCTGGCAATGCAACACATACTTAAGATCGTAAGTAGAGCTCACATTTTAAATATAGTATTTAGAATTTAACGTTGCCTTGATTTCTATGTTTAGACATGTGATCACTTGTTACACACCAAACTATTACTGTATTAATACTTTTGCTATGAGCTTTTGACTGTAACCAGGCGTTTATCATGGAGCTAGCCTAAAAGGCATATACTCAAGAAAATCTGATTATGTAGAAACGTATTTCTTAATTCAATCTTTAAGCAAATTGTTACTTAGTTTCTCACCTACTAATGGAAATACGGTCAATTTTACTCTTAAATAGCATTCCTTTGCTTTGCTTTAAGAAGATGTCATGTAGACGATTCAAGGTTAAAGTTTAAGACATATATATATATATATATATATATATAATTCTCAAAGAGTGGAGCATTACCACAATAGCTTGCAAATTAACGGCGCTGCACTGAGAACTTTGAGAAGTATTTTGCCTGGCGACCATAGTAGCAGCACACTCATTCGTACACGGGCAACTTTGAGGTAAATGAAAATGTCGCAATAATAGGGTACAAGTTGCTCAGGTAATTAAAAAAAAAGATGAAAATGATGCAGGGGTTGTCCAACTTTTAAATTGTTCCTTAGTCCGGCCAAAGGAAAGTGAATTTTACAAATGTTAAGCGGGCCGCATAAGAAACGATCGTGGGCCGCATGCTCCGACTGCGGCGTGGGTTGGTCATCACTGTTAACGGGTGTGCAAGATATATTTATCATGCATCAAATTGGTCAAATATTCGTTTCTGTGGCCGGTACTTTTTGTAACGGCTGATCACTGTACAGCGTCTAGTGACTATTCCTTATGTGTATGCAAAAAACGTACTAGCTTAACTTAATGTCGAAGCCACCTTGGTTTAGTATGTGCCCTTGTATTTGTAGGTGAAATTTTGGCTAAGAAAGATTCATCACTCATAGCTTTGACCGCCTAATCATAGTTCGGGATTTTGCCTGGCGTCCATTTGTTTAAGAGATATCTCCGAAAGCATTTTAAAAATTTAAGCAAAACTTTGTATGTACATTGAAATATGTTTGTGGGCCGTGTGGTTAAATTGGTGTCCAAGGGATATGAATTTTTCGTTAATTTTCAAACCCATAAATGAGACTAATATCATGTTACGTTTGTGTTTTCGTAAGAAAATAGCGTAGTACAGTTTCTAGTCACCGCATTGTTCAAGGTGGTTTTCAGTAGGATGTAAAACTGGATGCCCCCCAATATATAGCCTTGCCCCCCCCAACCTGAAGTGCTGGCTACGGCCCCAGCTGGATCCCCTGGTAGCCCTGTAACAATGGGGATTATTTCATATGAAGGTTCAAACATAAGCCTTACATTAGCTGTTACAAACCTTAACAGACCTCACTGGAAATTATCTTTGCAGTTTCTGTTGGCGGCAGTATCTCTGCGAAGTTCATACCTTATACAGGGCGCCTGCCTAGTACTCCTTCCTTGAAGTTTAATCCTTTTATAATCATGTAGTCCCAAGGAAATCCTTGAATTACCATTGAGAGGCATTGTCCTGATAACTATGAGAGGTGCGTACAATTCTTTGACCAGGCAAAATTAATATTGAAAATTAACTTACCCAGAATGCTTAGGAACTTACCTATCGTCCGGAAATATCAGACATCGCAAATCTGATTAGAGATGACTTTGCCAGTTGCAATCTGGAGGAGTGATGATAGCCTAGAAATGGCTGAGCGGACGAAAAAGCAAGAAACCAGGAGGTTTTCATTACCTAATTCCATGAGCAACCAAGGTTGGAAACAAATCTTTTCGTCAGTCACTGCTTTCGTCAATTCTCTAGTGTTCTTAAGATAGAGTAGGCTTAGTTTAGCTATGATATATGAAAGCGATGGCTAAGCCCTAACTGTGGGCTAGCAAGCTTTTGATAATTTTGTGAGCTTTGTCTTGTGAGGTGACATTTGATTTTTCGCTATGCAGTTCTTTCACCGCCATTTTTAAGTTTCTGAAGTTTCAATTCACATGAACGCAGTTTCGTAAGATATGCCTTATTTAAACTTGCTTTACCTTGTGTTACAGTTTGGGTGGTTGATCATGCTATGAATATCTCTGTTAGACTTGAAGTTACGTGGGCCATGTTTGACACCTTCCATCTCAACAGGGTTATGCCATCCTGAGCTCTGTCGCTTTTTGTGGATTGTGTTGCTTCTGGTCGGTGCTGTTTTGCTTGGAAATTGAATAAAAATCTGCGGATTTCTCCTCAAAGTCATTCTTTGACCAATATCTCATGGGTTTTTCTGTTAAAAGTAAGCTTACAACTCGACTTTTGTGTCATTACCTTTTCTTTGCATGATAATTTGGACAATAGATTCTTCAGATTAGGGTGTTCATAGCCCAGAAGGTGCCAGCTTGCTGCAAGCAGGACAGGGTAATTTTGACGGAAACAAAAAGGTGTGTCATCCGTATCTCTTGAGAATTTGTGGTAACATTGTCAGCCGTTATAGGGGGCGTTAGAGACATAATAGTTTATCCAACTTGATTGAAATCTTATCTGGCAAGTTACTGAGCAGAGGCTTTTTCATTTCAACTTCCGTTCTCTGTCGGGCTAGACAGGGGCCTCGAGGATCAGGTAGTGCTTCATTTACTAGAATAACTTGTCAGGGTTTTGATGTAGTGCTGGAAACATCAGTTCTGTTTGGAAGGTGCTTCTATCAGTCTGCTTCAGGATCAAAAAGGCAAGATTTTTTTTTGTTATTTCAAATGTTTACTCAACAGCTTTATCGTAGCGTCACGCGTATGACCCTCAATCTCGCATGACCGGGAAGGCCATTTTCTATTGCCCCTCTCATAGCTTTCTTCAAAGACGCGTTTCTTTTTCCAATTTAAAAGAAACTAAGGATGTATCGGGATAGTTGTTAAAATTTCTCACCCATTATGAGTCATTAAATGTCGAGAGTTAGTGACGAGGTCCTTTCAACCTGTCACTTCCACTTGGCACGATCTGCATCTTCTCATCTTACGTCGCAACAGGCAGAACAATAATTGGGCTTAAACAACTCTGATAACAATCGAGTGTCAGTTTTGTACGTAATGAAGTTTGTAAGCCAGATTTTAATAATTCAAGTGCATCCAGTGTTGTCACCTTCTCAACTATGGTTTCCACTGCCTATGCGTCAAAAAGAAGCTAAGTGAGAAGATTACACAGCCATGTCTTCCTACAAGACAAATAGTTTGAAATACGAAGTCTTGTGTGCGTGTGTAGTCTGCTTTCAGTGGAAAAATATTATCATGCGAATACTTGGCTGATATATGAATGCCAAACATCTATAGAGAGTCACTGAGGATAGTTTTCATGCGTTTTAAATAAACTTTCATGTCAAAAAACTCTGATGTATCAGAGTATTTTTTAAAATTTAGTTTATACCTACATCCAATATCTTCTCCATCAATAGTCATTTGTATGAATAATAGCAAAATCCAGAAATTTTGCTTGATTATGCGTGTGTTAAAATTAGCCAATACTTCAGTAGGCCTAAAAAAAGTAGGAGTCTTGTTTCCAACAAACATTTTTTTAACATTTTTGTCTGCCCATTTATAATCTTTGTATCCATTTGTAATAATTTCCTCCTACCCTATACACCAATACAGCAACCTGAGTTTGTTAAATTTTTGAATGACATGTATTTGATTTTGCAGTCAAGGTCTTGAGAATATTTAGGTTGTTACTCCTCTTGTGCTTGAATGATAATTTGCAGAAAAAATGTTTTCTTTCTTACCAACCCATCTCTTAGACATCAGTGTGTCTGTCAGCTGGTGAACCTCTAAGAATTCTTTCCCATGCACTTCTGTCTTCATATCCTACTGGTATCTTCTATTCTTCAATCCATCGTTTTCTACACACACACTTTCTGTCCTTCCAGTTCTGTGGCAAATTGTGCAAAACAAAGAGTTTCATATTCACATTTCTTAGTTATTTCCTTCTATTAGATTTTATAATTGTGTGATATTGAACCTTCGAGTGCTGTTGCTTGTTTTATTTCCTGTCAGTGCTTCCCAAATGTTACTATTTAAGAGGCCCAGATGCCAAATAGAATCATAATTTAACACACTGGGCCTTTCCTTGGTGGTGAATTCACTTCTTTTTTTATAACTTAGCAAAAGGGCAAAAGCAATATATGCACAGGGATAACATATCAGTTAACAGTGAGTGTAGCATAAGAACTTTAGGTTCCTCCTTTTTTGAAAAATTGACAGAAATGGGGGCCAGACTAACAACTCTTGAAATATATAGTTTAAAAGTGGCCTAAAGTATTTGCGTGATATACATCCATTATACACCACTCTATACCATGTGCCAGGCAGTTCTCAGGCTCCTTGGCCATTGTAAATCCTTACTAGGAAGTACATGAAAGGGATCCAAAGCTTTTTCAGCTGTATTGGAAACTGAAAGTGTGTAAAATATTCTCATCCAACTCGCATGTAACTTTAGAAATTTGAAACTTTACATTCAACTGAACATTTATCATAATTGTCAACATATTTCACTTAGTGCTAACCAGTTCCTTGAAATAGACTTTTAAGCTAGTCTGTCCTTCACCAGGTCTCTACTGACACTTCTCTGTTTGAGATCCATCCTTTTTACTGGCTCCCATATTCTCCTTGGTCTCCCTCAGTTGGCGACCCCAACCACGTTGATTGATCTGCATCTACTTACTTGTCTAAACATGGTCTCCACTTGACCAAAACACTGATGTATCCCATTCAGATCAATGAGTCACCCTGGAATCATGTTTCATCACAATTTCACATCTACTGTAATCAATATCAAAGCCCTTTTTCTTGATTATTCCCTTTACTTGGCCATGAATTTTTAGCTGTAAGCAGATTTGCTGTTGTAAACTTTGCTGACCAAAGGGTAAAACCAGTCTTATTTATGCTTCCCAGACTGAAACATACTGTTAATCTAGATTGAGCATTTTCTTGTGCCATAGTACTGAAAGTCACTATACCAAATTAAGCTATATATATTCTCAGCAGACACATTGCAATTATTTATTATTCTCAAATAGTGGAGCGTTACCACAATAGCTTGCAATTTAATGGCGCTGACAGGATTCTAACCCACAACCTCATTATTACTAAACCAACGCCTCAACCATTGAGTCATCATGTATATATATAGATATTAAAACCTGACTGCACAAGACAAGCTTTTGGAATCTCTATTTCTCTTATGGTAAGTACTGAGCAGACACATAGCATTTATTATGTATTTATCACAGAGTGGAGCATTACCACAATAGCTTTCTTTTTCCACTAACGGAGCTGAGGGGATTCAAACCCACAACCTATTGGTTTGAAAACCAACACCTTAACCATTGGACCATCAAGTCCAATTAATTAAGGTGAGAAATTTTTTAATCAATCTTGGCATGTTTTTGCCTCCTCTTAGTGGGTAAGGGGAATTCATTGATTATAATTATTAATTGTGTTTTGGCTTTAAGACTACATTAATGCCAGAGATGTAAGAGTACTTGTTTGGATGTTATCTTTTTCAAAAATACAAATTTGAATAGCAATACACTAAAGAATAATTAGAAACACATATTTACACTTACACCTAAGTCAATTAACAAGAACAGTAGCGAGCATGTGGTATACAAAGAATAAAAATACATTAACTACAATCAACAATCCTAACTACAAAGAAGAAAAGAACATAGAAAATGATGAAGCAAAGAAAGATAACAAAAAAACCTTCTAGAAACTACCGGACTCTGGAATAAACAACTATAAACTAAAATGACTACTGAACAATCTCTACCTCGTGACTATTAAGTCCCCTTGGCGAAAAGCTATTTAATTCAAACTTTGCCTATCAATCTAACACTAACAATGTCTAAAAAAACACCATGACCCTCCTGAAAATGTTGAAAAAAGTCCATGATCAAACTTCTTACTAAAACATTTTCAATTGTTGAACCTCTGTCTAAACTGTGTATTAGTGCTACCTACATACTGTTTGCTACAAATTGTACATTCTAGAAGGTACACTACGTTACAAGAATTGCATTCTAGCCTATGGTTAACCTTGTATGTCCTACCTGAGCTGCCACCTCTAAAGTCATCTCCTTCCACTACGAAACTGCAAACTTGGCACCTTGTGTTCCCACATCTAAAACTACCGACCTTTCTAGATTCTACTTTATCTGATAATCTGGCTCTAACTAACTGATCCTTTAGATTCCTAGCCCTTCTAAACGCTACTACAGGTTGTTCTGAAAAGACGTCCCTAGACTCTTCAGAACTAGCTATCATGCATTGTAACTGGCTGACTATCTCCCCAACTTTATAAAATGCTGGATGATAACTTATGACTAGAGAGGGACTCTGCTACCATTTTCGCTCTTATTGGCCCAATGCTACTATTACTATCATTACTTTTTACACTACTGCCGTTACTACTTTTACTATCGTCAGAATGTTACCCCAACCATGACTATAACAATGTCTAGCCCTGCCTACCTGTTCTCTGATAATACCCTCATCATAACCTCTCTGGATGCACTACCCCACTAACTCGTCTGCCCTTCTTTCAAAAAGGTTGTAATCTAAATGCTTGACTAAATGGTATTGCCTTCTTCATGTGTGCAGGACGGTAGGATCTTTTGTCAAATGCTGATATGTATCATACTGTTTCCAGTCTACTATCTACTCTGCGAACACAAATATCTAAAAAATTAATAACACTACAAGAACTCTCAAAAGTAATCTTAATAAATTTGTGACTATTGTTTAAAAACTCTCTAAGCCGTGCCTCCCTTGTGTCCATATGAAATAATCATCCAAATATCTAAACCAAACAATAGGAGTAAAATCTGCCTTCTCTAATAAATATGCTCTAACCTACCCATAAATACATTTGTGTATGCTGGAGCAAACTTTGTGCCTATAGCAGTACCTAATATCTGCCTATAGATCTGGCTATTAAATTCAAAAACGTTGTTCTCTAATACTGCCATGGCGAAACTAACTAGTGTGTCTGTGCTGATTTCTCTTGCGTAGTGTCTAGGAGCTCCCTCATGCAGGGGTGAAGACCCACAAGTTCAGCTGTGCAACCCATACCATGGGTTCCGGTTGATATAAAGAACATGCAAATGTAGTTAATAAAGTATAAATGATAATATGATAACTACTTACTTACTTGAAACATGCATACCATATAAAAGTAACGACAATGAAAATGTTTACTTATTTTTACTATAAAACATTTAGATGATTGGTGAGAGAAACTATGAATGAATTGTAAGTCATATGTATCTTGGACCCTTTTATATACATTTTTCAACTTCTTTGTCTCCTGTTTCCTTTAGCATCTTCCCTACTTGACTGTATCTACTATAACCATATCAAAACATCAATGAAACAAATAAAAAAGATGATCAAAGATATACTTACATCCATCAGATCTATAGCCTTCATCAGTCTTATCCTCCCACTCCATTGAGTCATCTAAGTCCCATACCATGGGTTCCAGTCTACATAGAGAACATGCAAATGTATATAGTTAATAAAGTACAAATGATAACACTTGTTTACGTAAAACATGCATACCATATCAAAGTAAGGACAATGAAATTTTTTACTTACTCTATCAAGGGGACATAGCCATGAAACTCTAATTCTACACCAAATGGCACATCCCAGACTGCTCACACAAAATTGTTACCAATGTCTCTCACTATGTAGAGGAACATGAGTGCGCTGGTAATATGTCTTTGCCATCCACTTAAAGTATCTTTATTGGCCTGTCAATGATTGTATCTCAATACCTGAATAGCTTGGAAACAAAAGTACCCCAATTTTACTTCAAATGGGACGTGCACATCATGCCAACTTTCAACAACTTCTAGATAACTACGAAAGTATTTGTCTCGGAATCAATCTTTATTTCTCTGACAATACAGATTCACGCTTGATGCAGGTTGCAATCATAAAATAGTCTAATATCTTCATTTTTTCAACATACGTAGCTATTACCCTCGAAAACTAAAGCTTTTGGTATTGCGTTCGATTCCGTAATCGCGCGTTGTATGCGCGTGAGTTGATTTGCCCGCGCCAGAACGTCGACGTACTCGTCACTTTTGCCCAGGGTGCGAAGGTAAGATTTTATATTCAAAGAGGTCATGGTTTTTAATAACCGAAACGGTGTATGAATATCATTTTAATTTCCAGTCAATCTGCGCAAGCGAAAAAAATCACGCTAAGCAGATTGCATATTATATTACTTGCGGCGGTGTTGCTATGCGCCGTGGTGGCGTCGGTTTTAGGTTTGAATTATCTGTCGTTGCGGTACGCGCACCAGATTGAGGCGCCGATTCTGAAAAACGTGCTCGTCAATCCGCAGGAAGAGCGGCATAAAAAAGCGCGCTCGCAATTGCAGGACGACTTGAATGTGATGGCGATAAAACTCGGCGAGATGCAAGCACAGTTGCTGCGCCTGGACGCGGTCGGTGCGCATCTGCTGGAATCCTCGGGTATGGAATTGAGCGATTTTATGCTCGATCAACCGCCCGCTCAGGGTGGCAGTTACGCCGATTTGAATGCGGTGCCGATTACTTTTGGCAATTTCGAAAATGAAATGCGCAGGCTCTCCATCATGCTTGACGAACGCGCGGATCGGTTCGAAGCGCTGGAAATGCTGCTGCGCGGCGAAAAACTGTCCAGCAGCATGTTGCCGTCCGTGATGCCGGTTGAAAAAGACTGGTTTACTTCGGGGTTCGGCTACCGGATCGATCCGTTTACGGGAAAGCGCGCGTTTCATGAAGGCGTCGACTTCGCGGCGAAGACGGGGACACCGATTCACGCCGCGGCGGGCGGAGTTGTCGTCTATTCCGATAGGCATCGCGAGTATGGTAAGATGGTCGAGATAGATCATGGCGATGATATGATAAGTCGTTATGCGCACGCGTCGAAGCTGCACGTTGATGTCGGTCAGGTCGTGCAGCAGGGCCAGAAAATAGCCGAAGTCGGCAGCACGGGGCGTTCGACGGGGCCGCATCTGCATTTCGAAATCAGACATAAAGATATACCGCAAAACCCATCTCGATTCCTGAAAAAGCCGGACTGAAAGCTTGCAACAGTACTGTCCGGTCAATATGGTTTGAGCGAAGTGGCTTCTATCTGTTAGATCATTGAGATCATTAAATGGCGTGAGATAGGTTATCTCACGCTTTGTTTTTTTCGGATATTTAATTTTTAATAAAAAGTTATGCTCAATCTACTCAAGAAGATTTTTGGAAGTCGCAATGAACGCATCATCAAACAGTATTCAAAAGTTGTCGAAGAAATCAACGCGCTGGAACCGGAGACCGAAGCGCTAAGCGATGCCGAGTTAACCGCCAAAACCGAAGAATTCAAGCAGCGCATCAATAACGGTGAAACGCTGGACGACATACTACCCGAAGCCTTTGCGGTAGTGCGTGAAGCCGGGAAACGGGTGCTCAATATGCGTCACTTCGATGTGCAGCTGATCGGCGGCATGGTGTTGCATGAAGGCAAGATTTCGGAAATGCGCACCGGTGAAGGTAAAACGCTGATGGCGACCCTGCCGGCCTACTTGAACGCATTATCCGGTCATGGCGTGCATGTGGTAACGGTAAACGATTACCTGGCCAAGCGTGACGCCGGCTGGATGGGGAAATTGTATGAATTTCTGGGCGTCAGCGTCGGTGTGATTTACGGGCATATGCCGCGTGAAGACAAACAGGGCGCTTATGCCGCTGATATCACTTACGGTACCAATAACGAATACGGCTTTGATTATTTGCGCGACAATATGGTGACGCATCAGGCCGAACGCGTGCAGCGCCACCTCAATTTTGCGATCGTGGATGAGGTCGATTCGATTTTGATTGACGAGGCGCGTACGCCGTTGATTATTTCCGGTCAGGCTGAGGGCGATACGGAAATTTATGTGCGTATCAACAAACTCATACCCAAGTTAAAAAAACAGGAAACCGAAGACGGGCCGGGTGATTTCAGCGTCGATGAAAAAGCGCATCAGGTGATTCTGAGTGAAGAAGGTTTCGAAAACGCGGAGAAGCTTCTGGCGGAAGCCGGTATGCTGAAATCGGGCTCGAGTTTATATGATCCGGCGAATGTCAGTCTGATCCATCATTTGACTGCCGGTTTGCGTGCGCACGCGTTGTATTTCCTGGATCAGCACTATGTGATTCAAAATGGCGACGTGGTTATCGTCGACGAATTTACCGGTCGATTAATGCCCGGGCGGCGCTGGTCGGACGGCCTGCATCAGGCGGTGGAAGCGAAAGAAGGCGTGACCATTCAAAAAGAAAATCAGACACTGGCTTCGATCACCTTTCAAAATTATTTCCGTATGTATCTCAAGCTTGCCGGCATGACGGGAACGGCAGACACTGAAGCGGCCGAATTTCAACAGATCTATGGACTGGAGACGGTCATCATTCCGACACACCGTCCGATGATTCGTGATGACCGCATGGATCAGGTGTTTCGCACCATAGATGAAAAAAACAATGCCATTATCGAAGGCATTCGGGAATGCTACGAGAGTGGCCAGCCCGTACTGGTCGGTACGACTTCCATTGAAAACAATATGCTGCTGTGCAAATTGCTGGATAAAGCGAAATTGACGCATCAGGTGCTCAATGCCAAGCAACATGCCAGTGAGGCCAATATTATTACCCAGGCCGGCCGCCCCAAAATGATTACCATCGCAACCAATATGGCGGGGCGCGGAACCGATATTGTGCTCGGCGGCAATCCCGAACCTGAGGTGGAGGCTGTCCACGGGGATGAAAAGTTAAGCGATTCAGAAAAAGAAAAGCGCATCACCGAGATCATGGATAAATGGAAAGTGACGCACGAAGAAGTACTGCAAAAAGGCGGCTTGCATATTATCGGGACGGAACGTCATGAGTCGCGCCGTGTAGACAACCAGTTGCGAGGCCGTTCGGGACGCCAGGGCGATCCGGGATCAAGCCGGTTTTATTTGTCGCTGGAAGACCCGCTGTTGCGTATTTTTGCCTCCGACCGTGTGGCGAGCATTATGGATCGCCTTAAAATGCCCGAAGGCGAACCAATCGAACATCCGTGGGTTACGCGTGCAATAGAAAATGCGCAGCGTAAAGTCGAAGCACGTAACTTTGACGTGCGTAAACAGTTGCTTGATTTTGATGATGTGGCCAACGATCAACGTAGCGTGATTTATCAGCAACGCAATGAATTACTGGAAGCCGAGAACGATATTGCAGAAACGATTACGGCGGTGCGTGAAAGCGTATTGACCAGCCTGTTCAGCCTCCATATTCCGCCGCAAAGTGTGGAAGAACAGTGGGACGTGCCGGGACTGGAAAAGGCACTGGGTGCCGAGTATCAGTTGCACTTGCCGCTGCAACAGTGGCTTGACGAAGAAACCGATTTACATGAAGAAACGTTGTGTGAACGAATTCTGGATATCGCCGCCGAGCAGTATCAAGGTAAGGTCGATCAAATCGGAGCGGCCGTGATGCATCAGTACGAACGCGCATTAATGCTGCAAGTGATCGATACGCATTGGCGGGAGCATCTGGCGTCGCTGGATCATTTGCGTCACGGTATTCACCTGCGCGGTTACGCACAGAAAAATCCCAAGCAGGAATATAAGCGTGAGGCGTTTGAACTGTTTACCAATATGCTTGAGGAAATCAAGGCGGAGGTTACGCGCATACTGCTGACCGTACAGATCAAGAATGAACAGCAGGTGGAAGCCGTCACGGAAACCATGAAATCCCCCGATAAAGTCGAATATCATCATGACGACGCATCTGCAACCCGCGAGGATATGCAAGGCGACGAAGGCGATAAAAAAGCCGCACAACCGTTTGTGCGTCAGGGTGACAAAGTTGGCCGTAATCAGCCTTGTCCGTGCGGTTCAGGGAAAAAATACAAACAATGTCATGGCAAAATACGGTAGTAGTGTTGATCGATCAGTTAGTCGACTATTGATCGCAACTTGTCGTTGAGGGGGATCGTTTAGGGTTCCGGGCAACATTTTTTCCTAGCGCAATCGTGCTTTTACGTACGTTTGCATTCTCTTCGTACTTTTTTGCGCCTCATTGCAGTCGCAAGCCCATGGGCATGCGTACTTGTCTTGCCAAAACCGAGACATCAACGCCGGTAATAACAGCCTGCTTTTTTATGTGCTCAAATTTGTGGATGACGTTACATGCGAGACAGCCCTACTCGGGTGTTTGGATATGCTTTTTTCAGGGCGGTTGCAGTGTTGTTAACTTGCATCATTTCCTTGTAAATAATTAACTGTAAAATTATTTTTTCTTATATCCATTGTGTGCTTATGGTATAATGCGCCCCATTTATAAAACGGACTGCCTCGAGAAATAAATTATAAAAATCATTAGCTTTTATGACGTTATGCGTTTGTGATGAGCGATCATTGATTCAGCAAGCGCAATGGGCGGTTCTGGGTAAGGGATGTAGTCTGAGTATTTGAAGAATGTCAATTGGGGCAAACAATTTAGAGTCGCCCCTCAGAAGAAACGTTCGGAAAAAATTTTGTTAACGATTTTGCATATAGATTTTTATTGCATGAAAAAATTAATCGATGGAATTTTAAAAGATGGCAGATAGTTTCAGCATTAGTAATGAAATGAGTGGGAGACGAAAATTCTTGGTTGCTGCAACTTCTGTAGCAGGTGGGATTGCGTGTGCGGGTATCGCAACGCCTTTTGTTAAAAGCATGATGCCGAGTGAGCGTGCTAAGGCCGCAGGTGCGCCGGTTGAAGTGGATATAACCAAGTTAGAGCCAGGAATGCTGTTAATGGTTGAATGGCGCGGTCGCGTAGTGTGGATTCTGGATCGTACGCCTGCGATGTTGGCGACGCTGGAAAAACTTGAGCCACAACTGGCCGATCCCGGTTCAGATCGAGATCAGCAGCCGGATTATGCGAAAAACAGAACACGTTCGATCAAACCTGAAATTTTGGTTGTGGAAGGTATCTGTACACATTTGGGGTGTTCGCCGGTGTTCAGAAAAGATATTGCGCCAGAAGATCTCGGTGCGGATTGGCTGGGTGGTTTCTTCTGCCCGTGCCACGGTTCCAAATTTGATTTGGCGGGTCGCGTTTATAAGAGCGTGCCTGCACCGACGAATATGGTGGTGCCGCCACATGTTTATTTGAGTGATAACGTCCTTTTAATCGGGGCAGAAAGCAAGGAATCTGCATAAATGAGTGAGCAAAAAAATTCTTTTTATGAATGGATCGATAAACGATTTCCAATGACGGTTACTTGGAAAGAGCATCTTTCCGAGTACTATGCACCAAAGAATTTTAACTTCTGGTATTTCTTTGGATCACTGGCATTGCTGGTACTTGTGAATCAACTGATCACGGGAATTTTCCTGACAATGAGTTACAAACCGGACTCAAGCCTTGCATTTGCATCCGTCGAATATATTATGCGCGATGTTGAATATGGCTGGTTGATCCGTTACATGCATTCAACGGGTGCATCCATGTTCTTCGTGGTGGTGTATCTGCATATGTTCCGTGGCATGATGTACGGTTCCTACCGTAAACCGCGCGAATTGTTGTGGTTGATCGGCATGGCAATTTTCTTCGTGTTGATGAGCCTTGCGTTCACCGGCTACATCCTGCCTTGGGGCCAGATGTCTTACTGGGGTGCTCAAGTTATCGTAAGCATGTTTGAAGCCATTCCATTTATTGGCGAAACACTGCACAACTGGATTCTGGGTGATTTTTTGCTGTCGGATGCGGCATTGAACCGGTTCTTCGCCTACCATGTTGTAACATTACCGGTATTGATCGTAGTGCTGGTTTTTGTGCATATCATTGCGCTGCATGAAGTGGGTTCCAATAATCCGGACGGTATCGAGATCAAGGAAAACAAAAACCCTCAAACCAAAATACCTGTTGATGGCATCCCTTTCCACCCTTACTACACCGTAAAAGATATTTTCGGCGTTGTCGGTTTCTTGATTGTGTTCTGCGGTATTATTTTCTTCGCACCGGAGATGGGCGGATATTTCCTGGAATATAATAATTTCATTCCGGCAAATACGCTGCAGACACCGGATCATATCGCTCCGGTATGGTACTTCACGCCGTACTACTCAATGCTGCGGGCGGTGACGGTTAACTTCCTGTGGATTGACGCGAAACTGTGGGGAGTTATCTTAATGGTTGCAGGTGTGGCGGTATTTGCTTTCCTGCCATGGCTGGATAGAAGCCCAGTTAAATCTATCCGTTACAAAGGCCCGATCTTCAAAATTGCTTTAACGTTGTTCGTCATCAGTTTCTTCGTTTTAGGCTGGTTGGGTACACAATCACCAACCCCTTTATATACGTTATTAGCACAAATCTTTTCGGTTATCTATTTTGCCTTCTTCATCTTGATGCCGTGGTATAGCAAAATCGATAAAACAAAACCTGAGCCTAAAAGAGTGACCAAATGAATACAATAAAAATATTTATATTTGCCGTATGTATGGCACCTATGGCTTTATTTGCCGCAGAACCCGGGATGCCGCTGGATAAAGCACCGATCGACACCAGTGACAATGCCTCGCTACAACGGGGCGCGGAAACATTTGTAAACTATTGCCTGACCTGTCATGGCGCGAGCTTTATGCGTTACAACCGCCATCGTGACATTGGTCTTGATACGGATGCGGCAGTACTGGACAAATTGATTCTCACCGGGCAAAAGACCGGCGACCTGATGCTATCCGCCATGCGCAGAAATGAAGGTGAAGACTGGTTTGGCGTAGCGCCACCCGATTTATCGGTGATCGCACGCGCAAAAGGCGCGGACTGGTTGTATACTTACTTACGCGCGTTTTATCGCGACAGCGAAACCGTTCCAGGTTGGAATAATCTGGTTTTCGACCGCGCTGCGATGCCGCATGTGCTCTATGAATTTCAGGGCGAACAAAGTCTGGTGGTTCAAGAGGTGAACGGTAAAGAAGTGAAAAGCCTGGAACTGACCAAACCCGGTATCATGACGGTTGGTGAATATGACCGCTATGTCGCCGATCTGGTCAACTATATGGTATATCTGGGCGAACCGATCGCAAATGAACGCAAGCGTATAGGCATGATTGTCATGATGTTTCTGTTCGGATTTCTGGGTTTAAGCTATCTACTGTATCGTGAATATTGGAAAGATATACACTGATCGTAAGGTGATTGTTGGAAACGTACAAGCATTGCTAAGTGCAGAGAAAATAACATTATGATGACTTTGTATTCAACAATTACCTGTCCGTACAGTCATCGCTGCCGGATTGTGCTGCATGAAAAGGACATGGATTTTGAGGTCATAGACGTCGACCCCAATAATAAACCTGAAGATCTGGCAGTAATGAGTCCGTATGGAAAAGCACCGATCCTCGTCGAACGGGATCTGGTGCTATATGAATCAAATATCATTAACGAATATATTGATGATCGCTTTCCTTGTTTAATGCCGTCATAAATCTTAACTTGGTAGTCGTATGGTGTTTAGGTTTACTTTCTTTATGAGCTGAAAGATCCCTTCGTGAACATCAGGAGAATTATTCAAAGTTTCCCCTCAACTAATAAATAGATACGTATTACGCTCAGCAAAGTCGTCTTAATCTTGTAATCTTTAGTAACACTTTACTTATGGCCTTGATCTGTTTTAGTTTACATATATATAGGACCAGATGTCCCAATGGTTGAGGTGTTGGTTTACATATCATGAGGTCGTCGATTCAAGGGCCCTCAGCTCCCTAAATATGCAAGCTATTGTGGTAATGCTTCACTCTCTGAGAATTATAAGGACCTGACACAGGTGTATGTGTAATTTATACGCTTCCAATTATTATTTAGGGTACTATTATTATTATTATTATTATTATTATTATTATTATTATTATTATTATTACTGGGACATTTGTATTTTTTATTTAAGGAAGACCATCACCTACGTAAAGCAATAAATACTATGTATGTATTTATATAATGAAATATATAATTCTTAGCAGACATATCGCAGTTATGTATAATTCTCAAAGAGTGGAGCATTACCACAATAACTTGCAATTTTACGTAGCTGAGGGCATTTAAGCCCATGACCTAATGATTTGTAAACCACAACCTCAATCATTGGACCATCCGACCCAAAAAGTTAAGGTGAAGATTTTTAGTCTCAAAATTTAAATGTTTCTCCTTCACTAAGTGGGTACGGGAAAATTAATTAATTATCACTATATAATGTATTTCGGCTCTAGGCCTTGCTTAGTGCCCGAGGTATACATATTCTCCGCAGACACATTGCAATTGTACATCTTTCTCAATGGGTGCAGCATTACCACAATAGCTTGCGTTTTCCCAGTACCCACTGCGTGGAGGTGAAACTTGAAAATTCGACTAGATAAAGTCTTCATAACAGAACATACTCAGTTAATGTGTCCGGTGTACCGCAAACAAGGAAACCATTATTTACAAAAGGATTCATCCTATCTGAAGACTTCCTCAGGTCTACTGTACACTGACATTTTACAAGGCTACGTGTGTACAGTAGACCGGACGAAATCGATAACTAGGAAGCACTATTTACAAAAAGATTCATCCTATCTGAAGACTTCCTCAGGTCTACTGTACACTGACATTTTACAAGGCTGCAAGTGTACAGTAGGCCTGACGAAGTTGACAACTAGGAAATTGCAACTACAAATTGTTGGTCAACTTTTCACCATAATATCAAGGCAGTTGTTCGCGTTTTCTCTATCAAATTCTGTATATTTGGCAACCCCCATTTTGATGAAACTACACACTTGAATACACGCGTCTCCTTTTTACAGCCATATTGAATTCAGGCGCCAATAGCACAGCAGGTGAACCGATTTAAAACCTTGCTACACCCGCATGAAAAGTACAAGGAAGACATGTGGTCTGCACGAAATGTAGATATAAGTTTAAACCTCCTATACAGCGCTTTTTAAACCACACCTTTTAACATCTATAGCTTTGTCACGTGAATGATGATAATAGATTCACTGAATGTTTTCAAATAAACGTAAATGCCAGTTAAGACGGGATAAAAATAGACTCAGTATTATTGACATATAGTAACAGTAAGGCGCCAATTCAGCAATGCAAAATTCTCATCCATAACAATTTTGTGAACTGTACGACCTGCCTATGCGTAGAAATAGGCGCTGACGCCATGCATTTGATTCTTGGGACGAAAAAGATATACTTCTCAAAAGTGCCGCCGACTATTATAAAGTGTCCGCGGCCAGAACGAAAAATCTTCAAATAAAAACCTCCTAGGTTCTCTTTATATTGTGTTTTTCTTGTCATGCCATATTACCATCTTTCATGTCATCATCAAAAGTTTAATCCCTTCCCAGACAACAGGTTTGTTATTCCCCCCTTTTTTACCCGCCCTAGATCGCAATTATAACATTTTTCTGGACCGGGTTTATATAAAAGAAAGCTGCCACTCAACGGGATAATTAGAAATCCATGTGCATAGTTTTGAAACCAAAGGGGCCAACGGCTAGCTCTGCACTCTGCGCATTGACGTTTTGAAACACAACAGCCAGGTTTCTGTACTCTCATAGGCAAATCATCTATCATCCAGAAGAGAGGATTTGAAATGTCAATTTTTAAAAGAACACTAGAGAAAAAGAAAACATGTCATGACCAAGGATATATTTCATCCCCGGTAGTGACACATTTTCTACTTCTTGAGTGTTCTGTTCAAAGCATATCATCTACTACTTCACGCTTTGTGAGCGAAAGACTTAATTAAAAACATGTATGGACTACTGGACCATGATAAGAGAAACAACATACACACTGGGGAGATGGGGCGGGGGAAGCTCCATAGAATTCTCAAAGATGTGCTAGTAAATATAACCTTCCCTTACAATGTACGCTAGAAGTAATTCCGGCACGGCTGCTTGCTATCCCTACAGCATTGGTAACTTTTACCGTCCGCCGAATTCAATTAAGTAGTCTCAAACAGTGACTAGAGAGGCCAGTTCCTTAGTTTGCTAAATCAATAACGTTTAAGGGCTAGCGGGGTTGTTACAACTATAGCTAAGCAACTGAATAGCACCACCTGTGACGTCATACAAATACTGACCATTTTAAAGGGACATAAGGGTTAAAATGGTGACCATCTTTATCACCCGACACTAAAAATGGAGTTACATCTGTAAAACTGAATTTGATTTCCTTTCTCAATGCGAATCTCCTTCCCCATCTATTCCCCGCGTTTCTGAAGAGATAATATGAAAGCGTAAGCAATTTCAAGTGTCCAATATTACCATTTCCGACCCTCCTTGGGGCAAAAGGGTAGCGCAGACCTAGTCTCATCTGGCTATAAGTGTAGAAAATCAGCATTTTACCCTTTAAATGATACTCTTAATATTTGTACAGGTGGCATTCAGTAGAAAAGTGTATTAGAAGAGATGAGATCTATAATTATTTCCTGACTTTGAGGAAGTGTCTACCTGGGGCCGTTAGTGGCCGTCATATATGAGCTCCTCGCCAAAAATCCTCTTTCAATTAATATCACCAATCCAACACCCTCACTTGTTTTCAGCCTACTATCTCAATTTGTTGCACCACAATTGCTGAACAGACAACAATCTTGCAAGTGACTCGTAGTCATATACATACTACCGCTGCTCATTGGGTTTTTATGTTCAAGCACGGTACTCCAAAATTAGTTATTTTTAAAAAGTTCATGCTCCAAGTATTGCAGGAAGAAAAATTAGTCAGATCAACAATAACAGTACTTTAAAATGTCTCGATTTCTTCACAATGATCAAAACCTATTTAACAAGATCTAAAGAAAATACATGAT
>JAAAKM020006971.1:78886016-78905407 GCA_010016025.2 Alatinidae sp. Z8VKAUB7J3 | reverse complement strand
CGTTACGTTAAGAACTAATTGAACAATGCTTGGTCATTGTTATTTTTTCATGTTACCTGCTTAAAAAGATTTTTTTCAACTGTTTTATCACTTCCTTTATAAATTTTTTCCGTCCGATTTGTTTATTGATAACACGCAATCTAACATTTTTCTTATTTGTAACTCCTGGCCTGCAACACGAACTATCTTTGGTCTGAAAATGGCGTCGATGATGTTTCCCTCGGCTTGCTTTTATACCCGTCTCATTGGTTCGGAGATGAACAATACAAACATTTGATTTTTTAAACACAAAGGAGAAGATTCTATAGTAAGGATACTATTCATCTTATATTTGATTTGCAATTAGCAAAATATTTAAACCATAATAGGAAACTAAGAGATGGTAGCAGTAGTTTAAGACAAAAATAAATTCAAGACAAGAGAAAACCTTTAAACGTCAAAATCCATTGATAATCCTGTGAATTTAACATGAATATGGCTAAGACCTCTCCGTTCGTCAGTGTGACTGAGATATTGTGCTCGTCTCCTGTGTCCTAGATGAAAGTTCCATCATTGTCAAAATCATTTCTCTGTCAACAAGAAAACGAGACTCTCCTTGCTAACTCGGTCATGTGGAGCATTGATATTTCTATCTGCCGAGAAGTCAACCTTACATTCTCCCCTTCTTCTCATGAATAAAGGAGTTATTCATGATTTCTCAAGAATGCCAGCTGATATTTCAGTCTAAATTTCACAAACGGATTCCAGCTCTAGGTACTTATCCGCAGCCTCTGTTTTCTTATCAAGATATTGCGAAGTGTTTAAAATCCTTTCACGATATCGCCTAAGCATTTCAGCTTTGGCTAACATTGATATTCCATACTCTCGTTTCACAGATAATATCATAATGTGGCTACATGAGCCTTGACTTATTTTATTTCATATTAAAAGCTTATTTCCTGAAATTGGTTCATTGCTTTGATAAGAAAAATATAGGACGCCAAGATTGCGATCAGAATCAATTGTTTCACAACCAATATTTTCTATTCAAACTCAAGACAGGATTAAACTAACAATGAAATATATTTTGTTAATCTAGTGTTGGGAATTTCTAGAACATTGAAGATAATGACTACTTTGAAAATATTTACATAAGATTGTTAATCAACCTACGGAAAGTAAATTTTGTCATTTTCCTAATCAAAATTTGTCGTTGATGGCAACAACTCTGTGTAAACTGTTTTGAGCTAAGTTACTCTAAATATGATCCCTTCGAAATGCGTTACAATCATCTGCTTACTTGTCAAAGGAAAAGTAATACAATCATATTTTTCCAACGTTTCGGTGTCATCTTGACGCCATTCTCAAGGTGAATATATTGTAAACAAATGTTATAAATTATCGTTATATAGTGATTCATTATTCACTAGAAATTTAAAAGAATATTTTCTATAATTATTCGATACTTGGTCCACTTTTTGCATGGGATACTTTTCCAGGTATACGTTGTAAGGAAAGTTGTAATTGAACATAAAGTAGATCATTACCAAAACGTTCAGCAAATAATTGTTAAATCTCGACATAGGATTAAAACAATAAGGTTATTGATGACTGTTCCTTTTCGAAAACGACATTAATACAAGTCATTCCAATGCTGATGGTAACGAAGGCAATGTTTGTAAGTACGACGATGGATATTTTGGATATTTCCTTATTTCTGACGCAATAAATATATCTTGGTATTGCTTAAAATGCAAATAAGCTTTGATGTACGTTACAATACAGGGTAGGGCTTTTAACCCAAACAATGAAACAATCTAGTATACCAATGGTTGCTTTAAAAACCGCTTTGCCTATGTTGGTTCGATATCAGCGCCAAGAAATCTGTACGGTTTGTTTTCCCCTCAGATACTCCACTACCCTGCCCATGTTTAACTAAACTCTATTAATGAAGGACCAGTAAGAAAAAGTTAGAAGGAGGTAGTATCAATCCTTGTAGTACTCCGAGTCCTAAGGTATATCTAAGAATGACTGATCACAAAAGATTGGAACTTTTGGGGGTAGGTGTTCATTTGCAATTCTGTAATACTTAGAAACTACAAAAAGAATTTCTATACATGTTTTGGGATTCCCCTTTAAAGACTGGCCTCTTACTCCATTCTACTGTTTCCATTCCTAGTCTTTCACTTTATTTCTATTCTTACAAACTAATTTATGACTATAATTCCTTTAAAAACTAAAAAACGGTTACTTCAGCTGCAGCAGAGTGTCAATTTGTTGACAGAACTTTATGATCCAAGGAACAAACTCGTGATAATGCATTTATGAATCAAAGTTCTCCTCCACTAGCCTGTACAATTAATGCAGTTTGAACTCTAATGCATACTAATGCATGAGTTTTCTAGCATTTTAGAGTCAAAAGAGCACCTGTCATGAAATCAATTCGTACTTTCTAAATTATATTCTAAACTCTCGCTAATATATCAAGTATTTTATTTCTCAACTTAGACTCAAATATTTTTTGCCTACTCCAAACATCGTAGTGCACATCTCCATGTTGCAGATTGTTTAAAAAAATTCCAATTTTAGTCGAGGAAGCCAACCAAAGTAAGTTACTTTTTCTTGTAAACAAATTCAAAAGCAAGACCTTAAAACTATTTGACATTCAAAACGCTACGTACTGGACTCTTGTAGGAATGTCTCGACTTAAAAATTTTGTTTCAAAAGAACCATTGAGAAAGCAGAAAGAGGTAGAGGGATGGTGATGATGTTTAGCTCGGTCAAGATTAGCCAACTAAAAGTGGCGTAGATTGGCTTGTTTTATGTGCTCGGATTTAAATAAATCACGTCCACGTTATTCTGCTAACTACCTCAGGGAAAAGAAGCACCGATTATGCTAAAGGTGTGGAAAATTCAATTTACTCTGAATTTTATCTGGAATTTATATAAAGGAATGAGAACAAAAGAGCTTAATATTCATATAAGACTTTGCTCTCAATATTTCATGCTATTGAGTAATTTTTAAAATATATAATGGTAAATGCAATATCTACTTTAATGCGTTCTCGAGGGCACGATAAGGATGAGTATGTTACGCATGTGGAAAGATACAAATGTTTTCCTTTCACATTGAAGTTTTTATTATGGAAAGGTGGTTAGCATTTCAAAAGGTGAAGCGTATGATGTGACCTTGTTCCTTCGCTTCTCATGTAAAGAATCCTGTTCGAGCTACTTTCTTAGTTTTCAAAGCACTTGAAAACTCTTCATGTCTATTGGAAGCCAAAAGGAAATTGGTTAACTTTGACTATTGAAATATTTTAATTGCACGTATATGAAAAATAAACCATAGTTTGTAATTTATAATTAAATAGGATTGAGGATTAACATCATGTAGAGTGGGGAATCATGCTTTAGTTAACTGAATAGAGTACGAAGCCTACTGTATTAAATCTGGCCATATGTTAACTCTTTTACTACATTGAGCCCTTTTTGTATATGAAAAAATGCATTTATGGCTAACTGTCATATAGATGTAACAAGCAGACTACACATACAACATTACCTCTTCTTTTTATTTCCATCATGTGAATGTCTTTATGTTAACCTTGGCATATGGAAGCACCTACTAATATAAAATTTCCATCGCCAGAGTGTTTGATGTAATATCCTATGTAAATGAAAGAGATGGAAATATCGCGTCAGTTATCTTATTAGCCCCATTTTAAGGTTTTGTAGTCTCTGTTTGCACTGCTTTGAAGGCGGCTTCCATCTCTGTTGTGTCACAAAAATCGTTGTAATATTGGTCCCTTGCTGCTCTCATTGATACACATTGATATGGTGATTTCTCTACTGTCCTCACTTCGTTAATGATAAAACAGACAATTTTTTAATAGCTACTGTAGAACGCGTTGGCCGGATTTTACTGACCGGATAAGAATTATCCATTATCAAGTGCTGACATTATCAAGACACTGATCATACTTAACTAGAAAACTTAACAATATTTATTTATGAAGTGTAATTATTTACACCATTTCCACACATTTTGTTGATGGAATTGACGCCAGCAGTTTCAAGCTGATGGAATTTAGAAGATTATTTGTTTACAGTAGAAAAAAATAGGAAAACATTCCTGGCAGCAAAATTATTCTACAAACAATTTATTTACAAAACACCAGAAATTTTGCTAAAACTCCAGGGGAAATTATTCAAAGCTTTACAGTATGTGATTTCCTTTACAGTTTTATAAAAGTCTTGCTTTCCAATGTATATTATCTGTTTCAATTAATTCGGAACAATTACTAAAAAAAACTAGAATAAAAACTGTTCCATATTGCAAATTTTATGTTATAATTGTTTGGTTCTGCGCAGTAACTAAAGAACAAAAACTAGACGAATGAAATGTTGCAACCTAATATTTTGTTCTAGTTTGGTTTAAAAGAAGTACCTTATTGCTATTAAGCAATGAGCTTATGAACTCTTAATGGAAAATAGGTATTATCTTTTCCCTTTTGTACATCACAACATATCGTCATGAAAAAATCTTCTGGCCTTTCGATTAGTCCACACATCTCGAGCGAACGCTAATTGGTCTATCGACAATAGGGACGGGGGGCCAGGGAGACAGAGGGGGCAATGCCCCCCGCAAGATTTGCCAAATCTCAAATTTTTCTGTGAACACATTTCAACTTCATCAAAATTGTTATTGATTGCGACAGACATTGTGTCACATTCACAAATATGCATATCGACATGAAACACTACTATTATTACTACTACTACTACTACTACTACTACTACTACTACTACTACTACTACTACTACTACTACTACTACTAAACGCCGCCCTCTGATAAACAGACCCCCCCCCCAAACGCCTCCAACCATCAAATAGTTTATTACCTACGAGTCTTGTTTGTATCCTATCAACAAGTTCTTCCACACCCAAAGATAAAGACGAATATTGCTTTTGCTGCTGTAATAGTTCGTCATAAAAATTTTTGCTCGAATTTTACTTGATTGATTACAGATTTCAGTTTGAAATAAACGCTTCCCTCTATTAAACGCTGCATCCAAAAGCTTGAATTTTTAATAAACACCGCGGCGTTTATTAGGCGAAATATACTATACGGTATGCCATTAAGATAACTCCTTCTTCCAAGTTACTGCTGCTGCTGGCAGCACAACTGCGACCACAATCAGCCACTTTGAGTGATTGGAGCAACTTTTCGCCTTTGTTGCCAACAAAAGCGGGCATTGGGGATTTCCCCTGACATTGAGCATACAGACAATACGAGCCTCTGTTTGTTTTCAGAATATCAACAATCCCTAACATGGTCCGCCCGATGTCATCGAATTGAGCAAAATGTACAGCTCACATGAAGCGGATAATCTTCGTTATTGACTCTGTTTGGACAATTACTCTATTTAACGTTGTGATTTGGAGACTTACGTTTTGAAAGCATTGTAGCTTGCTAATTCTAGTGAGAAACGATCTCCATGTGCCTTTTCAATTTTGTCAGAAAATAACACACAAGAGTTCCTCTTTGTCTATCACAAACAATCACTGGCCCCTAAATCCTCCAGAGTTTCCTTTACATCAGCTTTGAACTCATAACAATAGTGCCTTTCCTTTTTGGCTTTCGAGTGATGCTTGCGAAATTTTAAACGATTTTGCGTCTATATTTTAGGAAAGGATGACAATAAACCCTGGAATCGTGACTTTCGAGGTTACAGTCTGACGCTTTTACTCGACTTAACAACCTTTCTAGGAATGTAAGCTTGCGTTTCTGCTGATGGCTGGAGCTCCCAAGGTGTGAAAATGCCTTGGTTGATATTTAAATACCATTAGGACGGTCTCCGGTTGCATTTTGCGTATTCAATCCGGTTTCATGACTCATTAGTTGCAAACTGATTTGCTTTGACTGTTAATCAGTTGCAGTGATTATCGAGAAAGGTTATTGTGAATACTTCGACTGCAGGTTGACTCCCCGTTAGCGACAAGGCTTGTTTCATCAATTTAGAACAAGAGATCAGAGCCAGGATACACGGGATCAGTATAACTTTTATTATATTCTACACAGAGAAAAATAGACAGCTGTTTTGAGTTGTGTTGCTAGTTCTTAGGAAGATCTTCAAGATGGTTGCCGCTGCTGGTAGCTGTAGCACTCTGTCTTCGAAGCAAGAATTGATCATTGATGACCCAGCATGGCTAACATTTCGAAAGTCATCGAACAGGTTCAAGATCACTATCGTTTCTATACTGATAGTGCTTCTGGTTTTGGTGGCATGCTTCGCTGTGCTGTATTTTGTAGAGAGAAGCAAAGATAGCAAAGTCACTTCAACTAGCGCGGCAAGTTCACGACTGAGTCAGGAAGAGAGAAGAAACCGGGTTATAACTGCAGCGCGTGAGTACAACTTACTTTCATTTCGTCGTTGTTTTTTGTAGAGCCAATGAAACGATTGAATATTTTGACGGTGACCTTGTGTAAGACAAATCCCTCAAGCCGATTTCTCTTAGTTTTAATAAAGAATCGCGAACTCAATAAACACGTATTAGATAATTTACAACATGAAAAGGATCGAGTTCGATTTCTCGACTTGGTCGTAAAACGTACACGATATCTTATTTTAAGTAACGCAACAGATTGTCAAGAGCAGATCTTCTTGTAATCCAAAAGTTACATTAGTCTTACAAGTAATAACCAATATATCGCCGACTGTAAGGTACTACTGTATCATATCAGATGGTTTGATATTCTCAGTTATTGCTGTTGAGGCCAAACCACGAATGTCTCAGCAAGGAAGCATTACTTGCGAGAGTGTTGAGTTGAACCACTGTTTATCTAATTGAAATGATACTGAATATTGCGGCATGCATACATTGACACATGTCCTGATGACCTGAGAATAAGTAACAAGCATGAGAAAGGTCGAAAGGGAAGCCCTCACACCATACCTTCCAATTTACCTTTAACGATGGGGGTGGCAACAACCCCCTCCCCCTGTTGCGTTTAATTTGATTTCATTAATATTGGACCACCATTTGCCAGTGTTCCTTCAGCCCTCGTGATTGCAAGGTCATTTCAACCCATATTATTGTGAGAAAACATTTATTATGATTCGTTAGTAGAAGAACCTGTTATTGATGTTCAATAGTATTTAGAGATATACGAACAAAATCAAAATTTGGGATTTATTGAAAGTTATTGATGTGTGAGAAAACGCGGTCAAACAAGATTTAAACTGAAATCTGCGAGAAGGTTACGGCTAGTCAACATTCCAATTATTAAGAAGTTAAGTGTAGCTGTAAATAATATATATTTTGAGCTCTGCAGTACCAAGAAAACTCCAACAGATTACTTTCTTGGTGATTCCTGAAAGATTAGGTTTGCGTTACTGTGCAGAATCCTTGCAAATAGAATGTTGTTAAACAAGTAAGATTTAAGTAGACATTGGAACGGTAATTCAAAGAGTTTAAGCCAAGCAGCCTTCGTTGAAAAAGTTAACTTTTATGGGGATGAAGGAGCTTTGGAAGGGAGAGAATGATGTACAGCTTGATAGAGGTGACATGTGTCTCGACATCCATGCTTGGGTGGCAATTGTACGATGCACATAATTGAGCTGTTACTATAGAGGTAGACTACAGGCTACTTCTAATAATACGTAGAAAGGCATCTCTTATTGTTCTTTTTTATTTCATTACAAGGCAATTTCTAAAGCAGAGTTTCAGGGTTAGTTCAACATTAAGAACAAACACGTTAAACACAAACTGGACATTTAATCAAATTAAGTTGTGGTAGTCATGGCAATGAGAATTCCGACCAACTTTGGTTTGCAGCGACAGATCAATATTAAACCATTTTTTCTGTAATTCAGTCAAGAAATCACTATACGTTTTACAATTAACGAGACAAAGACGCAATGTATTATATGCACAAAGTAATTCAAGATTCGCGTGGTCAAACACTGAACCGTCGCATTGAGAGCAATGTGATGTTTACTTTCTATTTCCAGTTATTCCGTCTTCTTTGTGTAAAGGTAGATAATAACGAGGGGGAGTGCAATATCACTGAGATACAAAACAAACGTTTCATTTCCTACACAAACTGTAAAGTTTACCCCCAGACGAAGAGTCCCTGCCACCTGAGTGTCGACGGATGAATGTGATCCCTGCCAGACGTCATACACTTTAAAATAGCAGACTTTATAAGAACATTGAAATTGAAATCGCGGAGAACTAAGGGTCAAACCAACATCGTTAAGGACAGATTGAGTACTCAAGTGACACTACCATGTTAACAGAGATCAATCTTGAGAGTTTGTTCCACAACAGACAAAAGCCGTAGAAAGGATCTGCCATATTATGAGGAAGTGCAGGCCCGTAGCTAACGGGGGAGGGGGTTATAGGGGCGAAGCCCCTCTAAATTTACTCTCAGCCACCCAAACTCGCCCTTCAAGATCTATATGCTTTCTTATACAGTTGCAATGTCACCCCCAAAACTCAAGAGTACGCCCCCAAGTTCAGAATTGCCCCTCCAAATTTCCAACTCTGGTAGTGAGCTCGGGGAACAGGCAGAAGTACTAAACCCAATGGACATTCGGCGCGGTCCCCTACTCTTGGCATACATGAAAATGCCTCGGTCCATCCAGGTCCCCGCCCTGCATGTTAGAACTTGGCCTTACTTTTGGGACTCGAGGGGCCGGGGTAAACTTAGGTCTTACAAGGAAACGGGACGAGAATCTTTTCTCAAATTTCCTCAGGTCCTGAACAATATTGAGTACTCAAAAATACCTCAGCACATCCTTGGTAGGGAATGCTATCATTGATAAAATACTACTTGTAGCTAAGAAACCTTTAGTCCAAAGTCAAAAGAAGTATTTGGGTTTTTCAAAGTTTAACATTCCCGACCAAACTGCTATCAATTGCTAGAAGTTCCAATGAAACAGTTCTTTATGAAGAATGCATGCATGTCTGAATTGTGCTCCCTCCGAATGCACTTACTTTTCAAGGACCAGAATGGATGTTGCAAGATATCCTAGGAGACCTACTGCCGCAAGAGTGGCTCTTTGCATTTTCTCGTGGTGCCAACTAACGAGGACACGTTTTTCTTACGGCGTAAAGGAGAACTGGTGGGTCGAGAGATGACAAACCGAGACAAAAGTGACGAAAGATCGTTCAGATTATTATAGAAATGGGAGAAATGCGTAGTACTTATATCATATGATAGCAGTGTCCCTGTCTGCTCACCTTGTTATCTGCCTTATGTGCGAAACAACAGAGAGGTGTTGTGTATATTCGGAAATCGCGTTGTTTAAATAATCAGCGGGTTAACATAGGCTTTAACAGGTTTGGGGGTTTTGTTATCAAAGTGGTGGGGACAGAGGGAGATGAGTTCCATTCAACTTGCAAGTTCTTATTTTTATTTTTACCTAGACATGGGGAGAAAATGGGGCGAAGGAAGAGTAGGACGAACCCTAGGGTAATACTAAATTTGGGAGATTTTAAGAAATTTCGTCCCAGCCACCACCCCGAAACCAGACCCTGGCGTTCTCCCTCGCACACAGTTTTGACATGGCTTCTACGCTTTACATGACCATGCGGAAAGGCTTCTGAAACAAGAACGACCTTGCTTACATTGAAAAGTTGTGTTCAGTACGTTAATTTTTAAAGTCGCTTAAAGCATTTAAACCTGTTCAGAGTTATCACTCATAATATAGTAGACATTTTCAGTAGCATGCGAACCCCTCAATATTTTAATTTTTCGAGGGCATTACTTCATAGATAACAACGCGTGAACGTTTAGAAAGGAACAGTTTCCAGTGGCTTTAGGAAATACTGAATTGGGCATGACGTTGCGATCCAGTGATGCGGGATTTGTTATGCTTCTCATCGCCCAAATCGTTGTAAAAAGCCGCCGTTAGGTGGTACAAAAACTATCATGAGTGATGAGGTTGTAGGAAACGTTGACGCTCTTCTTTTACAGCGCAGTTGCCTTGCTACAAAATTGGTTGTGCTTTGGTGGTTTGTGAGAGAATCGCCCAATTGTGTCGCCCAATTGTGTTGCCCAATCTGGCAATGTCATTCCCACCACCTGACCCAGGCAGTTCTTGGATAGCAAGAATTTCCGATTTGGCCGAGCATCTCGCCACATGCCTGTAAACGAAAGTTTACCTAAGCGATTGAGCGATTTCAGAAAGCTTATCTTAACGAGGCAGTTCACTGATTCAGGATGGGTCACATCCTATGTAACTGCATGGGAAGATGACAAGCTGATAAATTGACAGCTCAGATCCCACTTGGGTCCGGTAGCACTGTTTCCGGATCTTACTTCAATAGCTTTGCTCTTTGATGTCGCAAGGTCTTTACTACATAGTTATGTAACATTTTGCTGTGCAGTTTAACCACACTTTCCGTTTGTTCGCTGATTTCAAATGCTGATTGGGAGAGTCAGCAAAGCTTGCTTGCCATAGTTAGTTTGTGGCCGAATTTACGGACAGATTTGGTCGTACAGAAATTGACGTGGTATCTAAGTATATGGGCGGTGACAAAGGAATATTGTGGTTATATTATGTCCGCATTTTTTATCGCTTTTGCCTTTTCAAATAATAAAGAGATATAGTGTAACTAAAATGTCTTCAATTTGCTTACGGTGAAATTGTAAATCAGTGCTTAGCAACCAACTCAATTTCTAGCTACCATAAATATTCATCTGTTAAGTACAACTGCAATAGCTATACGAGAACAATGCCTCGTATTTGTCTCTGAGACCTCTTACGCGAAAATGTTTCCAAAAATATGTAGTATAAGGCATATAAAAAGTATAGTATTATTCAGTATTTGTTTTACGCAAAGCGTGTTTTATTTCTTTCCACGTTGACATTTTGTTTCTCAGTGTGTGTCAATTTAACCGTAGGCGGGCTTTGTGTAAATTTCGAGAACATAACCCCCAAGGTAACGCAAAACGAATGAGAGATTAGAATGTGGAACATGCTACTTGAAAATTGCCGGTATTACATCGAACCGGCCCTCTACCCCAACAAAACCTCCGTAACCTCTCTAGTATGTACCCCGTCCATGTTACTACGACAGAGTGAATAGCCCAACTTCTTTTGACAGCTTTTTATTGTGATTAAAAAATGTTATTGATCATACTCACATACGAAACTGTGCATTGCTTCATTTCACTACAAACATATCCCGCATCACGCAAAGGGAATTGAGTACCACCTTTCAAACATCGGTATGTGCCGTCATACATGAGCGTACTCAGAGAGATCGTTAGTACATGTCTTATGGGAAAGTAGCCAAGTTAACATAAATTGCTTTGTTGGGTCTTATGGGAAAGTAGCTAAGTTAACATAAATTGCTTTGTTGGGTCTTATGGGAAAGTAGCCAAGTTAACATATATTACTTTGTTGGGTGCTTTTCTTTCATTTCTCGAAGGAATTTGTCCACGTATTGAATTCAATTAGACTCTGTTTTACAGAGAGTAGGTAATAATGTCACGAGAGACTATATACTTTATATTGCATTGTTGGGCGCAACGCATCATTTAGATTTCTGGTGTGCCTAGTAGTTCTTATTATCCCCTTGGTAATTGTTTAGCATGTAAACAGACGCACGCTCTCCCTTTTACCTTACCTCTTAGGAGGCTGCATTTTTAAAACAAATAAGCCATTACTCTGTCTACTATGATGGTCTTTGATAAAAACGTGGCGCTCAAATGTGCACAATGTTCTAAGACGTATTTCAATCTTTTTCTTTCCCATTGATTCATTGCGATACTACTGCACTACAGATGATTGCCTTGACTAGTGTCTGCCGTAAATATTTAGTAAAATGAACCCGTTACTTAAGGCAATATTTCAGTTTTTCGTATGAATTGTTCGCTGAATTACTTTCGTGCAAATTATTGCTGTGACGAGTAACTGGCGAAAACATTCTTCAAAATGAATCCCTTAGTGTACGCAGTATTCACATTTTGTACCACAAACCGAATTATCTTAAAGCTTTTCCTTTTACAAAACTGGCTAAGAAACGCCGGTTTACCCTTTTTTGCTCATTTTTTTTACAGATTGAAGGTTTTTTGCAGGGTTTGAAGAGAGCTGAAGGCCTCAGTTAAAGGGCCGCTGATGGGGAAGATGGAATAGGCGATTGTTTTGATAGCCACTTTTATCGAGTTAAATTGATCGGATTTGGGCGTAAATGTTTCACAGATACAGGAAACAAATGAATAAATATCGAGTTAATCCAGCAACTGTTATTTAAGCTAGTCAACATCGACCTTAAACAACACATGTCCCCGCAACCATTCGGCGGCGGTCCAGCATGTTGCAAAGAGCAGAGGGCCGGCCAGACCTTCAGACAATCGCGACCGCGCCAGCACAGCAAACGCGAAAGAGGCCAGGGCGGGAAAGAACGCAAGCAGCGCGCTCAACCCAGCGACTGCAGGTATGGCAAGCAGACTAAAGCGATCCGCATCCACAAAAAAGCTTTCAGCGATCCAAAAGATCCCACCGGCGAAATATCCCAGACCAAAGGTCCAACCCGTGACCGCAGCGCGAAATGGGCGAAGCCCTCGCAAAATAAAAAAGAAGCCACCGTAGGTCGCCGGAGCAATTATCAAATATGAGAAAGGCGGAAGGGTCAGGACGGTCAGCGCACCAAGACAAACAATTGCTGCGGCATGAGCTAGCGAAAGCACAAGGGCGACCTTCCGAAATGCGGCCTTCTCTCCGGCGGTTTCTGTCATTGCTCGGTCTGGGTTTTCTTCAACCCCGGCCAGGTCAGCAGCAGGGCGACGCCGCAAAAAATAGCTGTGTCTGCGAGGTTGAAGGCTGGCCAATGCAGATCCCAAACATAAAAGTCCAGAAAATCGGTGACGGAGCCTACTCTGATCCGATCAATAACGTTCCCCAAGGCTCCGCCAATGATCAGGCCATAGGCCACGGCCTCGCCCTCTTCTTTCGTTCTGAACATCAGGACTACGAGCCATAGGCATACAACCGTTGCCAGTAATACTAGCCCCCACCAAGGCGCACCATTTAACAGACCAAAAGTCACGCCATCATTGCGATGGTAGACTAGATTGAAACCAGGAAAGACGGAAACACCGGAGCTCAGTGTAGAAGCGTTTGCGACGACAGCCATTTTGCTCGCTTGATCCACGACAACGGCACTGAGTGTGCTTACCAGCCCAAGAGTTATCGTGTGTTTCATGCGCTGGCCTTTATGCTGCTCAGGGACCCAAAGGTGATGGGGGAGTAACTGGATTTTTCCGGTTTATTGGTGTCAGCCTTCAATTGCCGGGATAGCTGGCAAACACTTCCGTCGATCCGTCTTTTTCGATGAGAAAAACGTCATAGTCCTCACGCCAGCGGCTTTGATCCATGCCGGGGGAACCAAGCGGCATGCCAGGCACTGCGAGACCGACTGCGTCGGGCCTTTCCCGGAGCAATCTCCGAATATCATCCGCAGGCACATGGCCTTCGATTACGTAGCCGTCGATCAGACTGGTATGACAGGACACCATGCGTTGCGGGATGCCGTTTTCGAGTTTGAAGCGGACGAGAAGCCCTGCGAACATGTCTTGTCCCGTCGGTGCAAATCCATTCTCCTCGAGATGATCCATCCAAGCAATGCAACACCCGCAGCCATTCGTCTTTTTGACGTCTATGGGTGTGGGTTCAGCAAATGCCTGACCGGCGAGACCGAATGATAGTGCTGTTGCGAGTGTGAGCAGTCTCATAATCTACAGTCTTTTTGAAGTCGCGGCGGCAACTTCCTGGTCAAGCAAACCGTTGAACTGCGCGCCAACAGTCTCAAGACGAACCAGAACGCTGCTGTTGGTCTCGAGTTGGCTTGCCGCTGCGGCAAGCCGTTCTTCTGACATTGGGTCTGTCGGGCGACCGTCTACGCGCACTTCGTAGTGCAGGTTTGGACCGGTTGCGGTTCCGGTCGCGCCGACACTACCAATATTGTCACCTGCGGCAACTCTGGCTCCAACGCCCAGTCCCTCCGGGACGTCGCTGAGATGTGCATATCGGGTCATGGTGTCTGAACCATGTGCGATCTCGACGACGCGACCATAACCGCGGCGTCGCCCGACGAACGAGATGCGGCCAGGTGCTGTCGCGTAAACAGGCGTCCCATGGCGGGCTGCAAAATCGACCCCGGTATGCATGCGCACGTCGCCAAATACAGGGTGCCTGCGATTGCCGTAAACTGAGCTTAGCCGAGCGCCTTTCACAGGCTGCGCAAAGACCCTAAGCAGTTCTCCGTCAATGAAGATAGTGGCGTTGCCAGAGTTGTCGTCGGGCCAGACGACTTCATAAAGCGTCTCTTCGATCGTCAGCGCGGCGAAGGACAGGCTGGGTTGCCCAATCACTTCATCCTCGAGCATCGTTTCACGCCACATCAATTGCAGACGTTCGCCCCCTTTCAGATCCCGTCGGAAATCCACGGTGCCGCCCAGCATCTCGGCGAGGTCCACTGCAAACCGAGCCGGGACATCCGCTGACGCAAGGGTGGCAAAGATTGAATTCTGAACGGTGGTATCGGCGGCGCGAACAATCAAGTCTGGCTCGGGAACAATCCTGCGTGTCGCAATCTCATCTGTAAACGTGGCTTCAATCCGAACACCTTCGCCCACCGAAAGCGCGACGCGGCGTGGGGTGCCCGACAAGGAAGTTTCGACTTCAATGCCGTATCCGGGTTTCAGTTTTCGCAGATCGTATTCTGCAGCCAAGGCAAGCGCGACCTCAGCGCGGTCGCTTGCAGAAAGACCTGCCTTGGAGAGCAGTGCATCTAGGGTTTCGCCGGCGGACAATGTCCCTGACCAGATTTCAACCGGGGGCCTCACTTCAAGCAAAGCGACAGTGGTAAATTGCAGAGTAGGGGGTTCTGCCCTCCATGCGACTGCTACAGGTTCAAAAGTCTCGTTCGAGTAGATTGAAAGCAGTTGATCCGGCGGTGCGGGCATCCGCATTGGTGACGGTTGCCAATCAGACACGGCTGCCAGCGCCTCCGGAACGGGGGCCTTTCTCCAGTCGGTCTGGAATCCCAGCACCAGCGCAACGGCGAGGCTTGTTCCGGAGATGCTTGCTACGAGGTATCTCAGCTTCATGATGTTTCTTCTTCGGTTCTTGCGAGGACGCGGCGGATCTTCGGCACCGCAAATTCTCTTGGTTCATGATAATCGATTGTGCCGGCAAACTGTCCCTCAGCATCGAACATGAAGACGCTCGCCGTATGGTTCATGGTATAGTCACCACCACCGGTGGCGACCTTTTCATAGCTCGCGCGAAATCCCTCTGCGGCCCGCATTGTTTGATCCCGTGAACCCCTCCAACCCTGGATGGCTGGATGGAAGTAGCTCACATATTCCGCCATAGCCGCAACAGTGTCGCGTTTTGGATCGATGGTTATGAACACAACATTCAATTGCGCAACATCCTCACCCAGATCGTCGAGCCAACTGGAGATGTCGGACAGCGTGGTCGGGCATACATCCGGACAGTAGGTAAAGCCGAAGAACACCATGGATGCGTTGCCAAGAAGTGATTCAGGGCCGACAGCCGTCCCAGTCTGATCGGTCATCTGGAAATCCATCTCGGTCAACGGTAACGGTCGCTTGGCGACCGGTTCAGGGGCACCGGGCCCGTCCACCTGCCACCAACCGGCAAATAGGGCGAGAGCCAACGCACCGGATGCTGCTCCAATATAAGTGAGAAGGTGCCGTCGCTGCATCAGCCCTCCGGCCCTCGCGCCGCAATGCCTAGGATGGGCACATCGACAGTCACTGTCCCACCATCGTCAAATGTCAGTGTCAGTGAAAAACTCTCGCCTTCAACCATCGGGGTTTCCAACCGCATCAACATGGCGTGCAGTCCACCTGGCTCCAAAGATACAGCTTCCCCCGGCGCGATTGTTATTTCCCCGGCCGGAGCCATCGAACTAACGCCATTGGCATCGGTTGTGGTTCGGTGGATGTCTGGCATCATCGCCAAGGGTGTTTCAAGGCTCAATATGGTCACTGGATCCGTGCCTGTGTTGCGCACCGTCATGTAGGCTGCACCCGGACGGTTTTTGCCGATTGAGGCGCGCGCCCAAGCATCTTCGACCACAATGTCCTGAGACCCTGCAAAGGAGGAGATCGGTAGACCCAAAAATATGCTCAGTGCGATGGCCACTGCGGCAACTGGAGATTTCACCTATCTATTCCTTTCAATGATCTCTTGGTCACGACCCTGCTGCAGCGACCTCGGCCGCAACAAGCGCACGGAGCTCGTCGGCTCCGAACGGGTCAAGCGGTTTGCCATTCACATAGAACGTTGGTGTCTGACGCAAGCCCATTGTCTCCACATCTGCACGATCCTGAATAAGGATTGCGAGCGTCTGCGGCGCTTTCATCTGATTTTGTGCGGCCTCTACGTCCAGACCGGCCTGCTCTGCAATGCCAAGGATCAATCCGGGCGCTGGTTCACCGTGGGATGCCCATCGTGGCTGAAATTCGAGGATCGCTTCTTTGACCGGAATATATACGTCCTGCATGCGCGCCGCTTCCATCACCCGGATCGCCTCTTCCGATGCCGCGCCATGAAATGGGGTGTATCGCAATACGACGCGGACCTGATCGCCGTGTTCCGCCATGATGTCCTTTATGATCGGATAGAAAGCACGGCAGGCTTCGCAAGCGGGATCGAAGAACTCCACAATTGTGACCGGCGCGTCTTCGGGTCCCATGATAGGTGAGTAGGGACGCATGAGTGCTTCGGCGATTTCGGGTTGGACCGGATCAACCTGGGCAACCGGGCCAGGGCGGGACTGATACCAAACGGCGGCGGCAAAGACTGCAAGGCCGACAAGTAAGACCGATAGAACTAGAGATTTGTTTTTCACGCGCGCGGCTCCTTCAGAGAGAAAAATGACAAGAACCCGATAAACGCAAAGGCAATCAGCGCCAACAGCGGGATAGGGATTCCAAGAAACAGCTGATTGTCGCCGGTGCAGGACGGGCCAGTCGCCGTGCAGGGTTGGATCGGCTCGGGCAAAACTCCAGTATAGAGACCAAGATGCCAAAGCGCGATAGCAGCGCCACCGAGGGCAAGTGCAACGCCGTAGCGACCGACCCGATGATCCTCGAACCACAGACCAAGGCCCAGAAGGACGGCCAGAGGGAACATAAACGCACGCTGAAACCAGCACAGATTGCACGGAGCCTGCCCCAGAACCTCACCGATATAGAGCACGGCCAAGGAACTCCCCAAAGCGACGATCCACGCGGCGGTCAAAGCCGTCTCTTTTGACATCACCCGGCTCATATCGACATCCGCGCCTTCAGATCGGCAAGGATCTCCTCTGCCGGCGTGCCATATGTCCAGGCACCGACATATCCGCCTTGCGGATCAAAGAGAAACAGCTGAGACGAATGCCCCATCGTGTATCCGTCGGGCGAAGCGGCTTCCTCAATCTTTTCGTAGTAGATGCGAAATGTCTTGGACGTTCTCTCAATTTGATCAGCGGTGCCTGTCAGTCCGATGATGTTTGCGTCAAAATATGGGATAAACTCAGCAAGCGCTTGCGGCGTGTCGCGTTCTGGATCAATCGAGATAAAAAGCGGCTGGACTTGTGTCGCATCGGAGCCGAGCCCGTCCATCACAGCGGCTACCTCCGCCAGAGTTGTGGGGCACACGTCGGGGCAATTCGCAAAGCCAAAGAAAACGAGCATCCAGCGCCCTGCGAGATATTCGTCTGTTTGGACCATCCCATTATGATCGGTCAGTTCGAAATCCGCCCGGAACGCGGGCTCATAAGCGCGCTGTTCGACTCTGGTAGAAACTTGCAGCCAGACGAACCCCACGATCGCGATCGCAGCGAGTCCCCAAAGCACTTTTTGTAACGCAGATAATCTCATTGGTCGTTTTGCGCCCGATTCCGCCCATTTTTCGTGCGTTCTAAATGTTCTAGCTGCTAGAGGTTCAAGCTGTTTCTTGGCACAGAGGCGGTTTGTCACGGACCCGTGAACAGACCAGTGGCTTGTGCATGCCAATAGCTATAGCTACCAACACTATAGATATGGAGGTTACATGCTTACGATTGGCAGTTTGGGAAAGAAGACCGGAACAAAGGTTCAGACCATCCGGTACTATGAGCAGATCGGTTTGATGCCCGAACCGGGTCGCACAGAAGGCGGACAAAGGCGTTACGGCGATGATGAAGTCGATCGGCTGTCCTTTATCCGGCACGCACGTCAGTTGGGGTTTCCCCTTGAAGCGATCCGCGAGCTTCTTGATCTCAGTGATAATCCCGACCGCTCCTGCCATGAGGCGGATTCCATCGCCCGGCGGCAACTCAAGCAGGTAGAATTAAGGATGGATCGGCTGAAAGCGCTGCGCACAGAGCTGAAGCGCATGATTCATGAATGCAGCGGGGGGAATACGGCGGACTGTAAGGTTCTCGAAGTCTTGCGCGATCATTCGGAGTGTCTGACCGACCATGATGCAATCGGCGCGTAGTCGCGCCAATTGCTCGCATTCCAAAACGGTGTGTAAAACGACAATGGTCGGTCGTACTTGGTTACTAATTACCTTAAGCAGGTTGATAGAGCCGGGCGTGCGGAAGGCCTGTGTTCTCGAACCTCCGGAATGTCTTTGCCAAAGCCAGAGCACCAAGGTCAATGATAGGTTCAAGCAATACAACGATGATGTAGACTGAGGCGAATGCACCTGCATTTGCTAAGGTCTCTGCTGTAAATCCTTGCCCGTAGAATACCCAGAATGCCACCCATGCGACAATTCCACCTTGGAACACCGCAGATAGCTTCGCGGCTTGGCCATAGGTTACTTCAGTGTAAGGGGTGTCGGCCGGTATAATTCGTTGAGCCAATGCCGCCATCGCCAAAACTGGCAGAATGAGCGTGGTCAGGTTCATTCCCAACTGCGGAATGTCTGTGGGTGAAAACAGGAAGCTTTGCGCGACAAGACCAAAGATCAGACCAATAGCTGTTGGAACTGTGCCGAGGATCAGGAAAAGTGTGGTCCCAAGTATCAGATGTACTTCTGACACTCCAACAGGTGGATGCGGCAGAAATTCAAAGAATCCGAGCACCATCGCGCTTGCCGCAGCGGAGCGTCCGACCAAAGCTAAGATGTTACCGTTCTGCTTCACGTGATCAACAGCGAGCTTGGCGACAATTCCAACTGAGGCAACGCCAGTCGCGGTTCCCAGTACGAGTTTTGCGCCGTCCACGACGCCAGGTTCAATATGCATTAGTTCGTCCTTTCTGCACCCATCGTGCAAGATGCCTCCCTAGAGGCGTCACAGTGTACCTGGCAGGTTTCCTGACTCGCGCTTCATCGCGGCAATTCCACCTTCCCGGATCTCTCCAGTGGTATTCGGAATGCAGCTA
>JAAAKM020006971.1:78870079-78886006 GCA_010016025.2 Alatinidae sp. Z8VKAUB7J3 | reverse complement strand
GTTGCGTGGGCAGTCTCGGATCAGGACAGGACTTGATGTCCCTACCGCGTTCCCATTTACCCCGCCGCCGCAAATCGGCTTTGGGACCAAGTCCGAGCACCTGATATCCTCGGCCTGCCCGAGTCAAGATGGTTTGTAGAATGCAGTTGGTGTGTAGTCGCTGTGGCAACCAAATTTAGCCCAAGTATGATGCGAAATAACACAAAACTACTCCATCAAACAGCTAGTTACATCAACTCATCTCTTCAACTTTCCGAGAAAAACTAAGCCCAGGACGGATCTCCCTGGTCTCCATCCGAAAAAGCAAAACATCCCCAAGAGCGGAACTCTTGGGGATGTCGTGATCAGACCAAATCAGATTATTCGGCCGTCGCGGCATAGTTCATGATGTGAAAAATCATGTTCTGTTCAATTCAATAACTTTCCTATTCCTGAGATTAATGACACAAGTGGTAGATGCTAGAGGTCTGTTGCACTGGACCAGTTACAAATTTCAGTTTGACAGTTTTAACATTTTGATAGAGTCAATAGGAGCACAGATATACACAGTAAGTGGAGAGGTATTGGTTAATAAAGTGTACGAATGGCAGAAGCTAGTTTGTGTTAGAATTTGAAAGATTCTAAATATTATTGTTATTGCACGTGACAATGACCGTGTTTCTATTACGCGATCTCTGTACTTGGTATATAGGTTACAAATACGTACCCCATTCTGACTAGAAACTTCTTAAACAGCCACAAAATGGTGCACATCAGTGAAGCCCATATTCTTAAGTTTTGATTTGCAGTTTGCGGCAATACCTTGTTTACTTGCCCCCAACCACGGAAATATCATACACCATTCAGTTACTTTACGAGACTTACCACATCAGGTGATGGTTTCCAATAATAACAAACAGAATCTCTGAATGATCACGTTAACTGTTATTTAGTCTTGTTTGGTGAAGACGCCCTGTTAGGGAATGTGTGAAAAATCACGGCCGTTTTTGTTGTTTTACGTCAATACTGTTGTTATGGAAAGACCTGAATTCGTTAATACAAGTTAGGCTTATACACCACTCAGTCGCAACGATTTCGTTCGACTTTCGAAGCACGGCCAAGGTGGTTGGAACAATGAGTTCACGTGACTCTTGCTTACTTAAACCCATATGGTAAGTGGGAATATAAGTCGTCAGACAGACCTATCTCGAAGTACTCGCGGACCTTAAAAATTCGAGATATCACTATTCGAGTTACCAAGACGTAGGCGAAAAGCGTAGAAAATTTTCTCCTGAGTGCTTTTTGGTGCTGCTGTATAAATTCCACTTCAAAAGGGAATTGCTATGGGCGACACAGTTAAAAAGTGACTAGTAACTACCAAATTCGTGACAAAGAGTGACTTGGGGAAATGGGGGAAGGGGTGGCAAGTCACAAAATGTGGTCTGTGACTGTGCAACACGGTATAACTAAGGAAAACCATTGTCCAAGAACAATACAAATACAAGATTGCCCACGTCAGGCAAAATTTGATACCACTTTTTCGTTAAAGTACAATGCACCCTAATGAAGTTTTCGGGAAACTATGCAAGTTTATAATTTTTTAAAAAATACCCCAATTCAACATAAATGGTGCATAGAACTACACGATCATTAACAACGTTGAGATAGAGACGAAGACATTATTTAACGTTAAATTTTTATTATTTTAATGGCATTGTCGCAATGCGCTCACACATTTGTTGATATACGAAACTGATGATTGGATAGTCACAGTCTCACTGCGTGTGGTGTACTAATGGATATCCCTCAAGCGGTGTTTGATTTTACAGTCATACATAGCATTTGAGGTCATAAAAAATGTAATTACTAATTACTTCTTTAAGTAGCGACAGTTTTTTGTTGCTTTATGGATGTACCAAGGGTATCTTGTTTATCGCGGTTAATTTCGTAACGTCCGAAACTGTGGATCTTCGGGATCGTCAAAACGGCTTTAAAATCCAAAGGCAATCCATTCCGGGAAGGCAACAAAAATCACGAAATACGGCTCTGTACGTTGCAAAGTTAACGAAGAATTATTACTTCGGAGCTGAGCCTCCAAAGAGGGCACACAGTCGTTATAGCGCCAGTTATATGTAGTTTACCAACTGAGCTTTGTTAGTCCAAGGGCATTTCTCATTTTAGTAGCAAAAATCGCTCGCTGTTCTTAACTGGTGGACATTGCATCCATATGCATGCAATTTGAAACCCCTACTTACTAGCGCTCATCACGTTACTGCAGAAGGACAGCCGTCCAGATGAGCGAATCCGTTTCAAGTTCTTTTGAGGTTATGCCGGACTAGAAGAACGGTTTGAACAATAATCTTGATGTCAGTTAGATCTCAAGTAACATATGCAACGTTCTCCTTCATGTCAACATCATCAGTTACATCTTTGTATTGCATGGATGGTACAGGAACGTCAGATAAACACTAAGAAGAAATGGCGACGACAACAACCCGAATGTGAAGCGTTAATAATATTTTGATAATATGAAAAAGCAAAGTAAGTTGTCGTGTGCCGTGGACATATTTGTGTTATCTGTGGATGCGCTTTCCATTTGTCTAATGTAAATATGTCTTATTTTGTTGCATTGGTCAGTGCCGGATGGGACACCACGAAATTTTACAGCAAAAGTGCTGTCTTCGACTACAATTATGTTACAATGGACAAAAGTGGATCCACAAAAGGAAAATGGCATCGTGAAGAATTACATGTTAACAATGCTGTCTGAATTCAGAAGTGTAAAGAAGAATGTCACTGTCGTTAGTACTTGGTATAATGCTACTGGGTTAATGCCAGCCACTAACTATACATTCATTGTAAAAGCACAAACATCTGCAGGTTTAGGACCAGGAGCAAGTATATGTGTCATTACATTTGAAGCATGTGAGTATTATAAGGTCTCAAATGGTGTATACAGCAGATTTGTCTTTTAGGAACTGTATTACTCTTGCTGAGAAAAGAAACCGATGATGTTATTAGATTAAGTAGAATCCCTTAAGTGAGAACAACCGGAGTTGCGAAATTTCGCACTAAGGTAGGGTACATACAGTGTGGAACTCAATTTACATCAGCAAATGGTGTCTACAATCATCAATACTTATACTAGTAAAAATTCAAAGTCATAATTGTCACATTCCGTTTGTCATATGATACTAGTCACTATTGAGAACTATTGACAACAATAGAATAGACACTGACAGAAAAAAGTTGTAAACGACTTTTCCTCCATTACTCATTCACTGCAGAGACAACATTGTGTCGCCATAAGATTTCCGCAACCAAAAGTCAAACCACCGTCTTTGGGATTTCCACAGCTGCTGGTCGCAATGTTAAGCACAATTGGGAACATAAAGGTAGTATTCAAATCATACATCATCGTTGATTGTAGGAGGCTGTGTCATCATTGGGCATCTCCACTCAAAGGGATCAGCAAGAGCATTTGGCATCTTAAGGGAGGTCAAGGCACTGTCAATATTCTAAGGTGATTCAAAGAGACAGATATCCCAAATCACTTCCCACAAAATGTAGGCCATCATCATCGTCATGGTTACTATCATTGGTATTCATATGAGCATCAGACTTGACATATGGCGACAGCATTGGATGGTCATGGTTGCTGACATATACATTGTTATTCAATCGGCATAGGCATTGGATTCAACATGATGATTCACATTAGCATGGCCATTAAGGTGTGCATTGGGCATTAGCAACATAATCGACATGTTTTTCATTGATGTTAACATTTCCATCATCTACAAGATTAAACACCACTACTGGGATATCTTTTCATCATCAGCATTTGCCGTGGCAGAGGCAATGGTATCAGAGCGGACATATGCATCGGCATAGGAATTAGCACCACATTAATTTGAATAGTTGCACGTATAATAAGTTGTTTTGTGAACACTACCGTCAGCCACGCAGCCTGTCAAATTTTGTGGGCACGTTTTGCCTATTGGGCGGGCACAGCCCCCCCTGGCTGCGTGTCTGACTACCGTGGATTGTTAATAGATAAAGATATTACGCATAGTGTTTGTTTGAGTTTATTGAGATACAGACCATGTCGTGACCGACGAAGAGAATGAAAGTTTCCATGCCATGTATGTTTAGTTTCAGTATATTCTAACAGAGTCGTATATCATTTTGTTGCATTGGTCAGCACCAGAAGGAATGCCTCGAAATCTGACAGCGAAAGTGTTGTCTTCAACATCAATAATATTAAGTTGGCAAGAGGTGGATCCACAGAAACAAAATGGTGTCGTCAAGAATTACATTATCAGGATTTTATCAGAATTCCGAAATGTCAAGAGGAACGTCACGGTGGTTAACACTTGGTACAATGCCACTGGTTTGAAGCCAGCCACCAACTACACATTCACTGTATTAGCACAAACGTCCGCTGGTTTAGGACCTGGAGCAAGTATCAGCGTTGTTACGCTTGAAGGACGTGAGTATAAACAAGTCCAATTTGAAACAATTTTTGATGGCAAATCTCACTCAGCTCTTATTAGTGAAGGTACATCTGACCTGACAAAGATACGGTTACTTTTAGCAAATACGTTGTACAGAATTTCTGGTTAGATACGTTAGAAAACTGTTGTCAGAAATGTCGTTTTTGATGATTTTATGTTGTCGAAAAAATTGTGTTTATCTGACGGAATTTCGACAATTTTCAATTATCAAACCAGGAGAGAATAAAAACTGTCTTTTCAAAACCCAAGAGGGCGAAATAAGCTTTTCCCGTCCGTAGATATAAAACCGTATTTGGATCTCATTAATGTCGACAGTCCGAGCCGGTGTATGTTATACTTAGTCCTCACTTTCATAAACGCTTCCATTAAGTAAGTTTTCAGACTTTGGTATTATCTGACGCCCAATTATGATTTTGGAGAGGAATTGAGCCAAGGCATTATTGGGACGTTAATTCAATTTCTTTTCATTGAATAAGTACAACATTGAAAGTACCATTCAAAGAGGTTGTATTATGTTGTGGGCAGTTAGATATCGGTAACAGTACCACTGTTATCGTCGAAACAGGTCTGAAAAGCGGGTAAGGTCATATATTGCAGTGGAAACTTTGCAGCAAATTTTGTTTATTAAGCACCTGCGCATTACAAAAACAGTAATTCCGGTCCGCAATGGCGCACGAACCCCGAAGCCACTGTTATGGGGCCTGGTACTAAGAATAGTTTTTTCATTCATCATTTCAACAGACATTTCATTCCGTACTCACTTCTCCTCTTTCCGTAAGTACCACAGATTTAAATTGTGCTAGTTGTATATTAAGATAATGTGTAGAGCATATAACATAGGTTTTTTGCAGTACAAAACGAGAATACTGCACGAAATAGCGAAACAAAGTGCATGTAAAAGGTTTTTCCTTTTGCATCGTTAAGCAATGAAAATCCAGACTGTGCCAAAATGTACTCGGACGATTGCTTCCGTATCATAGGCCATTACAGGTCTGCATTTCGTTTAGCTTGGATAGGGTCAGTCGACGTAAACGCAAGACAACCTTTTCTTTATGCAGACAAAAAGAATTGATTTTTTAATTGTGTCAATGTAATTAATCTGTTGTTGTAGCTGCTGCTGATTGGTTCAAAAAACACAAACCATTCACCAAGTGCAAATTTGATTGGCTCTTTCAACTGTATAGTTGGGGTAATTTTTGATACGTGTCATTTCGATCGTTTCTGACTATTGTACTCTGAGGAGTGAGAGATGAAAAAATGCTTTTAAGTTCACAATGATTTCGCTATTTCGTGCAGAGCATATTAGGTTACGACTGAAGAATCTACTTCAATACTGTTTTGTAGCAAACGCATCTAGACTACTAGATTTAATATATAATTTAATAGCCCTCTCTAATTTGAACATTAGCTTTTTTTACCCGAATAATTGGTAATTGGTAATTGCATCATCAAATCGTAGATTTACTACAAGGAAAGACGCTTCGGAAATATTTATTCCGGACGGGAAAAATAAACTGAATAGACAGTGGGAAGATATATTTCCAGTTTAAAGATTTCGCATTGGAAGGGGGAGAAATTAGAGATTGATTGCTAATGAACCACAGTGCCACCAGAATAAGATAGACATCGCACCTCAGATTCGTTATATTATATTTTCGTGATTTATTTGTTGTCTTAAATAGCTATAAATTTTTATAAACTTTTTAGAAGTCTCACATAGTTTCACATTTTGATTTTTTTTTCTTGAAATCCCGAAGCGCCATCGGGGATGCCAAGGAACGTGACAGCGAAAGTGCTATCTGCGAATGCGGTCAAGCTAAATTGGAGAGAAGTGGACCCACAACAACAGAATGGTCGCATTCTTACTTACATGGTAACGACTTCATCGTTACTGCTAAATTTTAGTAAGACCGTGGCCGTAAAAAGCACAGAATACATGGCTACGGCTTTGAAGCCCTACACCAATTACACATTTACAGTCAAGGCTTTGAATTCCGTTGGTTTAGGGCCTGGAGCGAGTGTTAGTAGCCTTACCCTTGAAGGAAGTGAGTAGCAGAACTTTTAATTTAGGTAGCTTAAAACAGTAGTGTATAGCCATACTTTTCATATGGTGGCGTTATAAGGGCTGGGGAGGAGTCGAGGTAACTTCCACCGCTTTCTTTCAAGCTAAAGTATAATGTAGGTGGAAATGGTAACAAGGAAACTACCACTTAGACAACTTCGCCTTATTTCAAGATCTTTCATACACTGTGATCTTGCATTTTACATCATAGTGCACAAGAGACCTGAAGACTTCCTGAAATATAACAAAACGTTGTCTAAATAGTAATTTTCTTGTTGCATTTGAACCTACAACTTCTCGGTGTTGTATGAACCAAAATATTTTACTATAGATGTAATTTTATAACTCAACCAGTGCTTTAGTGCCTTACACCCTTGATATTTTTGTTATTTTGCTGCAATGTTAAATTAGTGGTACTTCAAGGTCATAAGAATCTTGGATTAAAAGAGTAAGAGACAATGACGGGATGTCCGTATTAAGGAAATCGCTGTATTCTCCCTTAAGGGATTGTATTAGCAGCTACCCAAAAGAGGAGTGAGAATCCTTCAGTGGCAAGTAGCCCGCCGAACAGAATTATGAAGTATACGATTGGATGTACGTAAAACTTTAAGTAAAAAAGTAGGCTGTTTAGCCCATTGCTGTCCTAAGATAATTCATATACCCTTAATACAAACTGTTTCTCATACGAATTTGGGTATAGAGTCTCCACTGTGCTATAACTGAATGTGGGGTAGTGCTCATGTGGTATTATTTTAGCGAGGTATCTGCTACGTGTAAGCATCTTATTCCTGCTTTTTTTGCGTTTAGCCTAGCTCTCAGTGTCCATTTAGTCCTAAAAATACAATCCTAGTTTTGGTATTAAATATAACAAACTTAAAGTATTGGTTGCTTTATATACACATGCGTGACTGGAGTTGCAGACCGTAAAAGCCAAGTAAATTGAGGAATTTGCCTCTTCTGCTCTGAGTGATAGCGTCGTAAAGTATATTTTGCAAGAGTACAGGTACTTCTCACATGAATATCTCGTACGAGAAGTTGGGTGTGAAACGTAAATCTGCCATGTTAAGTGCTACAAGAATCACTTTTCTTTTGAGTTGAGCAGGGAGTACGCTGTTGTGGTCATATAAAGGGCGTTTTGACCAGCGTTTGAAGAAACAGTTGTTTCTAAAGTTTGTCCGTAAGAATGTATAAACATGTTTTCTTGTACTACAAAGGTCTAGCTAATAAAACAAGCACTTCTTTAAATGCTAGTCCAGCTGAGAAAGTTACTTTATAGATCTTTTGACTATCGAAAGTTTAGGTTTATTTTGTTAAGATTCTTTCAATCTACGATCCTACGGCGATTGTTGATTGAACAAGGTGAGTTGGTTGGATAGGAAAGAGTTTGTGCTATGGGCACTTATTTGAGCCCTGGGCGTGTGTATGTGTATATGTATGTATGCATGTATGTTTGTATATATGTATGTATGTATGTTTGTATATATGTATGTATGTATGTTTGTATATATGTATGTATGTTTGTATGTATGTATGTTTGTATATATGAATGTATGTTTGTATGTATGTATGTATTTATATATGTGTGTGTGTGCGCGTATGTATGTATGTATGTATGTATGTATGTATGTATGTATAGCTATCATCTTGCACCTGTAGTTAGCCGTAGGATTCGATAAGATTTCATTATTCCTTTAATTGATTAATTCCTTTATTTGATTAATTATTTAATTAATTAATTTTATTTATTGATTTATATATATAATATTTTCTTTCTTAATCATTTTACTAGTTGTGCCCGCAGTTACTTTGACCTTCATTGTACTTGCCTTATTTCAATGTCCTCGGCAAAGCATTCCATCGTGGTTATTTCCTACAATGTATCTCGCGATTATACTCCGAAAAAGAACTCTCATAGAGTTAGTGAAGCTTTTCGCCGATTTTCTTCAGACTAAATACATCGGTACATCATACATCGTTACAACAGAATTTATACACATTGAAAGGATCGAAATTTACAATAGCTCAGACATGATTGGTAAAAAATACGGACGTCACGGAAAACAAGTACAAAATTTTAGCGCGGATAACATTAACGAAAAACAGCTAATCTAAATACAAAATCCTTTTGTTTACAAAGAGAAGGCTTACGTAGGGCTATATGTACAGCCTCCAAAACAGACAGATGAAGCTTCGATCGTGCTCTCGCCAGTATTTTAAACTGTTCGTCACTGTACTCGGATAGACAATGTTCATTCTCCAATAAATGTCCCAAAATAGCGGACTTTGCTCCCCGCTCCAAACGAGCCTTCTGCAATACCGGGGTACAATGTATCTTCTTTGGTACGTGTTGATGGATCCTCTCTTCCAGTATTTTAGTCGTACGACCTACATACTGTGCTCGGTATGTAGGCATGTTTGCGTTAGAAAAGCTAGTTCGTTTGGTTTTGTTACGAGTACCTACAGGAAACCCCAACGGGCTCACGAGCACTACTTATCCGGATTTCTTATTTCCTGGACTATTTACTGTGTATATATGCAAAGACGGTCATACTCGCTTGCCGTCTAGCCGTCCCAGGGTTATGAGAGTTTTAAACGGTTACATATCAACAATTCTCTGCGAATGCTCATTTTATTTGCAGCTAACTCTCATAGCCATTGCGCCATTCAGGCCTGTCACTTGACTTTGGAGGAGTTATATATTATTTTTTCAACATCTTATTTCACCAATATTTTGATATCATTATAGATGTAACAAACGTGCTTTGATGAAATTAATGATGGTCTTGTATTTTCCTTGCAACTCGAATTCACTTCCTTAAGCTTGCCAAACAATGCAAAGCAGACAAGCCAAATACACCGCATTAGTTTGCACGGAATTTACTAGTTGTATATATTTGTTGTGTGTAAATATGTACTCCACTATAACCTGCAGATTAAAAACCCGCTTAAACACGGCCTCGGAATAACAATCTCACATCAATGTGGAACAGAAGATTTTTGTTATTAGCAGACGTGCTGAAACAGGTTTAGGATTGCGAAAGGCGCATGCGTCGAGGATTGGCGCCTTTTTGTAGCTAGGATCTCGTTTTAGAGAAAGAGAGAGATGAAGATGATCCCAAACTTATTAGACGTGTTACCCTCGCCTGTATGATTCTCATCCCGATTACACAACCACGCGTAAGAAATATGTATTTGGCCGTGCTGATGCTCTTTAACATTTGCTCAAGCAGCTGCGTCAACACGGGTGATAATGCCTTCCAAGCCAGCCCCTTAGGGTGAAACAATACTAAAAGCAAAGACAATATGAACGACGCATAGTTATGACGGGGCTGTCTATCTTCCTTACTTCAACACTCAAAAGAAAAAGCAACGCAACACACAATCATAAGTGCCACTGCGCAACTGAACAGCGGTTTACATCAATCAGTCAGCCAACACCTTGCAAACGTCGAGGAATGGATTAATCTATCACATGTACTTTGCAGCGAAAACAAATTCAGGAAAAATATAGTCTATGCAAACTGAACTTTCAACTGTTTTAATATTTTTTAAAAAAAGAACTCAGCCACCTAATTAAGCTCTAACAGCCCCCACGAAATGGACTCGCGCCCCTCCTGGTGCTAAAAACCCTCTCTTTTAGAGGAAATAGGTATAAACCTTTACAAGAATTCTCGTTACACCATTGGTTTCGAGTGTTGTTCTTTCATCGCCTGCAAATAAGTACACGAAAAGATCAAAAGTTTCCCGGCCGGCACGAAGTTTCACCATCGTAAATGACGATAAAAATATAAAGAGTCAAAGTTAGTTCTGTATTTTCTCCCCCGACTCTAGATACTTAAAGCGGAGTTTTCAATCAAACTTTCCAACGTTAAAACGTTAGATCAATGCTGCCGACAGTTACCAAGGAATCCTTGTACAGGTGTACAAATCACCAACCGAACATCTTTTTCTTTGATTTACAGTACTATGTATATTACTAAGTACGGTCGGGTCAAATTCCAGCAGTGCTTAAAACGCCTTTGCTATTATGCTGTCGCTGTTGCATTTCAAGTCTTGCTGTCAATGGACAAAAGTGAAGTCACAGTTTCGCGCTCAATGTAAGTGATTTTAGAATCTCTGAAATAAAGCACGTTTCTCTATTATGGTTCTACTAAAGACCAAGGGTACTATGAACAATGTCAACATACTAATCGCATGCTTAGAATAAGAAAGCCATGGGACCTGTACAGACGACTATTTTCTTTATCCACTTTCAATTGTTTCAGTGTGATTTTTCTACGAGGGATAACTTTTGAGGAAAGAATTAGCCACCCATGCAGGTTACTGATTACTTGCAAGAACCTAAATTTCAACTTTTGGGTACTGTGGTTGTGCAATGGTATTACGTATTCAAAACAAATAAAAGGAGTAGATTTATTAACTTAAAAAAGTTATTAACTATAGTGACACCAAGCTTTAGTAATCAAATGCCTGATTTTATTTCTGGCTTTTTAATGTGTGGCTTTTCTAATACCATCAGTATCATTATCGCCGGAGTGATTTTCATCGTTCTTCTCCTTTTCTTCCTCATCCTCGTCATAACATAAACAGTCTCATCATTAGCATCAATATCATCGTCTTCTTCATCGTCGTCATCATCTTCATCACCTTCATTATCATCATCATCATCGTCATCACCCTAACCATCACCATCACCCTAGCCATCACCCTAACCATCACCATCACCATCACCATCACCATCACCATCACCATCACCATCACCATCATTGTATATTGTCGTCTTACTCGTCCTCGTTAACGTCCTCGTCCTCCTCATCGTAATCGATTGTTTTTGCAACTAACATCTTACAAATAAACATCATCATTTTCATCATTATGGTTGTCATTACTATCATCTTCATCATTATTAGAACTAAAATCATCATCACAATCATTAGCCTGATCAATATCTTTTTTACATTTATATGACGTTTATACATCAATGGTGATAGTGTATAGCGCTTAGGGTAGTCGCGAATACACATTAAATTGTTGAAACGCGTACTTTCACCATTAAAACAGAATCAAACATCATCTAAAACATCTGATGGGCTCTACGTGGTCGTAGCAATAGTTGTATGCTGGTAGATGCTTACTTTTTCTTGTGAATAGAGAAAAAATACTCATTGCATTGGTATATGTACCAAGAATGCGTTTAAGACCAAGGGGATCTGAATGCCTTACTTAAGACCGACGCTTACACTGTCTTGTTACGATCAAGAAAATTAATGATTTGAATATGAGTATATTCTCTGTTCATATGCTTATATACATGCTGCACTTTAGGGCACTTCTTTGCAGGAATTTGCAATGCAGTAAGTCGTTGAACATATAAGCCTCTTAGTATCAGCTGACATACTTACTGACATGTTGACTGACACACATACAAATTACTTCATGTTAATCGCATGATGTAGGCAATTTCTATAGAAGAAAACGGAAACTTGAAAGCAATCTCATAAATTAAATAAATTCAAAGAGGCACGGAAAGTAGAAGAAATCAATAGACGGAATTGACAAGAAGTATTGAAGTCTGGGAAGCCAGACCTTATCAATCTCACAGCTAGGAGAAGCAGCTCGGCGAGCAAAACAGATACCTCGGCCAAATCATTAGCTACGTACTTCGTTGGAATGGTAAAAATTAAACATAAAATTTATCAGCAATGCAAGGCAGCATCTGAAATCAGCTTTTAATACAGCATCTGCTTCCCAAAACCTATGTCATAACATTGCGAGATCAGATATTGTGAAAGCTGTGAGAAGCACTCGGCCTTGCATAAGTCAAAGGTCCAAAAACTGCACTCAGAGTTCCACATTTACTTGAATGACAACTGTCTACGATGGTTTTCTCGATCTCTACGAACGTGTGTTCATCTGGAGGAAATCCCAAAGATCCGGAGGACAACGAAAGGTGTCGGCCATACCTAAACCAGTCAAGCCATTAGAAACCCCAAAGAGTTCAAAACCAAAAACCCTTCCATGCCTGTACCACCAGCTTCTACAGAGAGCGATCTACAGACGAAGTTAATTAATTAGTGAGTTAAATTGAAAAAGCAGGTTTCAGACCAAACAGTCTAGACTTTTAACAACAAACTCAAAGCAGGAGTTCTACTGTAAGCGCTTCTTAAGAGACTGTATGGAAACGAGGTTTAATACTGAAAATTCTATTAAAAATTCCCAGAAAGGATATAGATCGTCTGATCATCAAAATTGTTTCTAACTACATCCTAAATACTGCATCAAGCCGGAAAAAATCAAAACGTGGACGCATACGTAATGGTGTTCCTCAAAGATTTGTTCTAATACATGTTATTTTTAACTTATGTTTACGAGACATCTCCGTTACTCACACTAGAAAAAGCATATGCCTATGACACATCAATACTCTACAAGTACAATGATCTGAAGGCTATTAAGGAAACGCTATCTATTGATATAGAAATCTTACAGTTATACTTCGGTAAGTGTCGCCTAAAGCTAAACCTATTTTAGACGGTATCATCTTTATTTTACCTTTTGAAACGTCAAGTCTAACATCAGCTAAATGTTACAGTCCATAGTGATAAAATCTCATTAATGCAAATGCGAGAATACTAGTCATAGTGGACAGAACACTGTTTTTTTGAAAAGTACCTGACATCAACAGCAACTGCAAAAAGGAATAGCACGTTGCAGCATAATACATATTCTCGCAGGTATCACATGCGATGCAAATTTCGCTATTCTATGGACATTTGCACTTACTCTCTGCTAAACACTGCAGTGACGTATGGCACCATAATATCCACATCTACATGCGCAACAATACCATGAAATGACTCTATGAAGTTGGCAAGCAGCTGCATCAAAGGACCAATTACCTGTTCTCTATGGAATTGGGCCACCCGAATTTAAATCACGAAAACGCGTACTGCAGCTACATCAAAGAGCAACCAAACCATTCCATCTGCTACAATGAGTACCCACATTGAATCAATTCACCATCCACGACTAGGACTAAAAGAACACCATCTTGTAGCATGCATAGACGGTAACAGGTAGCAGCTAAGACTACGCTAGCCAACTGGATTGAAGCTACCCCGCAGAAGCGATGGGGGTATAAGTCAACAAGTGTTTTAACCTTTTGCTGATTGTAATCTTTACCACATTTTGCGATTAAGAAACAATAAGTTGTATATCATAGACACCAAAAATGTTTTGTAAAAAGCAATTTTGACGAATCAGCATTTATTATCTATCATTTTTACATGATGAATAAATCGTCGTCTAACCATTTAGCTTATTCTAATTCTTTTCACATTTTGTGATCGAGACGCCTCGTGTTGCACATCATAGATACCAAGAACAATATTGAAAACAATAATTGCTAATAAGGATAAGTTAATTATAGTTTTATATTATCATTGAAGCTGTATTATTAACAAATGTTATCAACTAATATTATTGACTCAAGTATTGAATAAGCTCATGATAAGATTAGAGATATTTTCGAAGTCACCTTAAAGCAATTACTTCGGTTGTAAGGAAACAAAAAATCAAGAGCTGCCACAAGAAAACAATTTCGAGTCAAATGTCAGTAACATCATCACTATGCTGCTTCTGGATTAGTTTCTTTAATTCGATATCAAAAATCTTCTGAGTTGTAACTTTGAGGTGCACAGTTGTTAATTTACACCTTTAAATTCTTGCACTATCACTTGCACTAATTTTTGGGAACAGAAGTTAACCAACGGACATCAACTTTGCCGTTCTTGGAAAAATGCTATTAAAAGTTATAGAGAACATGTAGAGCTCTTGATGCGCTCCTCTTTAAACAGAAAGAGTAACTCCCCCTCTCCAACCTGGAGTAACATAAAGTTAGGTAGAATTTTTGCTAAGCTACACAAACAAATCACATATTCCTTGCAAGAAGGCATGCAAAACAGTGGAATAAATGCACGTTTGAGGTCATTGATTCACACGACATGCGATACTCAAACAGCTCTATAGCTTTATTGTACAAAGTTACACCTTATAGGAACTTTTAAAATACGACTATGTTTTAGAATTAAAAATGTTTGGAAGTGTTTTTCTAGCTATACTAAAAATACACGCCTAGATATCAGATCGTCGAGCAGCTATAAACTGCTAAAATTAGGCGTATAAAATCTCAGTTAGAATGGCCTTGGTTACGTGGTGGCAACGGCTTACTAAGCACAATATTTTCTGAAAGTTATTGATAATATTTCTACTTATTTTGAGTTATCACGTACTAATAGATTCCATCGACAGAATATACTTGTAAGCTGAATTAATATATCAAAAATGTTCAATATATCTTGCATAATAACTCCAAAAGTATAAACATTTTTGCAGCAATATTGTGGTTGGGAGTCACGTCCCCTCTGTCACCCCAAGAGCAATTCTACGATTTCTGGAAGGGTCAACCATGCTAGAGAGGCTAAATGTGAAATGAAAGCTAACAATTCTTTAACAATGAAAAACACTGTTCATTCGAGTTCTTCATTTAGTTCAAGCAATCTCATCATTGTTAGAGGGTTCAACAGATCTAAACAATCTATTGATTTTATTAGCCATAAATTTCACGAGCAGTTTCATAAATGAAGTAAGTGGATGTAATAACAGGTATAAATATCTACAATCCTTTGAGTGATTTGATACACGACCAGTCGGTTATTAATCCCGATACGGAGAACTAAATTGCATGTCAAAAAATTTGCGTTTCCACTCTGTTAGGACGAGAATCTAGTTCATTGAAATCAAAATTTTCTTAGTCCATGGACCAAGGTGGAACGATATTAAGGTGTGTGTGTGATGGGAGGGGGGGGGGGGGAGGGAGGTGGTATGGGTAGAAAAGCAGGCATTAAAAGCCAAACAGATTTGAAATGATGAAAGGTTCTTTATAGGCTTCCATACAGCAGCAGTTGCAATTGCTTTAGGGAGACAGAGAGCGAGTTTTGTTAGTAACTGTTCCGATATAACCTATTATAGGTGTACTTAATTCTTCATTGTACAGGCCTACACGTCATACGCATATCATTGCTTAGTACTGCATTTCATTCTTCAGATTTTTATAGGTCTCGATTTAAAAATTACACATTACCGAGGGGAAATCTTTAATGTTTCGATCCTACTTTCTCCGCGAAATCGGACTATTGAAAGTAGACTTTGGTAGGTGTATGACTAAACTCTCTTTTCATATTAATGACCTCTGTAATATACCTTATTATCTCCCCCCACCCCCCCCCCCCCCCCCCCACCCTCATCCCCCCCCACCCCCCCCCCCTTCCAAATTTTGTTTTGTCTTCGTTTTTTTTTCTTCCTTTCTTT
>JAAAKM020006971.1:78850676-78870069 GCA_010016025.2 Alatinidae sp. Z8VKAUB7J3 | reverse complement strand
ATACCTTATTACCCTCCCCCACCCCCACCCCCCCTTCTAAAATTGTCAACAATGCATTCGTATTTGGTTAAAATATTGAAGGTTTCCGGTTTCTATTCACGGCAATGTAATAAAACCCAATTACGTCCGTTTAATTCCAAATACAAAGCTTTATGGAAACCATCGTTTTGAAATTATATTAGCGATTCAAACACGATCACAACAGTTCTCATGCTGATCTGCCAAATATGATACATATTTTTTTTTATAAGCATATAATTTTTCCGAGACTAGCTCGGGTATGCTAGAGCAAGGCTCCATTTCAGGCTCAAAATGTGCTTATCATATGCTTCTTTTGGGTCAAATTCAAATCCAGAAAAATTCAACTCTGATACTGTTCAACAATAATGTAAAGCTTTTATGGCAAGTAGGGCGTATAGGCTTTCCAAATTTTGTTATCTTGCTGTTGACTTCGACTGAATGTATAGGCCAAGAATAACATTAACGTGCAATCCATTTTGGCACAATATATTTTAATATTTTAACAGTTTGATAGTATACGTACACTTTCAATTGATGTGCCCCCACTAGGTATATGATTGTATAAGCGGATATAATTGCATAGGTGAATAAACGTAGGATCATTTGTTGCGTTCACAACTTCTGACAGCTGAGGAGAGGTAACCCAGATGGCGGACTAAATTGCGGAACACTGCAATAGATACCTATATTTTTGTGTTTTTGTAGTTTGTTTAGCCTTCAGGCTGAAGATGGGAAACGTTTCTCTCCAAATACTCGCAGAAAGACGGAGACTTAAGATAGTCACTCTATCTATAGCTTTATTTAACTTCAACAAGTATTTTTGAAAGTTTTATCAACTACGTATTTTCTCGAAAAATGCAAGCTTCTCCTGTAGTGTGATCAAACCAAGGGATAAGCGAGGTTAAAAAGTTTTTTTCGTCTGATAACACGAACATTTTCCTTTCATTTATTCCCAATTGAAATATTTTAACCATTATATAAGCGCCCCCCAAAAGGCACTCCCTTAATTTCAAAAGTTTTAAATAAAGCACCTGGGTGCTTACTAGGAGAAATACACTACATGCTACGCAAGTCCCAAGCAAGCCCCTATGATATTCGCATCAGGATGAATACCAGATTAGCGCTTAACTTTTTAAAGGCTTAGGTAGAACTGAGAGAATGATATCAAAGTGTGTATCATACCCCATAAGTGAACATGTACATACTAATTGATTGTACCCTAGATGTTATTGTATAGTAATCAAATTAAACCCAAATGTTGTCATGCTCAACGGCATGAACACGTTCGCTCGTTTCCAGAATATAACTATTGTGAAATTTACGATTGTGTCGATTCAATTTGTCGATTCTATATGATCTGATATTGATATGCTGTGCAATTTGTGAGCAGGTATTTAAGCAGCAGTGGAACAAAATCCTGTGAAATCCCGAGTATAACCCCCCCCCCGAATATAGCCCCCCCTTAATATAGGCCTTCCAGTATGCTAACGCGAACAAACTCCCAGATATAAGCCCCCCGAATATAAGCCCAGGGCTTACAGTTGGGATTTACTTCGTGTATTCCGATGAAGTAAACGAAGGAGCCGTGGACGAGGAAAGTGACAGCGATGAGTCGAACGATAATCAATAAATGAAGTACATGCAGCCTTCTCTGTTCTCTGTGTTACATTAAGCCTATGCCTTACACATAAAAATGTTTTATGTAGTTTAATATTTTTATATTTTTCTCTGCTCGTGATGCTCTGTTTGGAAGGGAATGTCGAGATTGTTGTTATTAAGATGATCTGTTATCCCCCAAATCCGTCCCAATGTAAGCCCCCGCAAATATAAGCCCACCAAAATGGCCTTTGGAGCTCTATAAGCCCAGGGCTTATACTCAGGATTTTACGGTATACCCTATAAAACCACTCATTCCTATTCTTAGTTACTCTCTTACCACCAATTTCTTTATAATTTTAAAAAGCTTAAAATAATAAGTATCGCTTTGACCTAAACATCAATAATACTTATGCACAACCACACACCGACAGCGATTAAACGAAGATCTAGGAACTTAACAGGAAATGATAAAATAGTGACTTTGGTTGTCCTAGAAAACTGGAAAATTCTTCGGAATGGCGAATCAATCTTTGTGAAATTATCAAGTTCAAGTAATTTGTTATTTTGTGACAACTTATTTACGCGTTTCGCCGATGATCTTTGATCCTTTTAATCGCTTCTCTCTCATTCATGCATCCCGGTTTAATCCCTTCCCTCTTAACCCGCTGTCTTATATAACATTTTTAAATGCTTGTAACCTTTTGACACCTTTCATATTTGGATGCCGCCTTTTAAAAAATATCGCTGAAGTTTTAAGAAAAGACCAGCCTTTTAGTTAAAACAAGTGTATGTCTTGCGACAAAAGAGCTATCTTGTTCTTTGTCCTTCGAGTCAAGACCATAGCTGCATTATTATATTCTAAGGTTGAATTACAGGTCTTGCTTCTCACCCTATCATCTGCCATCATATGCCAGCCGGTCACGAATTTGGCCCTGTAAGAGAGAGGGGCGGTTGGGATTTCCAAAATATGAAAGGGGGGTCGGTCATAAGTTTCATCATTCTCCGGAAATAATCCTAACAATTAAATCCATTCAATTTTGTATCATATTTGGTTACATCGATACAAAAATGTCAGAGGTAGGTCCAACATTAATATTTCCGATGCATTATGATATACTACAGTGAAAAATATATATGTCGACCCGAATGTCAGGGGGGATACGCTGGCGAATTCTCTCAGGGGGGCGGCGCCCGCCCTTGCCTACCTCACCTTCGTGACTGATGCCAGCCTGCTTTAAGTAAAAACTTGAACAACTACAAGAGAAAGTGCGATAATCACATTTCGCTTTAATTTACCAGCTCCACATCTTGGATGTTATCGCCGAAATGCAGTTTGTAAATTTCGCTATAAGGTAAAGTAAAGATAAAGGTAGCCCCATACTCTATTCAGAGCGTAGGGAATGTGATATGGCATAAAATCACACGTCCTAAGCCGCTGCGTTGTTAGGTAGGACGACCAATTCCTTTCCTCGTCGCCTTTTATACTTCCCTAGCTAATGCCAGGTACCCATTTCCCTGCTTGGTGAGCAGTTGGAGTTTTCAGATTGAAGGCAGAGCATAGGCTTGAACCGTCAACCTTTAGCTTGCTAGACCAGCTCTTTACCGACTGAGCTAACTCGCCCTCTAGCCGTTGTAAAGTCGCGATTTGTTCTGAATTTTGAAAGAAAATCTGACGCACTAATTGATTGAAAACTCACTTGGAATACTTTGGTTTCAACTGAGACATTTCTCGTTTCATCATAAAAGTATATGATATTGTTAATTTACTTTCCCCAGGAACGACCTTGTTTCTTGCTGTCTTTCCTTACTGCTGTTCCATGATTGCACATTCATAAGAGATCACTAACTTTGATTCATCAACAGTAATATACGCTGTAACTTATGTCATCAGCAAGGGTCATAGCACCTTCTCTGCAATGAAGCTCATCGTGAATTCCATCTAATGCCTATTTCTCTCCCTTTTTCCATTCCTCCATATCTTTCCTTTTTTTCGTACATTGCGTTCTTAGCTTTTGTATCATGACCAAGCCACATTGCCTCCTTTCTATTTGTCTTTAAAGTTGAGCAGCAATTCACAACAACTCAAAAAGTCACGCAGGTTGATCAAATTACCATCAGTTATCATTACATGCAAACATCTTAATTACTTGAATTAACAGAACAATCAGCGGTAAAGCCTATTTCCTGCAATTAAAGAAAGTAAAAGCTCTTTCTCTTCGATTGTCAAATTTTTAGTTCGATCTCATATTTAATCATGTACCGGTATTGTAGTAAGAGTCTAGTAGTACAATTGTTTTGAATCCGCTTCTAAAATGAGGCTTTCCCAAGATGGCGGAGAATTAAAAAGCTTTTTCAAGACTTCATAAGTAATCTGCTCACGCCAACAAGGTATTATAATCTCGTTTACAAAAACGACTCATTTCATCATACCTTAAAGGATACTCCTATCACACATCTCCTCAGTGGCGTAGCCTCACCGTTTTGAAGTTATGAAGCTCGTTTAAGAATCCACATAGCGAAGTGCTAAGCACGGTTGGAATGAACGAAGGAAGGAGAACGGAGAAAGGAGTGATAAAATGCGCCGCGACTTCTCAGAGAAATGATATATAACATTCAATTTATTAAAATTTAAAGAACATACTATCTATCAGGAACGCTAACGTAAACATGAGTGTATTCAACAATGTTACTACCGCGACTGAATTACCAAATGTATGATGATGTAATTTAAAACCATTGGCGTTTACATTAGTATGATTAACTTTCTTAACAAGGACGACGAAGGAAGGAGGACGTAGGACGTAGGACGGACGAAGGAAGACGAACGAAGGAGGACGGACGAACGAACGAAGGACGGTAGGAAAGAAAAGTGAAGGGAGGACGAGGGAAGGAAGCACGGAAGGAAGGAAGGACGGACGAAGGAAGGAGGGAGGACGAAGGAAGCAAGGATAGAAGGAGGGAAGGAGGACAGAAAGAAGTTGGTCAGAAGGAAGGAGGACAGAAGTTTATTACCTTGCAAGTCAAGCCTTCCCAGCTTTCAAATAGGAAGTGTTGTGGTTACGGGAGAGAGAGAAGAGAGATAAGAAAATAAAACACGAATATGACAATGGAGACAATAACGAAGATGAGAGCGTTTTGGTAGACCAAGTATAAAGAGGAAAGGAAGACAATAAGGTCACAAGGAGCAAAATACACGTGATATTGTTGATAGAGATTACTGACGGACTAGGAAAAGAACACACAATACAAAATGCAAACTTCAATTAAATTGAAAAAGATTTAGAACAAAATGATACATTTTTGTGTCTGGGAAGTACTGTAACCAGTGAGGGAAGGTCAGACAAGGAAATTCTCTAAAGAATGGGAGTGGCAAAAAGGCTCTAGATGGAAACCGTATTTAATATTTACTGTATCAAATCTGACTGTCCAGTTCTTATTTCCCCTATTCAATTTCCTCTTACTTCTTTACAAAACACTTCTCTGTTGTTAATTACCTGTCTACAATTCCTTGTACGTGCTTAAAAAAGCGTTTTCTGTCTCTGTTGTATTTCTTTGAAAACATCATCATCCGTCTAGAACTTTACCATCCAGAATGCCTATCCTACTTAGAGATTTCACCTTTGCAAGTTTCAGTAATTCGATCAGCAGAGAATAGCAAGTATAAATCTAATCCAAACTAGGATGTATTGATTTCGGTCCTCATGAAAGCATTCGATCCAGTTATACGTATAGGGAAGGACCTTGAAATCTGATAAAAAGAACTTGCATTAACGCTAAGAACTATGCAACTAGCACACTAGCGTATCACGATCGGCCTCATAGAATGAAGAAACTAGCTAATAGGATCTGTGACTACAAGAGAGAGTGAGACATACTTATAACCAATGGTAAGTGAAGCGGAACTTAGCTGATACGTAGAGAGAATGGCAAATTAGAGACTCTCGAAAAGAATGAGCAGATAGCTAGAAAATCTCAACCACCAAGTGTTTCTCGTGGCCAAAGATCACAGTGCATAAACTTTAATGAGGAAGACCTAAATAAATCAACGAATCTTTCCAAGATAAAACGGTGTAGTTATAAGCTAGTCTTGGGTCTTACGGAATTTGATAGAGGGCAATCGACTTCCTAGTCTATAGGTTGCACTCCTCGCTTAATTCTTTGTAGTCAAACCCGACTCGGCAGACCTATCGCATAGCAGTGTATTATGACCCTGCAGATGATGATGATTAAACTCATGTTAATAATCTCCGATAGTAAAAGTATGAAATCATATATTCTCTGATCAGGGCCTGATTTAAGAAAATTTCAAACACCACACTTTTTTATTAATAAAAACGCCTTATCGTATATTTATTAAACAACATTTAAACAAAACTTTAAACAAAATTTGACTGACCTTTTTTGTCATAAGTCACCAAAAAGAAAGTAACATCATTAAGTCACTAAAAAGAAAATTTACTTTTTTGTTTAAAATACCCTTTTCTGTTTGTTTGATATCCTTTGCATCTTTGAAGACCCCTCGAAACCATTTTTTGCTCTCTATATTTCACAGGTTGACGAACACGTCTGTTTTTGTCAGTTAGCCATTTATAAGCAGCCCTGCAAGGGTCAAAGTCGGCAGTATCACCCATGTTTTGAGCAATATAGAGGTAGTCTTTCAAAGTGGTTGCCAAAAATAATGATCCGTCAATAGTTTTAAATTGTTATAAATACTAATGAGCCTCTCAACATCGGCCGAATGAGGCTTTGCAGCCAGTAAGCGAGAAAGAGCAATTTTGATAGTCTCAAACTGCGTTATCACTGATGCACAAAGTGTATAAAACGTGATTAGGTGTTCCGGCAGCCATTATTTACAACAAGCTTACAATACTATTTATTGCTTGTCAAATTATCCTGCCAGTAACAATCTACAACAAGCAATAGACACCGAGAGCTTGGACGGAGTATCCACTGATTGTTGTAGGTTGTGAATGACAGTATCGGACACTGGCTGTACAATATAAAAATGAAACATGTATCTTTTTAACACCGCAGTATTATATTTCCAATACCACACTTTTGATTTCCAACACAACACTGTGTGGGAAAAACGGTCTTAAATTGGGTCCTGACCCTGATCCTTGTTTACTGACAATGGCACTGACTTGATGCTACGGCACAATGCACCGCTAATCTAGAATACGATTTCTATGTCGTAAAGAAACGAGACTCATTTGCTGCAGTTGATGTTCGGTAACTTGAATGAAGAGTAGAACGAAGATAAGATCCTGTTGTCATTGGTCGTAGGGAGGAGAGAGTGTGTTTGCCATGTGCTCTGGAGAGAGTACCTCGCGTCACAACTTGTAGTACTGTTGTAAAAAGCGATTGACTAGGAAACAGAATATCAGTTGTGGGATTCGTTTTGTGCCCGCAAAGTCAAGGTGTCCCTGATTGCCTGCCTTCTAAACCGAGCAAATAAGATCTGCTCTCTTCTCTTCTCCGCTAATCTTCCAGATTTTCCTCGAATAACAGCTAGACCGTCATCTCTGTATAGTCCGATCTTTTCTTTCTCGAAGATGGATTGTAATTTACTTAATAAAAAAGAGCCTACTAGTTCACATATTTCGGCACCATCGAAACTGCCCATTGCGACGTCGAAATTATTGTCACAATTCTTTTTGATCCACGTTTGATTTCCATGAAGCAAGACCGTTTATCGGACAAAGACCTTGAAGTATTTTTCCATACCAGAAAAACGGTCTTGTTTCATGGAAATCAAACGTGGATCAAAAAGAATTGTGACAATAATTTCGACGTTGCAATGGGCAGTTTCGATGGTGCCGAAATATGTGAACTAGTAGGCTCTAGTAGAGAAATATAGATCAGAAACAGAATTATCAAAGTATGTCTGGGAACTTAAAGATAAAGGAAGGAGTTTTTAAGATTGAATGGTCAATTAGAAAGGATGTGCCATCATACGCAGGTGGCAGGGGATGATGCGGACTGTGTATAGAAGAAAAAGTAGCTATCATTAACACGCCTAAGCACAAATTACTTATTAGACGCAGTGAGTTGTTATCAAAATGCCGTCATGGGAATAAGTTGTTAGCACGAAATTTTAAAAACAGATGATTATAAACTTAAAGTATGTGAAATGCTACGGCAGTTGCCTGATGATTGGAAACATGAAACTATAGTCGCAACTAGCATTATATTCTCTCAGCGTATATAACTTTATCTATATATATATACATTAACCAGTAGGTTTAATATTTAATCCGGTACTATATTGATGACATAGAAGAAGAAGCAAAATTCTCTATGTTAACTTTTCGCGTTTAGCTTTATTAATACCTTTTTATTGCAAGTCTCGGAATTTAAACTCAACAAATTCTTGTCTGAAAGTCCAACTATTGTACATTTAACAAAAAATGTAAGTTGCTAACCGTCATTGCACATTAATACAAAGTTTAAAATTACATACTTGCAAGGGCGAATACAATTGCCAACATGTAAGCTTTGGTAAAGAATGGAAGATTAAACACTAACCTCGATGTTAAGCAGACGATGGCAAGACTTAGGGATAAACAACGAAGCATTGTAAGTCGTTGAGGCACGTGGCACTTTAGACTTGCAGAGCAGGGGCATTCAAAGTGGTGTACAAGGCCTATGTAGGGTCAGTTCGAGGTATAATTTTCAAGATGCCATGGACAACTACTCCTTGGATCTGCATTGTCTTGGGAAGGGAAGTTGAGCATTACAATATTTCAGATGATAAAAAAAACAAAAATTGAATTGAGATTGAATAGGTGATGCATATAGATCTGTAGGTATGTTAAGTTGGAAAAAAAAAATACTGAGAGAAATCATTAATGTACAGAGAGAGCCTTGATGGTTGATTCTAAGTTGAAAAGATGCGAATCTTTGATTTTATAAGATCAAGAAGTTGAGAAATGTAGATCACAAATATTTAAGTTTATAAATGGGATAGAAAAATCACTAAAATACCAACACACATGTTTGAAATATGATGTACACCGTTTGAAAAATCGGAGTAAGACAAGAGTAGTAGTATGCGTATTTGGCATATCACTTGTTAACTTTTAGCACTAAATTGTGGTAGGCATTTCTTAATTTAGTGTCTTAATGGGGCACCTTGGTGCCGAAAGCAAAATTTGAAAAATGGCATCTTTAGATGGCGGAAGTAATTTACTCTCCCCACCATTTGGTGAATTTTTGCCTTTCCTCCCACGTCTCAGATCATAATTTGCGATCACCTCTGAGCTAAAAAATTATTACCCCCGCAAGGTTCCTTGGGTTGGGTGACGACGCTAGGTATGTGAAACAGCACTAGAGGAATAGAAACATGTCACCAGCTTGGCTATACTGATTTACTGCAAAAATACAAATCTTGTGTTTAAACATGCAAATATGTTGGATTACTGTTTTTAAATAGTGCAATAGAAGCCATCGTAGTTTTTAGCTAAATAAACAAGGACGTTTATTGAAAGGAAGAGTAAGAGAAAATGTAATAAGTGGAGAATAGTGATGAAAGGCCTTGAGGTATATAATTGTCTCCATGTGATAAATTTGCAGCGAAAATATGTGGACGCTGCTTCTGTTTCCTATAGGAACGTGGTGTTGCAAAAGAAGAGAAAGAAATTGCAAATTACCAACAACTAACCTTACTTTGTTATTACCAATATGAGGAGCTTTGATGAATTGGAGGATATTATACTGGCTATAAATAAAAGCAGAATAAATCAAAATCACTAGGATTATTGCTATTTTGTAGGAATCATCGTCTCAATAGTTGAGATAAATAGGGGTCTGGGCAAGAATACAATGCTCTTCCTGTAGATTTTTCCCCTCCCTTTCTCTGAATATAGCAATTTAAAAAGTTTACCATGTCCATATTAATGCAAAGGAAGGCATTTGAGCAGGATTGGCTCTAAAAGTAACCAGTTGAGGCAAAAATGGCAATTTTGGCTTCTGTGTGACTGTATATCAGTTTATTTATACTTTTCTTGCCAATGCTCGTTAAACGGACCTGAGGGTATTTGTGACTACAACATCATAGCAGTACATTTAATTTTTAATTTCATTTCTTTACTGTTTTGTTTTGTAGTGAATCTTGCCTTCAATCAAAAAGCGTATCAATCATCAGAATGCTGTGGTGGGTCGGCTTGGAAAGCGGTAGATGGGGTGACGTTTATCGACTATTCTGCTGGATCATGTACTCACACATCTGACCAACGCCACCCATGGTGGGAAGTAGACTTGGGTTCGACTAAGAGCGTTTGCTCGATACAGATCACAAATAGAGCAGACTGTTGCTCTCATAGGCTCAAACACTTTGAAGTGAAGGTTGGAAATAATGGAAAAAGTGGAGGGAAGAAAAATGCACTGTAAGTAAAGTAATGTAATAATTTAACTAATAAGGGGGGAGGGGGTACGTAAAATGCAAGTTGCAACTTTGAAGTCTAATAATTTTTAATGTACTTACTTGTCATGACTCGGACTTTTTGAGTTTTAAATAAACAATATTCAGTATTCGAAAACTTTCCCGACTTTTGAATTGATCTTTTAGCAATGCATTACCGTTTGATATATATTATATCGTTCTTTAGGGTCTCAAACTAACTTACTGGTAAATTTTAATTGGCGTCACAACTTTACAATATGATTTCGTCACTATTTGCAATACAATATCGAGCCACAGAAAATCATTGTATTTGTAAAATTTTTCATTCAATTCTTTTATAAAACGTATGAGTAAACAAGCCAAAAAAATTACAGGAAGATAAAATGAATGTTGTAAAGAAAGGTTTCTAACTTTCAGACTCACCTTGCTATATCAAATGTGAATAAATGATGCATAACAATGTTTCTAAATATCTGAAAACATTCAAATTTTCAGTAGATATTTATTACATTTATAGTCATGCCTATTTCTAGTATTTTTCGGGTTAACAATACTTCAAACTGGTCTTCTCTGCGTTACAAAAGGAGGGGAGGGAGGGGGACTAAGTAGCCTTTAGGCCTTTCAACTTGCATCACTTTTTCAAATGAATAACTCATTTTTATATATATTTTTTGTATTTTTCAAACCATTCACAGGGTAAACTGTTATACTAAAATGTTGATATACTGTTTAATTTTGCTCACTGTGGTAAAAAATAGGACTAAATGGCATTTAAAACAAGTATAACGACATGTAACTGTTCAAGAGAATGCATATCGTGACATAATCAATGTATTTTCTTTAAAGTCGTTTAGCTGCGATCGTTGAGACCTCTCATCTTCAATACTGGTTCCAATATCTATCACGAATACTTGTGTTTCTCAGTTATTTAGAATAGAAAATTATTCTATTGCTCAAAACAGCTTTTGAAGTAACTCTTCCAGGTTTTAATTCATAAAACATAGCGTAGTAACTTGTATTCCGTTCCTATCAAACTTAACTACCTTACCTATAATACTAATAAAAATACGTATTTTACAAATAATTTCGCAATAAAAACACTTAAATTCAACGTCAAAGGTCTCGAAGTATTTACAACCTTAATATCAAAGCATAAAATCACGTTTTATAATAGCAATTATACAGGTTAAAACAGCCACAGGCCTACTTGCGTCGTCAAAAGCCCTTGCTAGGTAGGGTTAATAAATTTGAAGACTATTCTAAGTAAAAAATTGTATTGAGTGAAACATAGTACCACACTAAATTATTAAACAATGCAAGCTTTCTAGAAAGACGTGGACATTTACTATATTACTTTTTAATGGTCAAATGTGATTTAATGCGATTTAATTCTGAATATTGTTTCATGAAACCTGTTGCACCTTTTACGACCGAATGTTTGTGATTGTGTTGGATAAAGAGTCAACCTCTAGATCTTAGCATTAGTCTCCTTTAAACTGCAAACATGTCTTCGCCTCCGTTAATAATAGACGTAACCTTAATTATTTTTTTGAAGAAGATCTTTGTCCAGAATCATGTACGTCGAATACGTACGGTTAAAAAAGTGTTAATAAAAATATTAATTTACGTCAGATATTGTTTTTTTTTCATTTAGGTTTAGATAACTTTGCCAAAATCATAGAAATATCTGAACCCTACCTTACACGGGCTTTTTGCCTCTTCTCATACATGGGGGAGGAGGCTAGCAGGCACGCGGCACTTTGACACATTATAACTTTATATCGGCTAATGCTATTTCAACGATGTCTTGCACGTATATACTTTAGCTCTTTTCCTACAAATTTCAAGAAAATGTTTTTTAATTTGTGTGAATGACGTCATCTATGGCTATGAAATCTTGCGCAATACTCAAAAATTTCACAAATTTTGAAAAAAGGCCGTAAAGCATATTATTTGAATTTCACTTTGGATTTTTGAGGGCTTTTAGTATCTCTAGGGTATTTCTGCACGTATACATTGTATTTGGGCAAGATATTTTAGATTTTGAGAAAATTATTTCCAAAAGGTATGAATTTTGAAACTACCGAAATGGGTTCTTACTTATAATTCACCGGTTTTTATTTATTTTGAGCGTTATGACTAAAAAATATCCTCCAAACATCAAAAAATAAGTCTTAATTCACTGTTGATACAAAATTCACCTAAAGATGTGATGTTCTTATAATTATTTTGCATACATTGTTATATAAGGTTCTCTAGAGAACTTCATCGTATTGCACAACATATTTTTAATTTTTTTTTGCGAAATTTCAAGGAATTTTGCATTTGCCACTTATCACATTTGAGAAAACGAAATCTTCAGTACACGTTCAGGAAAGAATTCTAAGCTTAAAGATGTTTTTCAAAGGGGAGTAACAAAACTGAACCGTAAAAAACTACACTATAGGTCAACAAATCGCCAATATCACAAAATTAAAAAAAAAAATATAAAAAAAATTATTCATCATAAGACTTCTCAGTAAAAGTTAGGGAAAGTCAAAAACCTTCATCTCAATCTGGCAAGGCGTTAAAAAGTTATGAGCTGAAATATGTGGCAGCGGGCCTACTAACCCCCTCCCCCCATGTAAGGTAGGGTTAAAATATATTAAACTTGTATTCACAGCCGAGAATAAAAGAAAATTATTTTAATAAAAGTTTATGATGAAAAAAAGCAAACTGATAGATAGTAGTATTAATCGAGATAGAAAATTTGCCAAAATTGTTGATTTTTCTTTATAGATGCGCAACACACAACAAGCAGGTTCCAGGTGGAGAGACCATTGAAATTACATGCGGAGGTGGAAGTGGAAAAAGCCTTCGGGGTCGCTATGTTACCATAGTCAATCTCGGATATCGGTCGCTAACACTATGTGAAGTTCAAGTCTTTACAAAATGTAAGTTTGTTTGAAAATTACATTTGTGTGCTTGAATATGACAATGTGTACACGTCGGCCGCAAACTTGTTTATATTCTAAAATTTTATTTGATGTTTGGCTCTCAAGTAGGTCTTTTACAGCTTTTCCTCTCCCCTTTCTTTGCCATGTGCCAAGATCTTTAGGTCGTCGCATGTTCTGACATGTTAACTACATTTTTCGTTCTCCTTCTCTTGCTAGATAACTTTCCCTTTATTCTAACTTCCAGCACCTCTGTTACAGGGCTATTACTTGAATGTAAGCATGTCAAATATTTGTCTCTACAGTAGTGTATGATGTGAGTGAACTCTGAGGAGACAAATTGAGAACAGAGTGTTGAACAGAGTGAGACTTCAAAAGGAAAGAAAGGACTCCAGAACGATACTCATTTGCGTCTTCCTTGACTCATAGTTTATTTATCTATTAACGTGCCTTCATTTAACATTTGCATACATTTAAAAAGAAAATTAAAAAAATTACATTTGCAATTTGAACCCGCTATCCACATTTCGGCCTCGAGTTACTTTACCAATTAACATGCGATGTCTACGTAAATAAAATGTCTTCATTTATTTATACCCTAGGTTTCATTCCCCTATGTATGAACATTGATATTTAGCTCCGCGCAATTTTGAAAATCAGTTTCTTAGCGAGATGTGAGTTTATAGTTCAAGGATGGCCATTCGTGCCAATCAATATGATAAATGTACATAGAAGAATAAAAAAATAATTTGAAAAGAGATGGTTTAAAACTATATGTTTGAAATTTTACATGGTAAAAAGTAATAGCAAATTTAAATATTCGTAAATATACATTTAACATTAAATCCTTGCTTCTCAACAAAATAATTTTTTTTGTTGTAAATATGTTGCTTATGGATTCGTGTAAATCGTGCGTAATACACATGTATTTATACAATTTCAAGACTGACAAAGAATATCCCTCTTGAATTTTCATCAATCAGTATAGTACATTATGTTCTGATAAAAGAAATAACTGTATAATTCTCTGCACTTCATACAATGTCAATAATTTTTTTTATTGATATCTGTAATGGATTAGGATCAACGATGTGAAACTGGCTTGTTTCTCCAACTGTTTCACATATGTTACATATTCTGCTGAAGATAATCAACTACTTGCAAATCTCTAAATGACTTATTTTTATATTTTATTTACCTATTTTTCTATATTTTAGGTAAAGTCCCAATTCAAAGATCACGAAGTAAGTACATTTTGCTGACTTTGATAGTCCATGCATCACTTAACGTTCTGATGCCCATGAACCCTAAATGCTTCTTGGAGTAGTTTCTTTTGGCAATGTGTTCATATGAACAATGGAGTAAATCTGTTATAGTGCTGAAAACCTAATAGGCCTACCTCTTGACAGGAAGATGTTTAACAGGTATTTTGCTTATTATACCCATATGGAGGTAAAACCACTGCCAACATCCGTGGATTTCTTATATCATATTCTGCCTAACATGCTGTTTTAAGTAAAGTCTCGCTTTATCAAACAACCCCCACTGGCCACGATCCAACTCAGCTTAACTACCCCCCCGCCCCCCCCCCCCCCCCCCCCCCCCCCCCCCCCCTCCCCCCTCCTCCCCCTCCCCCACCCCCCCCCCCCCCCCCCCCTTTCTTTCTTTACAAATACAGTTGAGACCAGCCATAGGTCTTAGGTCCTAGAGTCTAGCTAGGTCACCATATTTTTGCAAATTTTAAACTGCGATGAACAGTTGAAACAACTGCCTCTCTCATTTTTTGGAGGGCAAACATATTTAACTGAACGCAGCGGGTATAATCCCATTGTTAACATAAACAATGAAATGTTTAGGGCTCTCTTTCCTGAATGAATTCACTTGTACTGCCACAGGTGGAACATTTCACTTCCAAGAAATGCAAACTGTTGGACCTGTTCTGTCTCTTCTTTCATATCAGGTAGGTGCTTCCAAGCACCTGAAGACGCCGTGCTGCGCGTTTATTATTAAGAACAGGATTAACTTGTAAATCAAGATAAACACATCACTCGTGAAATGAGCGTAACCATCACGCCCCCCAGCGACTGCTGTCCAGACAGGAAGTCTGCTGAGAATATTATAACGAGAGAAGACTTTTCAAAGAAAACTCTTCCTACCCCTCAACCACTTGTCAACCTGACTTAATTAACGCAAAGTGCAAATTCTGCCATTAAAAGGCCAGGTTGTAGAAATGAAACCTAAGAATTTTCAACGGTGTTCCCATAGTTCTTAATTAAAAAGATAAAGGTAGGATGCTTCATGTAACTTCAAAACCAGCTGAAAATGAAACTATGCAAAAGAATTTCTAATACAATGCTTCACATGCTTTACTTAGTTTCTTTTGGTCCTGAAACTTTTACCTGTAAATTAGAAATTATTTTGAAGAAATTGACTCGTTAGCACGTCTTTCTATATGGAATTTTTGGAATATAACAGAGGTACTTAAGGAGAATTAAATTTAAATATATTTTCCTCTTGAAAACGCTGGGTAATTTTAATTGAAATGGTTCATCTAAAGCATTTTTTGAAGAAATGTTATGTGAAAACTACATGTTTAACTTGTATATGATTCAAGAGAGTCAATTAAATTTTCTAACTGAGAAAGGACGTTTCCTTACATGCTAAAAAACTTTAAGACTTTAATATTATTTGTATTGTTCGCTCAGTCATGGTTTTAACGACAACGTGAACCTTAAGATATAAAAAAACTCTTGTTTTGAGCTTCAGGTTTTCATTGAGGTCAGGAAAAAGCTTCATAAATCACCTTGTGGGAATATACAGATGATAATGCCGGTTTTAAGTACATTTTACAATGATACTCAAATCCTGTTTGATTACAATCAAAATAGTAAGCTGTATTCTTTGATCTGACCGACTCTGAATCTACCTTTTGCATTTTAATATTAAACATACGTTCTCAGCAGCTTTAACTTTGGATATTCCTTTTATACGGCAGGCCGCAAAATCCTTCAAGATGGCAGATAGCGCTCGCCGGCAACGCCCCTTTTACCGGTAGTCCTGTGTCAAAGAGTCTTTAATCGTTCTCTTAGAATACTATTGAAACTCTCTAGTAAACAGAGACAATTGTCATGACCGAATTGCCGGCAGACCATGGATCTGCAAGACTGCTGCATCTCCAATATTTTTAAATTCAGCCATCGGTCTTTAAGGTACTTCAAAATGTAAGAAATTTTAAGGAAGAGAGCAATATAAACATGAAATACTTCAAAACGTCCTATTTTTCGTTACAGCCAAAGTATGAGTATTAATTCAGGGTGCACAACTACATAAGAAAATAATAAATAGAGTAAAATTTTTAAAACTTATCCAGTACCAACAGCTGCATAATTACGACTCTGAGTAATAGAATAAAATAATTCATGAAATAAAAAATCTGCTCGGAGCGGAGATCTGCTTAGAGCATGAAATCTGGCCTTCATTGTTGAATAATTTATACAGAATATTGAAAGTGAATATGCACGAGCGAAGGCTGTGGTAAACTTCAACGATTGTAAGCAACGAAAGAAGTATCATCATGCTTTAAATACGTAGTCAGGAAATGGTTAGCCTTGAGCTAACATTTAAGTATTTACTAAACATTTAAACATCGTAAGAAAGAAATCAAAAAACGCGAAAATGCTACCTTCTCCATATCGTCCCAATTTGTAACGATGCCATGTTCAATTGGATATTTTAATGTCAGGATGCCTCGTTTACTCTGAGCCTCGTCGCCAACGTATGAGTCCTTCTGACCCATACCAACCATGACTCCTTGATGCCTTGGACGACCAACAATGGAAGGGAAGACGGCCCTGGGAGCATCATCTCCAGCAAAGCCTGCTTTGCACATACCGGATCCATTGTCGATGACCAGAGCTGCAATATCGTCTTCAGCCATTTTTCTGCCAAGTAACTGAATTACCTCTGTTTATCTGTAAACGATGCAAAGAAATGACTGTGTCACAACTTGCTTTGTGAAGACTGAGCTTAATCCGTCTAGATCACTATCTTAAGAACCAGAGTTTACGGTTTGCTATATTTTGCCCAAATTGGGGAAAGACACATGGTTTATGCCTATCCATGACCATATTAGGAAATACAAGTGGCCCTTGCTTTGCAAAAACTGCGAATTTGCTATGTATGACCCCAAGTAGTTCCCATGGCAACCGGCCACCATCTGTTTAGAGAAAAGGTTCGTCACCTGGTTTCAGCTATCAGAACAATATAGCATAGACGATGTCAATTTGTCACATTCAATTTTGTTTGTAACCTAACTATCGAATCCCTAAGCTCTTGGGAAAAGTAAATAACTAGTGCTTTGAAAAGAGTAATAGAAATATAGCAGTTGCTTAAAATGAAGACGTTATTATTGCTTTCGGGCGAAATAAACATAGCTCGTCAACCTTGGACTGCTTTTCGGCTATTAATAATGCATTGTCTCCAAGTTAAATCCTTCAGCGTATCGCGGTCAATGAACACCAGAAAGCAAAAACTAAAGGAGAAAATTGATTCCAAAAGACTATCGCCTGCCACCGATGACAAGCCATATTGAATTTTTTTTCAGAACACAGCAATTCTGTATTTTGGTAAAATCAAAGGCTCGACTCCAATTTAGCAAAGCGATACTATCATTAGAGCTATTTGAATATCGTTTGATGCGACGAGCTTTCGATCTATCTTTTTTTACCCTTTTTGAATAATTGATGCGATTTCCTTCTGAAGTCTTCTGGGTCGCGCGTGAAGCGTGACAGAGGAAGGGATTTGATTGTAGGGAATTTAGTACTTTTCCATGCGGGCCACGTTAATTGCCTAAACCAAGTTCCTATAACTACGATTTAGCTCTGCTAGCGTAAAAACTGATAAAGGAACGGCTCTGAGAAAGATATCACGAAATCAGTATTCAATCTATTCACTGTTGTCGAAGACAGATTGATTCTTCCTCCGGACAAATTCCGTTTTGGAACAACCAAAAGTAGTTTAATTTTAGTACTCATAATAACAGTAATCTCTAAAAATTACATGTGCATTTAACGTTTGAGTTACTTATTGTCGTATGATTTTTATGGCAGTATTTATTACATCAATGAAATAACGCGAGAGAGGAACATTAAAATATACTTTCTTTAAGGAAAAAGGAATTTGAAGCTAAAAATGCAAGCAAAAACGTAAAGCAGATATAGATTGTAAGCCTTTAACTTCAATATGTATTTCCAGTTTGAGAAAACTTTGCAATCACCTGAAGAACATAAGCAAAGAATATCTTAATTAACATTTTCACAGATATTTAGAAATATCTCTAAAGGGTTGAAAACTAATCGGTAACATCAAGATGCTATTTGAGCCATCGAGAACGATACCCGCTCACATTGCACAAAATCCTCCTTTATAGGCAGGTTAATGAACTTGAAGTTGGGATTGCTGAAATCTAGCAACTACCTGAAGTGCCTTTTACTGGCCTCCAGGGGACTCCGTTAGCCTTCTTCTCTTTTCACGAAGTTGGGTTACAGTTTACGCGTCAAGATCCTAACTGATTTATTTTATCGAAAATACTACAGAAATATTGAAAGTAAGCATGATAGTGCTTTAGGCTATGAACCATGGGTCACTCTGCTACCACTCATTTATATCAATAATAATAATAATAATAATAATAATAAATTTTATTAATCTTTTGGCTCTCCTATATCAAAATACATCCATTATTCTATTTACAGGTATAACGGATCTAATAATAATAATAATGATGATAATAATAATAATTTTGCTGATCAAAACTTTTTGAATCTCGATGCCAATATTGTGACGCTTTCCGTACGAAAAAACGTACAAAAAGTTGAAGGTTAAATTAGTACAGGAGTGATATAAAACTAATTCCATTTTGGGATAGTCATTTGGGGCCCTTAACTTGTTTTTGAAGGGCAGTATTCAGTGGAGAAATACATAAAAGTAATAGAGTCTATCCTTTTACAAATTTCTCGAGAAGAAGGCAGATTTTGAAATAATTTTTAAAGCTTCTGAATATTATTGATGAAAACAGAATACTGAAGCTGAACCATTATCTTACAATTTGGATTTTTTGATAAAAGGATAAAAACAAGCAGGCTATTTCGAGTTCTTTTTGGAGCAAGTATACAGTTTTGAACAGTAGACAAAAAGAGAACGAGGGAAAGCGAAATACGAATCTTCCTCAAGAAAATGTACATGATATAGGCAGTTTTGATATGAGGACCTGTTAGGATATGAATGTGTAAAAACGAGATTCTAAGGTAAATTTAATGCTTGTTCTGTCAAGATATCTTAATAATATCTTAATGTTCGAATGAGAAACCCGAATGAGGACGCTCATCCTGGCAAATTATACTCAAGACTGGTGAAACTACTTCTACAGTGGATGGTA
>JAAAKM020006971.1:78829685-78850576 GCA_010016025.2 Alatinidae sp. Z8VKAUB7J3 | reverse complement strand
AGCTTGCAAATAGAAAAGGGAGTAGACGCAAAGAAACAAGAAGACGACGACGACGCCGAAGAACGTTCTTTTCTAAAAGTAGATTAATGACGTTGTCAACAGTGCCCTCGTTAAGCAATGAAATTGTTACCCTTAAGGATCCCCGAGTTCAGGATGAATATGCCTAAAGTGCTTTTAAGAATTAAAAACACTAATAACAACCCCAAAGTGCCCGGGTTTTTAGTTTAAGACCTTAAGAAGGTGCTTTATATACTTTCGGTGATAAGTCCTGAGATAAAACCTCCCCCATCGTGACATTTGTTTTGCTAAATTCTCGTTGAATACTGTAAGAAACTCTGGGCGAAGATTTTTTGATACTAGGTTTAAATTCTGTTGATTCTATCATCTTTAATTCTACTTGTAAGTGCTTTTTTTAGTCATGAAGGTTTTTTTTAAGCATTGGACTGCATGGCTACTACAGCAGCTGCCGCTGTGACTAAATCATGCGGTAAAAGCAGACGTACTGGCTTGATTTTTACCTTTTATCTGGTTCCCAAACAGTGCCTTTCTTTACTTCCAAACTCTAACAGGAAATGATGTGTTTCACTTTCGTGATAAAAATTCATAGGGAACCAATACGGTAAGTCTTGGTTAGATTTCGACTCGATTGCTTTGTGTAATTTCAAATACTACTCCTAAATGCTTTTTCATTCTTGCTGGCATTATTTCAGCTACGGACTGACGTGCCTACTATAGGAGCTGACGATGGGACTTATTGCTAACAAAAGATGTATTATACTTTGGGGCTCTGAAACAGTGTCTTCCATTTCTCCCAAGCACACACAGGAATATTATAAATTTCATTTACTTGATAAAAACTGATAGGTAAACAATAAAGGTGAACTCTTACCAATTTCGGTTAAAGGTAAATTTCTAGTGATCTCAGGTATCGATTATCAGTTTTGCTGCAAATATGAATTGTAAAAGGAAAGCTAAAACCTGTGCGTTAACTTTCAGGAACGCCCTGGAGCTGGCGAAGTACATAGTCAGGTATTCTTGAAGAATTTGCAGGTACGAATAACTTCGTTGAAGTTAGGACGCTGCATTAAAGGCTGAAATGTTGAATAGGTTTTTTACCACGTACGCAAAATAGGCCAAGCCTTAAAAAGCTGAAAACACCAGACGCAACAGGTGGTGTATACTATAGAAGCATTTTGTTGGTAATCGCCTTTTGAATATCAAGCAAGCCTGAACTTTTCCTGATTTCAAACGTTTTGCATTGTATTTGTATTTCCCTTTTACTCTCCTTTTATTAACCAAGGTTTGGTTTTGGACAAAAGATATTGAATAATTAAACAATATATTCTGCTCTATTCTTAATGAAGGCTGGTTAATTTTGACTTTATTACCGCAACTAAACAACAACAGCAACATCGATAGGTAAATAACAACATCACTCGGTTTAAAAACAACATCGACATAGCAGGCAAACGGCAATGAAACGGAAGAACAGCAAAAACCTGATAACACTAAAATATTACGAGCAGACGATCATAAGACTATTGCTATCACAGCTAGACGTGCTCTTACGATTGTGTTATATTTTAGTGCAATTGAACTGTTTCTCGAAATAGTAAAAACACTATGTCCTTAAACTCTTTTTTTCTCCTCAGATACAATCATCAGAAATGATCGAAGGGGAATCAAATGGGGATTTAACGGGGATTTAATGGGGAGTTTTAAAAGTCAAATTGATCGACGTGAATGCATCGAGTTGCGTAAAGTACAACCAGTTGGAATTAAAAAACTGATGAATGAACGGAACTTTTGGTGTTGATAAAACTCACATGTAACAGACCTTGACAAACTACGGTAAAGATGTTCTCTTTCTTAATTTCCTGCCATGCTGTGCATTATTCTTGTCATTTCAGTTTTACCTTACACGCATGAATGATGAGTTTTAGCTTTAACAATATCCAGCCATTATACCCCCTAGGTTTAACCTATTGTTTTTAGAACCGTGCATTATTTACAATTTGTATTGATCTAATTTTTACGTGCAGTATGCATATTTTAAATTTATTCTATATAATTATTGTTACTAGTCATTTTATTTCACTTAAGAATGGCAACAGTGAGTGCCGAAACGTCGTGTGCAATTTTAAAATTTTAGACAACCAAATGGCTATCTTTTACTGTTTTGAGAAAAATCTTCAATGGACGCGTAACGTTCAGAGAACTTGAAAGAACTGCAATAAAGCTTTTAAAAGTCAATTGTGATATAGACTTTAAAGTCTTATATAAAAGAAACAGGTTGCTTCCGAATTATAGCAGATAAATTCCTCTTTACTACTCCAACAGTAGTCAGTCATCATCCTCTTGTACCATCGCCCCTGGTAGAGATCTTCCATATCTTTTAAGACCTCGTGGAAAAGTGCTCATCACTGAAATCTCCACATGTTGCCAGCAGGGGCGTATATTCCGGGTGTGCTAGGTGTGCGCCGCACATCCTACAAAATTTAAGCATATTCCAAGATTTATACAAATTATACATTTCCCCCGATCTTTATTTCTTAAGTCCGTCACGGAGCCCATTTTGCAACGAGAACCAAACTTGATTTTATTTCCCTCTTGAATTGCGTCAATGACCACCAAGTCGTGCTGAAGGTTTGCAGCACGTCTTGGGCTATTGAGTAGGTTCAAAAGTCAGAAAAACGTAAGAACGACGACTGATGATAATAGGTTTTTCGATAGCTTAAACAACTCGAATTAAACAACATATATATATTTATATAATTACGAAATCGTGATACCAGCAAGAGTTAATTGTAGCTAATGGCTCATACGATATTAATTATATATGAAAATATGAGCATCTGCTTCCTTGATCTGTTGCGCCTGTATACTGATGCGTTTGGCATCATAACAACACTGCCTCCGCGGTATAAATACCCCACTGATCACTCAGGTACCTTATAAATTGTAGATCAATACTCTACTCTTGTTAAATATGAGCTTAGTTATGAGAACTTTGTACCAGTGTATATACTACTATATACTTTTCTACGATAAATGAAGGCACTGATTAACATTACGAATGTACATCAAGACTCGAAATTAAGACATTGTTAACATATACCACATGTCCCTTAAGTCTCGGTTTGTAAGCTACGCGGCTCCCTCTCTCTTAGTTTGAAAAGCACACTGATCTTAAGAAGCGCAATGTCCCTATAGTTACACCACAAAACAATTAAATCTTCAAAGTTTATGACATAAAGACACATACTTACCAAAGAGAACTTTAACCAAATGTAAAGTGGGTAGCTTCATTACCATGGCATCTGACAATGGATCAAGGGTATGATCAGGAATGGGTACAGTTGGATATACAGTAAACCTCCACCCCCAATGTCCTCCTTGGCTGTAAACTCTGAACTTCCATCTGATTTCATTTCCGGAAATTTTCAAAGGCTTACTCCAATCGGATGCTTCCTTTCCTGATCGAACGGCAAGTGTCCTACCATTGCTATCCATTAAAGTCAACACATCCTGTCCACGCTCTGTAGAGCAGTTCCTATCAAATTCAATACGTAGGCATTCTGCATCTTCAATCTTCACTGATCCTGTCTGCTTTACCATCTGGTTATAAGGATGAATGCTTTCTTGTACCACTGGGCGGAAATTCTCCTCCTTTCCTTGCTTTTCCTGTGTGTACTGCTTGAGTTCTTCTGCGCACAGGCTCAGCAATATGGCCGAAATCTTTCAGAAAAGAAAATTGTTACTCAGATGACTAAAACAAAGACCAGTTGTAAAAAGCAATCGTAAAGAATACCCCGGTCTGATGCAGTAAAGCAAGTCCTGCAGACCAAGTGAAATGCAGAAAATTACTGACACTTAACAAGTTACATATGCAATTCGCTTCAAAAAGGCAAATAACACAATAAACAAATGACAATTTTAATGATTATGAACCAAATTTAACTTTAAACAATACTGTTATCGATGTTTCGTCTCTTCTCAAGAGCTCACTTGAGCATGTTCAAAATATTCACCTATTTCAAACAGTTTTTTAATTGGACTTCCTATTTTCTTATGGCGAAAAGCGAGGTACAGTTAGATCCAGCTAACGCCAGTTTCAAAGGAATTTATATAGAAGTTACGATCGCAGGCGTCTACAATAACTGAAATATCATCAAGGGCAGGATCCATGGAATTCTGATTGATTGCAACACAACGGGGACCTAGGATAAGTTTGCCCGCGGTTACGGCTGCATGTAATAGAAAGGTATTACAAATTTACACAACTTCGGAATCCTACAGTACGTTGAGTTATAATCTGACACCAACGGCAGCAACTACTGGCAATAACGACTGGCTACCATGATATTGATACTTCACTTTTAATCCCAAGATCACAAGTGGGGCAAGAGGAAGCATGGTTGTAACTATCCAGATGAAAGAGAAAAATAAGAATGTAAGCCCTCAAATGATAACAGTAAAATGGGGAATATAGGAGAGTAGTATTGCTTTACATTTCCTAAACTGACGAAAATGCGATGTCAAGACTCAACATGAACATTTGAAGGAAAGTTAAAACAGCACATGATCGTCCGAAAATTCGCGCAAATTTGCACCGGTTCAGTCTTTCCTGTGACTCCCTTTGCATACTAGGGGGGAAAATGCACATTTGCGATGGGGGCTCCGTTCTTAAATTCCGGTCACTTTCAAACTTTATGACTTAAACTTATCAGTAATTATATAAATATCATCAACATTAAATCCAGGTATGTAATCATTGCTTACCTCTTTGTCACCTCCAGCAAGTCGCTTCAAAATGTCAATCAGGAAAACAGTCTGTTCAATATCCATACTACCAACCACGCCTAGTTTCACCAGATTGGTAATGAGCTTTGTATCGTTTGGATTAAACTCAATTGATGGTAAAACTGACATATCTTTCTTTATCACATACGACATCAAATCATAGTGCAAAATAGATGGCTCAGAAGTTACACAAGTAACTGATGGCGTTCGACTTCTTACTGGCAAAGTTGCTCCCATGTCATAATGAAGCAACGTAACTAAAGCTTTTCTGCAGTAAGAAATAATCATGTCCTGGACTAGCAGGTGGAACGCTATCCTTCTCTCGAAGCGTCGCCCAAGCAATGTGCACTCTTTTAGTAAAGACGGTCTCTGCTTATCAAATTTTCTACCGTTGGCAACCTTAAACCCTAGGAATGTAGAATCATTCACCGCAGTGCCTCCCAAGGGATCATCACTTTTTAAGAACTCAACTGGTTCGAATACTAGAGTGGTCCTACTATCTGGTTCCGTCCAGGCCACACAATGTGAAGATCCACAAGCTACATGGGAGATCTTCACTCCTTCTAATCCAATTACACGTGATGGACTTCGGTTGCTGACAACTGTTCCATTGCCTTGTTGGCCATGGTCATTATCACCCCATGCAAACACCTACGTAGAGGGAGGAAGAGAAAGAGAAAAAAGCTAACAAGGCTGCAGATCATGTCATTTAATTTACCTTGATTTGTTACAACTAAAGAATCCTATTGCTAACAAAGCTTATTCACAAAACACCTATCCCAAATCAAATTCCCCAAATCTTTTTACTAATTACTCGAAAACCATTGGCCTCCACTAAAGGACAGTTTTTAATAAAAATCTTGTAATAAATTCTGTGCAGACTACAGTATTTAATCGACAGCAACGTTTGCACGGTAAATGAAGTCTTAATTTCTATTAAGTCGTTACTAAACCCCTGCACATGGCAAATCATATACATTGCCATTAGCTATTACTTGACTTACATATGTGGATGCCAAATAACGAGGATCTTCAACGTATGCACCTGATCTGCGTGGGGATAGGTTTACTTCAAAGCTCATCTCCAAAACCAAATTCGATTTACATAAATACACATCAACATGGTACAGTACCCTTGAAAGAGATTAGTGGTGAAGAATCCAAGAAAAGCCTTCAATAAATAAATTATGATGTGAGGCCGAAAAGCATGTTTTGCTTTGACTCACGTCAATACCTAACGTGTAAGAAACAACAATGAGCGGTTTTCTCTTCGTTGTTTCTCAGTATTACAACAAGCTCGCTCTCAGTACTATCTGAAATTTCCGGAAGCAGTCTATACTAAGTTCGACGAGCCAGAACTTTGCAGCCAATAAGAGTTTGTTTCCAACGTGCATTTATGCTAGGTCCTTTCACGTCCATAGTTGTTTTATCCAATCACAATCGTAGTTTCCGCTTCTTTTGTAGCTACTTTAGATTGTTTCGATGTTAGGTTCTCACGAAAGTCAAACTAAAAAAGTCAATACCTTTTCAGTTGTTAGATCTGCAACAGGCATTTTAGAGATAATTGTCAAGCTTGTAACTTAATCTGTAACTTTCCCCACTTACATAATTAATAAAGCAACGTGCTGCAAAAGTGACGTCACACAGGGAGACATTTTCCTCTGATTTCAAAGGAATAAAACATCATCATGGTCTCCGATTAACATGTAATACTAATTTCCATTTCAAATTTATTGAAATATCAACCTCTGCACAGCTTTATCTCCTCGCTCTGCTACTTTGTATCGTTTATTTATCTATTAGTCCTTTATCAATAAGTTACTTAACGTGTTATCCAATCAATCAACTATCAATTAAAATATTACTCACTCATTAATGTACCAATCAATTAACTAACCCATTAATCATCTACTTGATTGAGCTATTGACAAACCCGATATTCTATTCCCCCTTTTCTACTTATCTATACATTTGCTCATTAATTTTTTCGCTTTTGGTGATAATATAAATATTATAATAATATCATGTAATAATATATAACAAAATTATCTTATATTTATTCATTTATTTGGTCAACTTTCGTCAATTATGTACATGAACTTATCAAACCAAACAAAGAGATAATCAAACTTAGAACTGAGCTTCGTTGATTCTTCTTTTCGTCTTTACGCATGACGCACGCGGCAAATTGTATCCGAAGAAACGACAAATACCCATCTGTTCAACTACTACGGTTTTGACTGCATCATTCACTGCTTTCTCTTGATCTCTTTATGGAGTTGCGAGCTTTAACGAATCATGCATTAGTCATTAAAGCAATAAATAAAGACGTCCGTCATTTTAGTAGATTATCAACCAGCAAGTCATGTGATAAACAAGCGTAACAGATACAATCTTAAACAACCAGGTTAATGTAAATAAGTAAATGACCAAATCAACTGACCTCTCCATCCGAGGTTACTGCTAGGCAATGTAAGGCACCAACTGCTACATTCACAATCTTTTTATCTTTTAACCCTTCCACTAGCTGTGGCTTTCGAACATGGGTATCCGTGCCATGACCAAGCCGATAGTAATCGCCCTTCCCCCTGAAATAGAAATTAAATTACAATTGTAGTTACGTCTGCGATGTATAAAACTAACGTATGACCGCATGTGTGGCTGACTCACTGACTGGTGAATGATTGGCAGACTACATGGTTAATTGCCTGCCTGATTGCAGGGTAGAATGATTGGTTGAATGACTAGTTGAATGACAGGTTGAACGACTGGTTGAATGACTGATTGAATGACTGGTTGAATGACTGGTTGAATGACTGGTTGAATGACTAGTTGAACGACAGGTGGAACGACAGGTTAAACGACTGGTTGAATGCTTGGTTTAATAACTATCACTAACTGACTGCCTTGACTAACGCATCAGTTAACTGTCTACGCGGCGGTTAAACTCGACTGTGTCGCTGGCTGACTGGTTGACCTAAAGCAGTATTATATACATCGTATACAATGACAGCATAGCTGGCTTAAATGTAACTATTAAAGGAAATTGTTTTACACAAAACTTGGTATTATTGTCAAACACCTTCACACTAAATACTTAAAGTCTGCTAAAATGAAAAATATCCGAAATAATTACCACGTGTACACCAATCCGGTTGATCCCAAGGCTAGGCTAAATTGTGCACCACAAAGGATCTTCTTCACAATGACTTCAGTTAAGGCTTCAACGATCTTCGGTGTATAACACCCATCACTGCCTCCTCGTCCAAGTTTGCCAAAATCACCATCACCCCACGACCAAACTCGTCCATTATCAGTCAAACAAACTGTTTGTGCATCGCGGCTTCCACAAGAAACATCGATAACCTTATGTCCTGTCAAGGCCTTCACCTATTGAAACAGATAAACATATTTTACTTACAAAAATAAGACAGTACATGCTTACGAAGTACCAATCACAACAATGCATGCGTGTTATCAAATATTTTGGCACTGACGGTCCCGTTCTACCTACAGTATTAACACTTAGTTAACATGATTGCGAGTGCTGGCCTTTAGCGAATTTGATGTAAAAGTTATACCACATTCACTATGTTATGGTATGGCATGACATTGCTTCCTATCGTTGGGTTATTTAGCTTTGCTTCACTTTACACAAGACAGTTAACGAAAACTTTAAACCAGAGACATTTTCCCCACGATAGAACGCACACTCTTAGGTGAATATATTTATATCCTATAAAACACGGTGAAATGCATCCCTATGCTTGGAACATCATCGTGATCCCCAGGGGTGTGATCAAAACGAGTCACGTAGCACCGACTTGGCGCTATTATTGGATTTGAACTCTCGCACTCACATTAATTGGATTTGTAGATTCTGTAGCGACCTACCTGTCTTTGACAACTCTCTTGAAAAAGCATAAAAGGTTAATAAGATAATTGATACACGAGGTACTACGTCACAAGAAACATGGCAGATAACTAATTGCCGAGCTATTCACTTGTGTCTATTCTATATTGGGCGGATTAGCCTGTTAAAGAAAGAAAACATTTTCTATAAAAGATACGTTTGATGGTATGGTTGATGTGAAAGTCTTAAAGCAGAAGCAACTATGTGCCATTTTTATTACGTTTAGATGATATACATAAACTTGAGCTTTTGTCACCCAGAATATCTTCGTGGGATTTACAATAGTTTGATTTCCCTATCAGTCAAGAAGACTTGGATATATTTGTAGAGGAATACATATATTTACAATCGCTCACAGCATTTCGATCTGAGTAAATAACAAAGAAAAGGAAATATTGGGTCCCTGCGAACCAATTGTATGGACTTGAGCGTTAATCATGTGCAGCATATCATACGCTCGTTTAAAGAAGGAAAAACAAAAAAGAGAGAAATGCAGTTTGATAGGTGAAGATTGAAGGTGGAAAATACATTGCATCTTGTGGCTTCAATATGCAACGGTAGTAGCGACGTATACAGGCGGATGAATATGTAGGCGGCCATTAAATACAAAGAACAGCCATCACTTGTTAACTCTAATGATCAATCCATTCTTACTAGTTTTGGCTTGGTGAGTGTCAGAGTGTTTCCATGTCCAAGCCGTCCATATCCACCGTGTCCCCAGGTGTACAATTCACCGTTACTTGAAATAGCAGCACTATGTGCACTTCCACAAGAAATTTCACTCACTGTAATTCCGATAAATGCTTCTATAAGCCGCGGTCGGTCCAGAGTTCTGCGAAATAAATAGTGTAACAATAAAGCAATGAGCGAAAATCATATTAAATATGCATTTCAACTATTTTTAATGGAGAGTGACCATGTTATTTTGTAAATAATATGAAACCAATTAACCAGCTAATAGACGGTACATACCTGGCGTTGTAATTGTAGAAATACGTCTTATCTTAGCAGTACTAGCAGTAAATATACATATACATTGTAGGGCCACATAATAAACAGCGAGGTGTACAGTTCGTAGTTTAAGAATCTATAATAGTTAGATCTAGGATCTCAGAGGCATGGATTCACCACTGAGTCTAAGACGTCTACTAGGAACATTAAGAAGAGGTGGAAGGGTTTCATTGTATTTAGTGTTACTACCCCATCAACCACTTTGGTACAGCCCAGCAATGGCGGGCCTGGTAGTAATAGTCACACTGCCAAACGCTTTAGATTACTTGTGCTGGCAAAGATTCATAGGTAGTAGTATTGAAATATCAACCTAGTTTACTCTTTTCTATCGTGTGGAGTGTGAGTGTGGGGTTCGGAAGCAGCCAATAGATGGTAGTAACAACGTCTGTTCACCTCCCGCACACAGCGGCCATTTTTTTAGAGAAAACAAATGAGTTGCCATTCAATCCTACGTTAATGACTACATACCATATCAGTAATTTCATCTATTATCATTATTATTATTATTATTATCGTTTAGTAAAATTATGATTTATTAGTATTACTATCATCTGTCATAATTATTATCATTTATTATAATTATGATCTATTAGTATTACTATCATCTTTCATAATAGTTATCATTTATTACAATTATGACCTATTGGTATTACAATAATCTTCTATAATAATTAACAACTATTATAATTACTATCATTTATAACAAATATGATCTATTAGTATTAATATCATCTTTCATGATTATTCTCATCCATTATTTTACATATGTGTATATATTGTTTTAAAGGACTTGAAATCATACCCATTTTCATAGACGCAGTTTATGTAAAATCAAACTTCAAAAGAGTTTTTCAGAAGCCCAAGTCGGGATTAATCGGGTTTTTGGCATGTTAAAGAATTCAAAGAGAGACCTTTCGCTTATAGGGATCCCCGCGCTTTTAAAAGGACCTGATATTTCTATCATTTCAGTAATTCCCCACATTACACGCAGCATTTTTTCACTATTACCTCGAAATGTCCACAGAGAGCTAGCGAATGCAGGCGATTAAATATGAAGTTGTAGTGTATTTGTCTTCTTTTCTCAGAAGGAAGCACAAACTGCGTTTTTTCCTGCTTAAAAGATGTTGCAATGTATGGCTTTTTATTTTGTTCTGCAAAAGTAATATTTTTAAAGCTATAAACAGAAGGTTTAATATTGCTATTGCTATATGAATGCTTTTATTGCCACCAAAAGCAATAAAATATTTAAGACGTTTATCTACAAAACTTTAACCCTATCTTAAATGGGGGGAGGAGGGGGCTAGTAGGCCTGCGGCTACACATTTCAGCTCATTACGTTTTAAAGACTGTACAGGCCAGATTGACATGAAATTTTGTAATTTTTCCTAAAATTTACTGAGAAGTCTTATGATGAATAAATTTTTTTGCAACTTTTTTAAGATTTTACGATATTGGCATTTTGTTGACCTATAGTCGTGTTTTTTAACTTTCGGTTTTGTTACTTTTCTTTGAAAAACATGATTATTATATCTTTGAGCTTAGATTTTCTTTCCTGAATTTTTCCCAAATATTTCGTATTCTCAAATTTGATAAGTGAGAAGTGCGATATGTTTTGAAATTTTGCACAAAATAAAAGAATATGCTGTGCAATAAGGTGACGTTTGCTAGAGAACCTTATACAACAATATATGCACAATAATTATAACAAAATCACATCTTTAGATGAATTTCGTATCAACAGTGAATTAAAAGTTATATTTTTAATGTTTAGAGGATATTTTTAGTTATAATGCTCAAAAGAAATAAAAACTGGTGGATTATAAGTAAGAAACTATTTCGCTACCTTCAAAACTCATACATTTTGTAAAATAATTTTCTCAAAATCTAAAATATCTTCCCTAAATACAACGTATACGTGCAGGAATACCCTAGAGATACTAAAATACCTTAATAAAACAAAATATAAATTTAAAAAATATGTTTTAAGGCCTTTCTACAAAATTTTTGAAATTTTTAAAATTTTTGAATATTGCACAACATTTCAAAGCCGTAGATGACGTCATTCACACCAAGATGTGTTTTTTGCAATTTGTTGGAAAGAGCTAAACTATAAACCTGCCAAACATCTTTGTAATAGCACTAGCCGATATAAAGTTATAGTGTGTCAAAGTGCCGCCGGCCTATTAGCCCCCCCTCCCCATGTATGAGAAGAGCCAAAGAGCCCATGTAAGATAGGGTTAAAGCCCCATGCCAAAATGAGAAAAATTGATTACTGTTAAATTTAAAAAATTGATCATACTCTCCTGCAGACCATGAAAGTGATGTTACTGAGATGAATAATTCTATAGTACAGGTAAGTTGTCAAAAAGAAGCTGCGTACATAATTCTTTGCAGATTTTAAGCTTGATAGAAAACCTCAGACTTTGATAACAGCTCATTCTCAGTCAGCTGATTATGGCATGATATATAGTAAACTCCTACTGACAATATAGGTACAGTAGACATGGAGAAATAGTTGTATAACCTAGAACCTAGATTTAATCCTAAAAGCGCTAACCAATGTCCTCCGACCATTATATGATTTAATTTTGCATCCCTAGAAAATGAATAAGCACGTCATTTTACTTTTTAATGAAAACTAGAAGGATCTCTCCAGGAGGCCTGTTCGGATGTTACATATTGCTGTTTTATATACATGCATTACCTCATGAACCACACAACTTCTTCATGAATTTAATTGATCATTAGTAAGTAATTAAATTGTATAGATGTAGCACCAATGAGCGAAATGAAGTAAAATAAGAGTCATGATGTTTTGATAAAGAAAATTCTGAGGTTTACGTCTTTCTGCACGCCAACAGTTTTCTACTAGAGCTTTTAAATAGAATTACAACCTTACTTTTACACGAATGAAAAATAACCCTGTAGGGATGCGAACTGTGACACCATGACTAACGTCAATGGATAGAGTTAACTAGGAAGCTAATTAGCAAAAAAGTGGCATTTTGTTTATACGTTATAAACCTCATAGGGAAATTGCACACTTACGTGGTACGGCGCATATGGCACATCGCATGTGACATGTGGCACATGCAGCTTACAATTCCATTTTTTTGTTAAAGGTTTGATAAGCTATGACAGAATGGTTTGTGACATGTTACTCATCAGGACACTCAGGAATGTGTTATGTCGGGGCAAGGGTTTTTTTTATAGCACTTGTATGCGACCTCACAAAATATTTTCACTATGATTGTCGGAGATCTTTGTTTTGCTCGGTCTCTCCTCAATCCGGATGAGTAATTAAAATAGGTGATTGGCAGACTTTTGATTTAGGAAACATAGCAATTTGTATTCGGATATTTAGGTATTTGCCCGCACATCATTCGCACCAACAAAAGAGGGCTAGGTGAGAGGCTAAGATTTTAAGGTGATCTAAGTTGTGGTTGGTCCTGAATTTCTCAGACGATGATAGTCATGTGAATGCAACTGGTTACTGATCTGTAAAACATTATGGAAAACTGTACAATTTCTTCTTCATGAACATCTTTATCATGTTCTTTTTCTAAATTCTGAATCTGAATGCCTCCTGGTATTTCAGACAAGGTATACGTGTACAGCATACCGGTTTGTTAGGATATTGGGAATCATGGTTTTACAAAGATAAAGGCATACAAGGGACATTCGTGGATGATTGGGAGCCAATGTGGCGACTAGAGAAATAGAGAATGTTAACATAGGAGGTCCTTTAGCTCACTTGGTTGAGAGCATGCTGTGAAAGTGTTGGTCACTGGTTCGATCCCCTTTTGACATATTTTCCATTTCTTTAGTGTTCTTTTAAAAATTGACACAGACCTACTGAAAAATACCAAGAAATAAGAAAATCAAAAGTAATTTGTTTGCGTATGTACCAAAAGTAAATGAGAGGCACTGAAGAACACACATTCAAGGCACAGAGATGATACTTTGATTTGTGATGTACAAAACATAAATATACAATATGTTGCATATATTAAATTAGACACCTCGTTTGTTAGTAAACAGAATAACAAGACGTTTAGCAGCTACTTTTCGTATAAATTATTATGTATCCTAGAATGTAAAGAAATATTGAGACGACAAAAAACCTTAAATCCTTCTTGGAATTGTGTTTACTATTAATATCAATACTAATTGGTAAAATGGATGAAGATGAAGACAATTTAATCAACAAAGAAGTACTGAAAGGGAAAAAGGATACATTATTATTACCAGTACGACTCCTTGGATGAAAATTAGTACCATTTTACTAGTTGTCAAAGCGCGGTTCACTGTGCAAAAAAATCGTTAAACCTGGCACTACAGCTGAAAAATTGGAACAAATATGGAATTACCAGTTTCAAGCAGAAAATTCTCAGCCTAGCACAACGGGAAATCTGCGAGCAAGCTTGAACATAGCAGTTTAAAGTTAGATCTTAGTTACAAAATGGCTACCATATTTAAATTTTCTAAGTTTTGCCCAAATCTTGATATCCCAGCACACGTTCTTGAGCCTCCGGTTTCTCAAAGAAACACTAAGACGGACTCTATGCCTACCAGTAGTCAGCAAAAGCTAATTATGTGACCATAGGAGAAGAAGAACACTGTCAACCTGGGTTTAGTAACCTCATATTATTTTAGTAGCAATGATTATGCGTTCGAATGCCAATGGTGATCTTTCGTATTTTTGTTAGCCATCAATTTATTAAGATTTTATTTGCTCATGCCATCAGTCTGCTGAAGGATGTGTATTGAAGATGGAAAAAACCCGAGAGTAGTATACCTCCGCTAACTTCATACGCTTCCAACTGCTGATTTTAAAATGAGGCCGCTAAAATCAACGAGGAGACTTTAATATCACAAGTCCGGCAGCAAACTGTTATCAGTTTTAAAGATACAAAGATATATTGATATTATGTAGCAGAGAAAATGAAAAGGTTATGATGAAGTCTTCAGTGGCCCAGTTGTAACTTTCAGATAAAGATCTTTTTGTTTTGATATGCTTTCTAATGTGACGTAAAGAAAACGGTTATTACACTTGTATAAGAATAATAGTTAAGTAGAAGCTACAAAGTAGAGATACCTATCATAATTTGTCAGATAAGACGAGCTAAACAACTGTCATTAATAATTGCTTTCGATAAACAATAATTGAGAAATTGTAAAAGTCGCTTCTGCGCTAAAATTCCTTTGTTACCAGCAAAAGGACATATATTACGAGCAAGATATAGTTACTCCAACTAGGGCTCGCGTTTTAATTGCCTGTGTGACCGGGAATGGAAGACTCTGTATGTACACCGTGGCTTCTCTCAAAAAACTTTACTCTTTACTTATCGTCGTTTACCAGTAAGCTCGACACACATGCTCACAATAATGTTCAACTCACAGTTACTGAAGAAAACCAAAAAGAGCACAGTGGATCGTTATCCCATAAAACAATCTGATGATGTCATAGGTGCTAAAGCATAGACAAAGATTTCAATTCCTGGGGGTGACATACTTCTTTTCGTCTAGAATCTTTTTAAACATCAGGGTGCGGCTGACTGCCTGGAAAATCTCGTTGAAGGAAATGAAGAGTGAACAACTTCATCAGTACAGTTCGAAACCGACAAGATTTTAAGGAGTTTTGATAGATGAATGAAACAACCGTCATATAAGTAGGCCTATACACAATTTTCGAGTCTGGGTTACCTCATCGTTTACGTCAGCAAATAGACAAACGTTATATAAATGAAAATAAATGGCCCTCATCTCCTCTCGTTTTGTCGCTTTAAAGAAGATTAAGCTTGCTATAACTCATAGGCAATAGTGCTTCCCTTAAAAATATTTCTATTAACTGAAAAAAAATTAACAATGCACTCCACCACCGCTAAATACTCTACTCCGCCATTAATAATTGAGCTAAAACCGTGTTTAAATAACTTAGACTTTTCCAACTGTAAACTACTGAGGGAAGACAGGAACTTCTTTTGAAGCAATGGAGTAGTTAAAGTAGGGCACTGCAAATATGTTCTTACCTAGTCTTCAATGCTAGTCTTGTATAACCAGCATTCTCATAAAATGACAACAAAAACTGAACAAGGTACATAGTCACTATGCCTTACGCCAGCAGGATGCTTGCTTCGTTTTAAAGCTTCTACCAAAAATGGACTAGTTTTTTGTTAGAAAATTACACTTGGATATTTCTGTCTTAACGGTAAAATACCCATAATCTTGTTCGAGTTTCTGGGGCATTTTTTTTCTTACATATTTGTTCTTGAAGAAGTAGAAATGATAAATTTTATGCTAACTTTGTTAGGTATATTTTACGTACTTGAAAATTGTTGGGCACGGAGGAAGTAATAGCACAGGCTTTTATACTAAATTCTAAGGAAGTGGTTTTAAAGACAGGAATAATCGATCAGGTATGAATAATCGATTAGGTATGAATAATCGACTAGGTATGAATAATTAGAGGCACTTTAACTTTAGATTAGTCCATTTCACTCCACTTATTTATTACTTGGATATCAATTCCACATCCTTGTTGTTTCCAGGTGGTTATGCTAATAAAGTTTTAGTCCTTTTCTGTTGATTAACGAAATCAACTATCATTATTTTTCAATTGTTCTTTGCAGCTTAGTCGACCTTGGTGAGCTAAACTACCATAAGAGAACAAATGTAGGAATTGTCTTGTAACCTCCTTAGATCGGCCAGGCAATTATTTAGAGACAAAATCTGCTGAGTTATCATAATAGAGATCAATTACTGAATTATGGAAGGTGGCGATTTCAACTACAAATATGAGGTCTGTTAGCAGTCTCATAGAAACCAGACAGGATTTCGTAGAACTTATTGATAAACCACCACCCTTTTCAATTCAAATGTCTACGTAACTCTGCAACAACGACATATGATGGAAAAGACACTTAACGAATTAGAATAGCAAGGTCAAAAGCTTTTAAATAAATGTAGAAGTTGGAAAGCCTGAAAAGCTGATATGTGGGAGAGAAAACATGTTGTACATAACTTACAACTCTCTGCAATGGGGCAACGATTCTATTTGCCATCTCCGAAATATCCGGCCGTCGGAGTTTACAAACACTGTTCCGACTTGTAGTCTCTTGTTAACTTTTGACAAAGCTGGGCCGTCATAAAACATTTCATAACATGCGACGAACACAAAGTTAAAACTTACTATTTTTCGATCGATTATAGCTTTTACAGCCCCTTTTATGATAAACTCTGCCGGAGGTGCGATGGACTCTGCAGTCGTAAAAAGGCTAGTAAAAATACTAGAAAGCAAAAGCCGACATCTTTTATCAATCTAAAGTTGTTATTCTCAACTCTTACTAATGTGCTAATATTGCATATTTGTATATTAATTTTATATGCCGAAACCGAGCCTAACTCAACGACAATATTTAACAAACGTAGCCGAAAGCTCTCCTACAAATTTTTGCTAACTCATTCAATATTTCTAGGCAGAATTTAACCCTTTAATTAAAGACCTGTATTTACTTTAAGCATTGCTCTTTCCCATATAGAGAAGGTCGACTCTTTTCATCCTTGGCGGCAGCGGTTAATTGTGACAATTATAATAAGATATATTTATTTGATTTTGTAGTAATCAGTGACGGGCCGCAAGACCTCGGTATTTGCCTGTTTTTCTCCCGCAAAGCCTGTTATTAAGCTTTGTGTGATAATTTTTTGAAAAGATAAATCGTCAAGGAAGAAATTTGTAAACATGACTCTGCCGTTGGTCAGCATCTGCTTCTGAATCCTCAGTGTTGCAAAGGCTTCAGAATTGACAGGTTCACCATCCTCCTTCAAGCATGCTCAAGCTGTCACTTATGAATTTTAGAGGTCTTGGTAATGAAGGGGCTTCGGCCAGAACTTTGCCGCCAAAAAGAATATGTTTGGGACATTGTATTGTTTAAGTCCTATACACAAATTATCGTACATGAATTGAATAAATGAAGACGATCAGATGACAAGCGTCCTTATTGACAATTGCAGCAAGTTAGCGGTTGTACTCCAACATGGCGGAATTGTTGATGTCACGTGACTCACAATCGCCATTGGGAATGAAGAATTGCAAAGCAAACTCAGGACGTCAGAGTTAAACCATTTGTATCTTAGCATCCGTGAACTATGACAGTAAAACGTTTGCATCTGCAGTGCGTCACTTATGGCATGGTATTTATTCTCATTCAAGTGGATTCTTTGAAATTGTTGACGACATTTCCTTTTACTAACAACAGAACAATATTTTCAAGTTAGTACAGCGGTCACCGCTTAACGCCTGGCTCGTCACATGACAAGAATAGCACAAAGTAAGACAGAGCGGGCGTTTTCTAGAATTCCATGGGATCGTACATAACATATATTATATATCGATTATAACAAAAGACAGAGAGTGTCAGAATAGCGTAGCTAAATATATGATAACGTTACTGGTGAATCAACGAAGGCATTAATTGGGCAAAAATTTCGCAACAACCAATCAGACGAGACCTTGCATAAATTCTTTAAGCTGCTTCTCTTACGTAAGTTGGTCACGTAAGATTTCGAAAGTCATCTTGTTGTTCTGTGAACGTGACTAATCTTTATACCCGTCATAACTTTCCCGCCTTATGGCAGCGACGTTTGTGTTTAATAGCTTTATAGCACCTCTTAAGCGACATAAATGTCCTAATAAGCAATAAATGTGGAGGGTTTATAGACAAAATTTCTGGATTGGCATCTGAAAATTGCATGGAGAAAATATGCAACGAACATTCTGTTTCAGGATCAACCAGAGCAATAAGAGTATGTCAAGTGTGCTATCGGGTGTAACATGACATGCACCCGTCCAGAGACTGTAATGCAAATGAGCTTCAGTAAAGTTACAACTGCTTTCAATCATGTGCACACTATATAGTATAGCTCTTAACAACACTGCGATAGTATATCAGATCGGCTATCTGTTCACACTACAGACGGGTGACGTCGGTATGATGTTATCTATCGGATGACTGTCAAGACAAGGCCGTTTCAAAAGTGATGCGTCAAGTATCAGATAGGTATGAAGGCAATTCCGTTCTCGCTATATCGGATGGACGATCAACGAAAGCAAAAATTGGCAAAAATTTTGCAACAACCAATCAAACGAGGCCTTGCATCAATTCTTTTACCTGCTCTCTTACGTGAGTTGGTCAGGTAAGATTACGAAAGTAGCCTTGTTGTTCTGTAAACGTGACTTATCTTCGGGTTCGTATTCAGGCAATTCCGTTCTCGCTATATCGGATAAATTTTCATACCATTGTAAACATGGTCTTAGTGAGGTTAACATAGTTCAAATTACTTTAGTTCTTGACCAACATACTGCGTCTATGGAGTGAATGATTCCTTAATTATGTAGAATTGATCTGTACTTTTGTAAACCGACGAGAAATAAACTAGAAAATTTAAGTATGTGGAAATCGAGCGTAAATTACAAGACAAATCCTATCCCCTGCCTGCATTTCTATGTTGGAGAAACGTTTAACCGACATCAAGTCTGTTCATGTGAAAATTAAGTCCTTGGTTTTACTTCCAGGAAAATCCACAACTTCATACCAACCAATCTCCCCTTTCTTCTGTTTAATGGCATGTTACAATTAGTTTCGAATCTCTTTCATACTTTAAAGGAAGAAACTGTCGCGGGAAGAAACTATCGCGAAAAGTCGCGCATGCTTTGATATCTTTGTGTGTTAACTGTCGCGGGAATTAACTGTCGCGGGAGTTAACAGTCGCGAACGCTGCAAAATTTAATTGTCGCGGGAATTAACTGTCGCGAATTGCTTGTCGAGTAACTTTTTTTAGTCTCTTCTCTCCGCAAATGCCGAACCTTAAACAAGACCAAATAATAATTTTTCGAAAATTAAAAGTATGTCACTTATACTTCAAATGAGTAATTTATAATAAAATATCGCGATCTGTTTACGAGAGTCCGTAAGGTGAAATTTTGCTCACAAAATTTAGAAGTCGCGGGAATTAACTGTCGCGAACGGGCCAAAAACAAACTGTCGCGGGAAGAAACTGTCGCGAAAGTCGCGAGATTTCTCTCGCGACAGTTTCTTCCCGCGACAGTTTCTTCCTTTAAAGTATATCAAGTTGATATTATCAACTCAAATAAACTTCAAAATCCTGTGATCTCTAATGATGTATATAAAGAGGTGGGAGCGGGGATTGGAAGAAATGAGGTCGCACTAATCGTGGCAGTTTAGCATGGGCTAGTCCTTTCTTAAATAAACAACGGCAATTGATAAGTTGCGTGACAGCAGCCTATAACATAATACATGAATGTTTGTTAGGAGATGAGGAGTGGTCTTCGGACGGTGCCAATCAGCGTTCAAAACAACACTTCAATGTGAAGCTTTGGCTCTATGCTTATTTTTAATGAGGCTGGTGGCCCAGTGGGAGTTACAACATCATACCAACGAATGTACCCCCTTTATTCTGTGAAGTGGTCTGTCACAACCAGTTTCAAATCTATCTCATTTATCAACATCAGAACACTGTCATCAGTTAATGTATGTAAGGAGGGGGAGGAGGATAAAGGCGAAATGCGATGATGCCGTAGAAATCAATGTAGTTTAGCATGAGCTGGCCCTTTGACACACAAACAACGGCGGCGGAGAAGTTGCGTGACAACAGCCGATAACAAAATACGAAAATGTTTGTAAGAAGATAAGGAATGATCTTCGGACGGTGCCAATCAGCGTTCAAAACAACAGTTCAACATGAAGCTTTGCCTCTATACTTGTGTGTAATAAGGCTGGTGGTTCATTATCCATAGAGTCACAATGACCGGAAAGGTCGTCCGAAAACGTGCCAAGTTGGCTTGTTAACGGTAAACAAATTTCTGGATTAGGCTGGATAACACGCAATCACGTAGACAATACCCAAAGATAGGGGTTGAAGTATCTGGGTCAATTTATGGACCTAAAAACTTAGAGCAGACCTTTAGGGTCATTAGTAAAGGTCATAGGTGACTTAGGGTAGTTTTGTCAATTGGTAGTTTAACAAACTTAATTTCTTTACAATATCGATTATCACCATGGTCAAACGTAATAGGACGTTCAAACATACATTAAAGAGGAGAGACCTTAATTCGAGTTATTCGAACAACGAAGAGGAAGGACTC
>JAAAKM020006971.1:78778507-78806769 GCA_010016025.2 Alatinidae sp. Z8VKAUB7J3 | reverse complement strand
AAGTAGAAACCCTCATATATCAAAACGGTAGCTATGATAGCTTTGGTAGCTCTATGTTTCTTGCAAGTAGAAACCCTAATATATCAAAACGGTAGCTATGGTAGCTATATGTTTCTTGCAAGTACAAGCCCTTCTAAATCCAGACGTGGATGTTAACAAAGTTAATAGCTAGAATAGTTAATACTGTCTAAATGCTATAATCATAAAGTTCATGTACGGTGGTTTCTTATGTCTGATTTTGCCTCCCTTTTAATTGAAACAATGATCCCTCAAAGAGGACTTACAATCCACATGCCAGCAATGCTAGAATCATGCGTGGCAACACCAGTATGATACTTGCTACCGTAGCAGAAGTCTTCTTACAGCCACCAGTTTGCTATTCAAGCTGTTCGTTGCAAAATGTACAGTTTTGTAGTCACAGCTGTATTCAGCGCAGCGTGTAACCCATATTTTATAGATATCTTGCCAACAATGAAAGTTCTAGTTGCGTTTACTCTGCATCTTCTCTGGTATTCCATACTTGCTTATCTGCATGTTGCACTCCACTATATACAAGTGTGTGAACAATGAGTCATCGCAAACAGAGTTCCACTTCTCTACTAGGCATAATACTGGACCCCGATGCGAAACTTGGCAACAGTCTCCCTACGCCCCAAGATGTACGTAATTAAATGAACTTCAGTTTTATAGAAGCCAGGGAGTTTAGAATAGACGTAACGCACCATATTAGAAAAGCCTCCCTTTTCTCCAATGATTGATAGGGAGCCATTGTATTTGAAAGTGTACACTTGGCCAGGCAAAAAGGGACAGGTGTAGTCAACGATTTTAGCTCTGCATTTATCATTGGTCGATATTCCCCATCCAAACTCCTCTCCATTTAAGGAAATATTTGCTGAAGAGACAAAAATATTGGAAATACGGGTACTGCAAACCCAGTTTAACGTCGCTTGCCCTGATGATCGAAAAGTGAGCCTTGAAACATTAAATGTCGTACTTCCTTCAAATTTACAGAGACCAGGACCAATGTAATGGAGGTAGTTTTTTCCATCCTGATATATTATTGAGGACGGGTAGTAACGCAGACAGACTGCTACTTGGAAAACACCAAGTAAAATCATTCCCGATATAATCCATAATTTGCACCTCTGCATGTTGATCACCTCTGCATGCAAATACGACACTTGTGCTGTATGCGTATCTTCCAGTTCTTAAAGACACTTTAATAATGATCAGGCTAAACACCTTTTTGCTCCGCCAATGCATAATGTCTGTGTGTCGAAACCGGAGGTAAATATCAACCCATTTCTTCTCGACAAAGACTTCTCAATAGATTCAGTGAGAATTTTGTTCCGCTGTGGTTCGCAAATTGAAAGCCTTTTCAAGATTTATCTACATCCGCATGTACAGTACATAAATCTCATCCCATTATTTATATCATTGAGCAGATTTGTCTAATAATTGCTTCCTTTATTAGCTTTAAGTTAAATTTAGAATGGAAACCACTTTTCCCTTGACCAACGCATCTAATCGGGAGATCTCAGTTGTCTATGTGATCCTTGATGGCAACATCCCAAGCTTTTGTAAGCGGTGATTTCTATCTTTAAATAGTAGATGGGCCAAGTTTTTGAATGGGATACAACCCCGTAGTTGGTTTTTAAGGGAAGGAGAAGGTGAGGTCAGGGGTGGTTTTCCGATGTGTGGGGCCCTGGGCACTTTTCCAACTCGGGGCTCTATTAAGGAGATGTATATTTGTAAATATCTCACCCAATTTAGCTTACATAATATGGGGCTTTCACAGTGCCTATCGTGTGTAATAATTCTTATATGCAGTGCTGCGTGTGTATACATCAAAAAGTATAGCTTGAGCGGGGGACCTCTTGAGCGCGGGGCCCTGGGCTACAACCCTGTTCGCCATAGGCTAAAACCGCCCCTGGGTGGGGTACAAAGTAAACGGTAGATCAGTACAGTCGCAATATTTTGAAGCCAGTTCAAAAAGAGCACACACCGGTGTCCTGGAAGTGCAAGAGCACTGATCAGAATCTATGACCATATGATCATCTCTCAACAGACCTGAAAAAGGGTGTATGTGGTGAACTATAGTCCAGTAATCACTTTTGCAGGGAGTGCGTCCCACCATAACCCTTGACTTCATTTTATGGAGACAATACTTAGGTACTTGACAGGACTAGATAAATGATAGCCTTTCTTTCTGATTGTAAGGACTAACTGACGCAAGAAAGTCATATTAGTAGTCCGTGCTAGGACCTAGGAGACATTTTTTCTTTTCTATATCAAAACACTTTTTAGGACAGGGGGGGGAGATATGCTGAATTATATCTCAAGGGGGGTTGTATCCTTCAGCTCCCTCAGCCTCGGGCATGTACTGACACCATCTACTTTTAGCTAACAACATGAGCAGTTATTAGGACATACCAATTTAAATAATGGGAATCAGATGACGTCATATGTTGGATCAAGATGGTTGTACTGTAAAGAAATAGATTAATATCTTAAATACTTTATAAGTAAAGATTTGCTAACGCAAAGACAAGTGAATAATAATACAATCATATTTTCCCGACGTTTGGGTGTCATCTTGACGCCATTCTCAAGGTGAATAATGAATCGCAGTATAACGAATGTATACAAAAGTTATAAATAATCGTTATACTGCGATTCATTATTCACCTGGAGAATGGCGTCAAGATGACACCGAAACGTCGGGAAAATGTGATTGTATTATTAATATCTTAAGGCATTCAAATTATAAACTACAATGGAACTAAAAACCGCAACACTTGCTAAAACTTCTTTGTATATACTTAGGTTGGCTTCAGTTTACGGTTTCGATATCGGTGTCAAACAGAGTGTACATTGACAGAGCAAAACGAAGTAAACTTGGTCAAATGTGAAGAGTGTTCATGGAACGAACAGGTAGATGTTTGCACAACAGCAGTTTCTGGTGCAATACGCTATTTGGAACTAAAAGTTACTCATCATGCCAAGGTGTAAATCATGGATCGTGTCAGCCATTATTTTACTTGGTTCTTTTCATCTAGCTGTCTGCCTGCATTACTATCCGTCTTCTGTGTTGTATCAGAATGGAAAAACTTTCGTTCGATACATTGGTCCTGGTCTTTGTAAATTCACAGTGAGTACAACATTAAATACTTTAAAACTAACTTTGCAATCATCAGGGTAAATCCTTGTTACTTGGGTTTGCATTACTAGTATTGCTAATGTGTTTATATCTTTACGAAGTATTTCATTAGATGGTGAGGAATTTGGACGTGTAGTATCAGCTCGGGATAAATGCAAGTCTGGAATTGTCCATAACTATACCTGTTCCTTTTTACCTGGTGAAATGTACTCTTTAAAGTACAATGGTACAGTAGAAACTCTGATAACTAGAAGAGGAACTTATGATATGGTGCATTCCGTTTACGCAAATATCCCTGGCTATTACGAAGGCGAGTTTCACTTGATGACGTACATCAATGGGCATAAGAAACCTATGGCAGAGTTTCGCTTCGGAGTGCAATACTACGCTTGATCTTAGATTGACACTCTACGTGGGATAGTCATTGTTAAGTGCCACATTGCATGTCCTTCTTTTGTAGTATATGAAAAGAAAGTAAGGGATATCATGAAAAATAGTTGAAGAGCAAATGAACAAGCACTGTCCTGTCCTTCTTTTGTAGTATATAGAGAAGCAAGTAAGGGATATGAGGAAAAATAGATGAAGAGCAAATGAACAAGCACTGTCCTGTCCTTCTTTGGTAGTATATTCATAAGCAAGTAAGGGATATGAGGAAAAATAGATGAAGAGCAAATGAACAAGCACTGTCATGTTCTTCTTTTGTAATATATGGATAAGCAAGTAAGGGATATGAGGAAAAATAGATGAAGAGCAAATGAACAAGCACTGTCCTGCCCTTCTTTTGTAATGTATGGATAAGCAAGTAAGGGATATGAGGAAAAATAGATGAAGAGCAAATGAACAAGCACTGTCCTGTCCTTCTTTTGTAATGTATGGATAAGCAAGTAAGGGATATGAGGAAAAATAGATGAAGAGCAAATGAACAAGCACTGTCGCATCATTTATGATAACTCGCAAACAAAGAAAGGGATCAAAGCAAAAATTTGTCGACCGCTGATTGGACAATCATTATGCCTACCAACAATTTGGAGGCGCCAAAATTGTTAGAACAATTTCAGAGAAAACACAACACTTTTGGGAGCAGTCAGACTAGGGTTGTGTTCACGGCACAACGCATGTTGCCTGAGGTCTAAAAGGATGTCATTCCAACCAAACAAAATAGTAATGTTATATATGAATTTAGATGCCATTGCGATACTAGGTATGTTTTCCCTTTCTTTGTTTGCGAGTTATCATAAATGATGCTTGAATGTTTGAACATCTCGTTCATTAAATATTATCTACAAATTTTGTAGTACCAGGAATCTTTTCCAATGTTTAATGTGTGAATGATAGTTTAAAAATGGCTCACACCATGAAACGTATGCTAAGAACAACGGCCCTGTAGACAACAATTTTAGCATTCTCTGTCATTCCATAAATAAAGCTTTACAAAGGAATCACTGGTCTTGAAGAGACGATTCACGATCTCGTCATCAATACGTGAATTTGAATTTATAAGCCATCTGTGAATTGGAACGTTTTTACAAATCTGATATTGTTTCTATCGGTGGCAACTATTCTCATCCGGTGTTATAAAGGAACATACGTTTCCGTCTTTCGCTCTCTGTACTAGTTAGCACAGCCTTGTTCTGAGGATAAATGGTTGCTTCCCAACACGCTAAGAAAGCTTATGACTACATAGGAATATGGAAAGTGTGTCAAGTTTTCATAAAGTTTGAGAAAAATTGCATCAACACTTTATTTTGAGCTTAAAATCTAGTCACCCCTGCAATTTTTCATCTTGAAAAGTTTTCATGGACCCCTACTATACAACTTCAATGTGGCCTTGTCTGCAATTAACGTCTCCTTGCTCCTTTCTGTGCAATCTAGTGTAGTCGCAACAAGCAGTACATTAAAGGCAATAGACATAATAACATGAAAAATGATCTCATTTTACATTACCTCTTCCGAGAAACCTAAAAGCCCACGATGCAGTACTATAATTACACAGTTAGATTCAAAAGGCCTTTTCGAGTGTAACAATCTAATTAAACGGTATTACGTGTGTGCCACCATTCCTACAACTACCCGCTCACCATTTGCGGGTTCGCTACTTTTGGTGACTAGGATAAATTTTAAATACCATAAAAGAGAGTAAACCATCGAAGAAGCTCGCCATCTCAAATTCAACTTCCAGCTATTGGTACTCCAAACTTTAACAACAACAGGCTCTGAATACAAGTCGTATCTGTGCATCTTCGCAAAATACAGATAGGACAATTGTCCACTGTGCGACATGTGCACACCTGCCATACCGTAGTTAAAGCAGAAAAACAAGAGAATCGATCTGGATCCCCGGGTAGAAGCAAGTAGGTCTAAATATATACACTTACAATTGGGTAAATCCATATACAGACATGGTGCCCACTTTTATAACATGAGTAAATACTGTCCATCGCATGTTATATTACCTATTGTAGGTGTTTCCGTACCGTGCAACTCGTCTAGAATACGGAAATAATATTCACAGGTCACTAACTCCATAAGGGAAATTCCATACACAGCGAAGTCAAAGTGCCTGTCTTCCAGTAACGCGTCCTTTTGCGCAACGGCAGAACAGGTTTGCGTCGACTCCAACCCCTATAGGCTTAACCATGAATAACATCAGTGACATACAGCTATGCAAAAACAAGAGATTGTCCCCAAATCGCATTTATACATACCGGTAAAATAAAGTTTGTGAGTGGTGGTAGTTGTTCCATGTAGCCATCTATCCACTTTTCGAGCTCGTCCACACATTGGTCCGAAATTTCAGTTCTTGCTAAGAAAATAACAGATTATTTAGTAAGGATTAAGATAAAAGAATACCATTAAATTTTACAGGCGTCAGTTATTACCTCAACTGATATGGTAGCCATTGATACATCGTTGGTATTGTATAACATGTGTGAGTAAGTCTGCCTTATGCCACATTACATGCTCATTCTTACATGACGTTGACACAACTGGGGCCATCAATAAGCGAAAAACCTGACAAAAAGTGTACTTCCAAAACTCGATGCTGACATTTTACCACATAATCAGAGAGTTAATTCAGAATGCGAAGACTGCATTTCCACTCTACTCTTGTAACCCCCCATTTACACAGTAAAGTATATGTGGCATACACAGGAAGTGTCGTCAGTCATAACTTAAACTTAAAATTTCTTCAAATTTAAATACATATTTGGGACAAGACTTGTCGAAAATTAGACATTTAATGTAGCGATTTTGTTCAAAATGTGGAAATCATAAAACGAGTCGGAACAACCCCTACTACCTGCCTTAATATCCAAACGACGATACAGTTGGTTGGGTCAAGCATAAAAATTACCCTATTGGAGACCTGGCAATAACGCCGTCCGTTGGACTACGTGTGGACACAGAAAAATAGGAAGACCAAAGATGAACTGCTAACAAAACATTAAACTACGCCTACGCCTCATGAACGATCTATAAAGTGAAGCGCCTGCCTTCGTCAAGAACATAGAAATGGGAATGACCTGACTGCTTCATGCGTCTTCAGACGTGGAAGTCGCGACGTCCAAGTAAGTTGTCTCGTTGATAAGCACGATTTCCAAGGAGCAAATTTAACTAATATTCGCCACCTTGTAAGTAACTAATTTTTTTGAAATGAACAGTAGAGAAATAGAAAACATGTCACTACCGGGGATCGAGCCCGTGACCCACGCTACCAACTGAGCTAGTCGACTAGAGAAATAGAGTATGTTAACATCGGAGGTCACCTAGCTCAGTTCGTAGAGTGCACGCTGCGAAAGCGTGAGTCACGTGTTCGATCCCCAGTAGTGACATACTGTCTATTTCTCTAGTGTTCTTTCCAAAACTAACATTTCAAATCCTCTCTTCTCGATGGTACTAACTAATTTTTGAGGGCATTGACGATAAAGATGACGATAATGAGGATGGTAATGATGACGATAATGATTATGACAATGCTGCTGCTGACCATGATGATAATTATAATCATGATGATAATTATAGTGATCATGATAATAATGATGAAGATGATAAAAGGTGATGACAACGATGATGATGCGGAGGAGAGGCGGCTGCTACTACTACTGATGCCTCTGCTGTAAGAGATCATTATGCTTACAACCACAATGCCTTTCGTCAGGGCAGCAGTATTAAAAATCACAACCACAATATCAGATCTCTTCTAGCATCCTCCGCATCAACTTGATGTACACGCGCAAGCACAACAGCTTAAAATGATAGGTGATTTATATAGAGCAAACCTTTATGTTTTCCAGGTGCAATACTTCGAGGTGTTGCAACGTTTGAAGCAATGTCTTGTAGGGTGCATTGTATCTGAAAAGAATATAAAAAAAAGCTGTTTGTAAATCATCGATACAACAGATTTGGATCCACAGTCTAATCTGAATAATCTTTGTCAATCACAAGACTATCAATATGTAACACGACATAGAAATTCCCCTAACGAAATCACCAACTTTCGTATTTCTGTTATCAAGGATCTATTTCTGCACTTTCTTTATCTTGAAACTGGTCAAATATGTCATGATCGCGGCGGAGCGGAGGGAGTGTTTAAGGTAAAAAGTGCTCAATTGTTATACCTTTCATAGGAGGAGACTGGTATGAACGCTACGTCGCGTCCAGCAACAAAAAGCTATGATAAACGAGAGAAAATCAATAATCCTAACCTATCAGCTAGGCGTCCTCACCACAGGGATGCCTCTTTCTTATCCTTTGAGTTCTGCTAACTTTCTCACATGCGATTTGAGCCCCACTCTTGCCTATGCTTTGTCCCCGCGCGACACACAAAAGAGTTTCAACGGCACTTTACAAACTCAGTTAAGGAAACTACCTTCCACTTAATAAGTTCAGCATGTAATCGTGTAACCCCTCTATGTTCTTTAAAGGCGGCCAGTTTTGCCTTGGAAGTATCAGGTGAAGTAAACCTTTAGCATACAGGTCGTCAGGCAGCCAGAAGATATGTCCAAAATATTTGTAGCCGATGTAAAATTAAACGTACACCAAGGTAAAAGCAACGACTAACATAAATGCCTATCTTATCGGAAAGAGTTTTAAATAAATGCTCCCAACCCAAAACATGGCTAAGGAAACTGATCTCTGGGTAACGACGCTTATCTTAAAACCATACTTATGATATAGCTCTAATTCATTTGTATATCTTCGACCAGTTGGTTTTGATCTGGTTATATGTAATATTTAATAAAAGCCCTTTTGAAAACAGTCCTATAATAAACGCTTAAAATTAACTATACGTGCCATGGATAACCGTAGGAATGATTATATTTTTAAATCAACTAGTACGTTCTCAGGCTTGTTCCTACGCTGGGCGTGTCTGCCAGATACTCAAAAGCTATATACTTTTCATAAGTAAAGAGGTAGTTTCACTGCTTCGACAAGCCCAGCCTTCAAAACTCGTAAGATAAACAGACAAGCAAAAAAACCAAAACACTCTTTCGAGTTGTCAGTGAATGCTCCACTACATACTAATTGATTATCGACTTGTATTTAGGTAATCCAATTCTTGAAATATTACAATTTGTATTACACATAGTTACCTTCTTACCAGCTCTAGTTTGTCTGTTATATCTGTCAGCCCTTCGTCAATACAGAATTCTCTTGCAAGTCTAACAGGCAAAACATTACAATTAGTGTTTCATAACACCTATGCATGGTACGACACTTGAAATCATCATTGGTATTCCTGGTGGTTACATGCTTTTACGGAAATATAATTCTGAAGATTTAAATGGATAGTTGGCCATATCACCTTCACATTTCAACTTCATTGCCCGCATAACAGTGAGCTCAGCATATTCATACCATATAATACATTGCAATTCATACAATTGAAGAGGACAATTGTACCCGAAGCAACCACTGTCAGACGGTTTCCACCTAGTTAACTTCAAGGCAATTTCATTTGATTTATCTTTTATTACTTAAAAGTTGGTGAAATGATGATGAGGGTGGGGGACGTGCATTACCTTTCAAAATGTTTTACGAGTAGTTGTCGTTTAAAAAGCTTTAAAAAGGCAAGGGGTATATTATCAGATTTCATATGAAAGCTATAGAATGATCAAGATGTAAGAAACAATATTCTATAGCTTCAATGAGGTATTCCAAAATGAAGATTGTACAACAGCTGACTAGAGCTTTTCAGATTGAGCACTGATCTGGCCATGGTCTGTGCGAATTCGCCTATATTTATAAGAGGAGAGAAGTCTTTGCTCAATGAATATAAATGTCAAAAAGTTATTTCTGATTGCAGGACCAAGACATCGTTAATGGGTATATTATTTCACTTCACGAGTTCTGAAAGCTTTTTTCATTCAGTGATTACTGACTTAACATTCTGCTACGGTTGCCTACAATTAAATTCAACAGGACTATTGTGTATTATACTTGAAGTGGTCATTGGAAACTGCCAGGAGTGACATGGAAGTATTTGAGCCTGTGAAGTATCCTTCTTCTGGTCCATTTCTCATTTTGATTTAATGGCTTCCTCTCAGTGATGCTCCCATTCCCACATGATTTTGTCGATGCATTTCAACAAGATAACAATGTTACACTATTTCTTTTTATTTCCTTGCACTCCCTGGGGTACAATGTCGGGAGATGGAGAGAGACGGATTTGAGAATAACGGGAAGAAGTGAAGGGTGGGGCCAAACATGAGTCACTAATTTCATCTGAAATTTTTTTAATTCAATTATACAAAATACTGATTAACATTAAAAAATAATATGGAAATATTCTTGAGTATTTTAGAGGAAAGGTGAATGTAGGAAGGTGAAACTTAACGTAACTGTAAATGTAAGTGGACTGACTAAGTCAGCAAGAAAAGTTCTATAAATAATTAAAAAGTTGACACAACTGCAATTCATAACCAAGTCCCCTTTGGAAGTATTACTCTTGGTGTTCTTAGAATCGCCTCCATTTGCGAACAGAACAAATTCGCCCCCTAAGGTTCACAGTGGACTGAGAAAGTATTTTTGAGGACATTTGGTCGCCATTTTGACATAAATAATGCTAGGATAGTGGTCGAGGGCTCGTTAGAACTGAAATGATGGCACACGCCTGAAAATAGTACTATTTAAAAAAAAATTGAAAATTCAGGGGTCTGGAGCAGAATTTTCATATTTAAACATATGGAGCAAAAAAGACATAATTGGGCATAGTTTGAGTTTGGAATGATATATAGAGGTTGTTGATAGCTCATTGGAACCATAATGATGGCATACACCTGGAAATACAACAATTTCGTAAAAATTGCAAAAATTCAGGGGTCTGGGGCCGAATTTTCATCATTGGGCACCTGGACCAAAAACACGAAATTGGGCACAATTGGAGCTTGGAATATAAAGAGGTTGTTGATGGTTCATTGGAACCACAGCAGGGTTGATAAGAGCTTATTTGAAGGGTAATGATAACTGGTATCTAAACAAAAGAATAACAATTCAAAAATAATTGAAATTCAGGTTCTCAGGAAATTTCCTTATTGATGGAACAAACATGGCATGATGAAATAAAAGCATCATAATATGTTCAAACTTATATTCTACAGCATAAATCTATTAAAGAGTTTATCATCTTTAGACAGAGCACCACCAACCGCATTTGCTTTACAAAAGCAAGTTGAATGTCCACATATCTTGCAGTTCTTCCACAAAGGTAATGCTTTCATACATTCAGCATGAACGTGAGGATCTGAAACTGCCCACATTTGATTGAGGGTGTTGATTAGATTATAATTCTGTGAATTTTTCCGTGAAATTTTTATTCTGATTTTTGTCAGATTCTTCTTGCATCCTTCTAAGCCAGCTTCATCAAAACTTCCCAACCCCGTTTAATTCAATTAGCTCCCATGCATAAGCAGGTACTTTATGCTACGACGGTTTGATGCTTATCCATGGAATTTTAAATTTGTATAATTTACACGTGAAAGTTATCACTTTAGAATACATATACTTGTGTGCAGAACTGCTTAAATTCGAGTACATCAACACGTTTCTTGCATGAGAGGACCCTGATAATGATTGAGATATACTGTCCATACTCTAACATTATCCCTCTGTATTATTCTGATAGTTCAGAGACTATTATCGCACAATTTTCCTTTCTTGAGAAGTAAATCTCGTTCTGTGTTTCCTGATGTTGTTGTACCTCCTTCTCCTGTGGCATCAGGGAAGTCGCACTTTGTTGCATGAAAACTAGTACGTATCAGCATCTGCATGCCCTGCTTTGTGTACTTCAAAAATTAGCTATTAACACTGGTTTTTTGATTCAGGCCAATCAAATAAGCTTGCCCTAAAATAAACTGCCATCTTTATGTAATAGTCAAATTGTCAGGATGAGTACAATTTTATGAAAATAGCCCTATATTCTAAAAATGATTTTTTGAAAAAAGTGTGCCATCAATTTCTTTCAAATATATTTGATGACAAATATGCGGACGTAGACGTAGACATACAACGAAAGGGTAAAAGCGCGCTAAAACATCGACAACTTAAAAAGTAGATATGTCTTGTGTAATAGCGAGTATTAACCTAGTTTACCGGCCGTAATTTCTTTCTTGCCTATTCTATGGAAACAAAGCCATTGTTACTACAAGGTTGGATGATCATGTATACCCTATATGGACCAAGTCCTCCGTCTTACTACAGTGATGTTGGACCGAGAAGCATGGAGAGACAGATCGGAATAGGCCCGGACAACTCCCCTAATGCATTATGGTGGAAAATTATTTACGTTTCACCTTGCTGTACGTCAAAAATTGAAACCTTCTGATGAAATATTGGGATGTCATGCTATAAACTGCTTACCGTAATCTATTAGGAAACATGAAGAAGAAGAAGTATTAAACGAAAATATGGGACCGCCACAACCAGGAAGAGGAGGATAACCACGGGCTCTTCACTCTTTACGTCAATATGTATGTTTACATTTGAGCACCTGAATACATATTATTGCCACACCTAGAGAATAGCATTTTAAAAGAGTATACCCAACTGTATTTTGAAGGAGCCAATCAGAAATTGGACTGCCTGAATGGCTTGTGTTTTTAGACCAATCAGCGTCCATTACAACAAGATAAATTAAATAGTGTTAGCGAGAAAACGAATTCTTTTTGTCTGCATAGCAAAGGTTTCCTTGCTTTTATGTGGACTGAATCCTAATGTAGACCGTTGAAGTACTCCAATGATGAGTTTAAAATAAAAGAAATAAATGTAATAGAAATAAAAGAGATCTTCCTGAGCGTTATGCTTTACCTAGGACATGAAAGATAGGAATGAAATAATGCTTTCCTAGCTCTTTAACGTTTGAATAATTATATCATGGTGCACTGTGTCAAACACTTTCTAGATTTCTATAAACAATATGTCAACAATTAAACCGCGGTTCTAGTTTTAAAGTATCTTTTAAAAGTTATAAACTTTATTATACGTCTAAATTTATACTAGTTGATTAGTACAAACCTAATAAAATTGTGGATTAACTCTGTCACTCTTCGTTTTATTTCACAAATTTATCGGAGCTTACATGTAACTCTAACCTCCGAACCAATAAAATTCCCAGTGTACAAATAAACTTGAACTCCTTATTATTTTTTGCCATCTGTTCTTAGAATCTTCAGCATTTTTATCAATCATTTAGGCGTCAACTTTATGAAGGTGACTGGGATACGTGCCTATAATTTTTAAAAGTCATAGAATGCACAAACATGATGTAAATAAGACGACGTCAACATAAAGCTCTCTCCTTTACTAGATTTTCCGTACCAGAAATTATCATCAAAATTTGTACCCCTAAGATTACTTTGAATGAGTTACATAAATATTAGTTATTCCACTATTGCCGGCACGAATAGCACTTGAAGGTCATTAGTGTTAACAGCTTGGTATGGCACATTATTAAAGACTTTTTCTGCTATGTATTCTATAATATCAATGAATAATACCTTGCTTAATACAAAGCTCTGTTAATCGTTCTTCGAATGAAGCACAGTCATTAGCAAGTGACGCGGATCCCATTTTACCTTTCTTACGCCACCGCTTCGGTTGGCCCGCGACACCCTTTTACTCAAGACGGTGTGAATATAAACTTTAAGGAACCTTTAAGCTGAAAGGACCATTGATTACTTCTCACCTTCATAAATATCAATAAAACTACCATACTAAAGTGGTTGAGCCAAAGGGGACAGGGCCTGCAGGGGGCCACTTTCTCCCCATTTTGCCAAGTAAAACTTTCCTCTGACAACAAAATCAAACGGAAGACACAAACAGGAAAGAGAAAAGGGTCCCATGTCCAATTTTTTTTCTGAGGATGAAGTAAACTACGAAATTGTAAAGATTTGGCAAACTTCCATCACTTCTGCTCTTTATATAATTGGGCGCCCCTCTTGCACTTAGTGTTCAAATAATCACCGATGACAAACATGCAGAAAGCAGTGTTAATTCAGCGGTAACAGACAATCAGTGAACGTTTGTTGGACATAGTGAGCTAGGGTTAAGCGGTTAACGAGACTCTAAACATAAAGCTTTCTCAATTCCACGGTACGTTATTCTGATAAAAGCACCTTCAAATGCATTCAGTATAGTGGCAATGTTCTTATCTGTTGCTTTACCCTACATTTTTATCTCCTTAGCGGTATCCACCGTAGTAGTATTTATCCAGGCGCAAATGTATCAGTGCGTGTATCATGAAGCGATGAAAGAGTACGAGATAGATTGATTTCTTGCTTTCAGCTCATATTAATGGCTATCTTACTTTGTGACATCATCAGTGTCTCATTACCGGAAGGGGGAGGTCGGACCTTTAACGATAAATACTTACTTTGCCATTGATTTCAAGTTTGTTCAAATCGGTTAAATTTCGTCGAACAAAATAGCTCGTTGGGAAATATCGTTTTCATGATGGCGCAAATCCTCTAAAGAAAATTGCTGACAGTTATTTTCTAGAGTAGTAACCACCGATTTAACAAATTTTGTGTATCCTCGTTTTGCTGCGACCTCTATTCAGAGCATGGCTTTCGAGTAAACCTGTAAAGTAACATGCGAACCTGTAATTATGCTTAGCAATCTGATTAAAGGGCTTTCCATGACCAGAATCAATTTTAAAGAGATAAAGGAAAGATCAGATTGTAATAATACTGAGACTATCTGTTTAATACCTCCCCCAGATAATACAGCAAGAGTACAAATGCGTCATTTGGTACTTAAAATCTGTATTATGCAGGCTTTACTTTAAGTTTAAGTTATATAAGCCTTTCTTCAATTTTTGTGAGAGGAAGATGCTGAACCCTCAGGACGTGAGATTGATGTTTATGCATTCAACATACTTTACAAACGTTCTCATAAAGGAACATTTGCTCATGGTGAATCTTAAAAATGTTTTTAAAGGCTCTTAAAGGCAAGTCTTAAAACTTTAACGAAACAGTATTTATCAGTCTACAATTGCGTTGAGCTGGATGTCGATGTCCACCGGTGGATGATTAGGAGCTGATGTGGCGACTAGAGAAGTAGAGTACGTTAACATCGAAGGTCACCTAGCTCAGTTGGTAGAGCGTACGCCGCGAAAGCGTAGGTCACGGGTTCGATCCACGGTGGTGACATATTTATTATCTTTGATAAACCCATTTCAAAGTAACAAATACAACGACATTAAATGTGCGACCGACCCTAATCGAGGAGAAAGAATTCGAATCCCTTAGTTTAAAATAAAGTTTAGACCTTAACTGCTTTGCCACGATAGAAATGAAGTCCAAAATATAGTTATACAGCACTCGTTTGTATTTCTAACTGTGTATGATGTTAAATATATATTTGGGTTTTGAAATGCTGTCTTAAGAGTATGTAATGTCAAATTCTATCATGACTCTCTGTATCATCTGTTGTTGCATATGCGTAAAGCGAGGTATGAATCAGCCTTTGCATAATATTGATATTTTTTAGGTATTTTAAATTGTAAATTAGCGTTTTAAATATTTATATATTTATATATTAATCCTCCCTCTTAATATCCTGTATCAAGTACATTCCCAGGGTTTTTACCTTGTGATACGCAGGTGAAAATTGTATTGTGAAGCCTGGTGTAATATAAGTGTAAAATGTTATTATTATTATTATCATTATTATTAAACAGTTAGAATTTCGTATTTTGTAAAGCTTACTAACTTTAAATTTAGAGAAAGAATAAATGACAATAAAGTTTAAAAAAAGAAATTATTATTATTATTGTTACTGGAGACATGATTCAATCCTGAAAGTGATATCTGACTTTCTTTCTTCGTCGAATCCTAACCTTTCTTTGCAGACATTTCAGGCTATCAATCACCTTGCACTCACACAGCCCAGATCTTAGTCCCGACATATTTATTCAATTAATTGATACCTTGTACGTACTGGAGCTAACAGTTGGCTTTGAGACTAATTTACTGAATAACGTAAATATGAAAAATATCAAATATAAAGATTTGTGTTAAGATTTGAAGTCAAGATTTACAAATATTCGATCAATCAACCTTAGAATGAGCGCAATTGGAGGGATGGCAAAAGAAAGTAAGTCATATCTAATGATGATGCAAGACCTTATCTGCTATTCAATATGATATCATGTGTAATAAGGTCGACGTATTTCATATTTTGTAATAGAAATTGTAATTGGCCAAATGCAGAGCTTCTAACGTGGTGAAGACGTATATCACACCATGTAAATTCATTATGCATATAGTGAGATTAGTGAATTGTAACAGATGAAAGCAGTAGATTTTGAAGCTTAAAAAATTGTAGTTTAAAAACAAGTTTAAATAATCAACGTATATCATATTTAACTGTAAGAATAATTTTCACTTGTTATGTATTTTAACTAAATATAACAGTTACTTACCAATCAGAGACGGCCTTTATTTGCTGCGTGTGAAATACGTTTTTCTACGTGAATATCATTGTCGAAACTTTTACTGCATCTTTGGTAGTAAGGCCAAAGATGCAGAGCCGGAATCAATCCAAAGTTGCCTAGAAAACAAAAGTGCAGTCAGTGTACAAGTGCAAGGCAGAAGCTATTGATCCCTGATTCTAAATAGTATTTTAAATAAAAGGCTAAAAATAAATAATCCGTTTGGTTTTGGAATATGCAGTTGTAATTATTACTTTTTCAGCATGTTTATGTATATGTTTATTGATGCTAGTACCTGTAATAGATGGAATGGTTAAGAACCGTTTTTAATCAAAGCGTTAACCTTGATGGACGTTTAGCAGAGGCAGATGCAGCGATTGATTGTAGGGAGGGGAGGAGGGGAGTTCAAAGGAGCTGATCTTATCACTTAAAAAGGTGGATTGCATGCATTTTGCTCTGCCGTACTCTGTAAGTCGTCTACATTACATTGTTGTAGTTGTTCTTTAAAATTCAGAAAGCAACTAAACTACCCAACCAACCAATCTCTACTCAGAGATCCTTGGTAGAGGATGGTAGCTAATAAAAGTCCTTGCATCTCTTATTGGAGTCTCCTCGAAATTATAGATAAACCAATCGTGGAAGTTTAAATTACTCGCTAAAATCTAAAAGCTGTAGACATAGGGCTAGAGAATTGCAGCAACCTTTTTCAGAAAATACGTTGCCTGGTGGACTAGTTATACTACATGCTATCAGGAATAAGTTCAAAGGGCCTGTTAGTTATCGTGACATACTTGAAGTTAATACTTGAGAGGGCATTAACAATTACTCTTTTAATTGACCAAATAATTATCACTGTTTTTACACCTTTAATCGAGCTCCAGGCCAATCATTTGCATTGCAAGCCATGTACCATTGGCCGACCGTGCTAAATTGACTGCCAAGTAAAATTAGTCTGTCAACTAACGGGGCTGGATCTAGACCATAAAGGAATAAACACAAGCTTGGCCAAAGCACAATCTTCGCCAGCTAGTTAGATTCATGGTTCAATTTATCATATACTCTTCATGGGAAGAACATTCCTGAAAATTTAACTTGAAAAAGACCCATCCAAGGGGGTTTACACTTGCTTCATATCTTAATGCATTAATTAGTGTCCTTCCGTAACTTAATAGAAACTCTTAATAGAGGGCCCTTTATGAGGGGCGTTGGTATGGGAGCACAAGCTTATCTTCCGTATTTGGGTGATTTGTCATATTAATGTCACTATCATTAGCATGAAATTTGAAATTCTTTCTTCTCATCTTTATACCTTGAGAAGGGTTTTTCCAAAATTAACAAATTGCCAGAATATTTTCCTTGCATGATTAAGTCAAGAGAGAAAGAGGGTTGGTTTCTTAGTTTGCATTCTCTAGATGTCGGTTTGCAACAATAGCAGACTGGGGTATAATACCGGGACTGAAGACAATAGTAGATGTCTGAGGACAATAATAGATAGCTTAGCCGGTAGAACAACATACTGAGTTAGGTATATTCTGGGTGTGTACCAAATTTTCTCAGAGTCCATGCTATGTACCCATTAGAGGAAATTGCAGGTAAGGAAAAAATCCTCTTAACCACCAATATATTGACATCCCCAACTCCTAGTTTACGTTTCTAGAACTAGCTGAACCTTGATAATGATTGTCCAGCTATCCTCAAAACCTTCCATCACTGGAATATTTTTCTAGGGTATTTACATAGCCTCGTTATGTAAATAGGCTTTTAAGTTAAACTCTTACGCATTTACATATTTACGCAAAAGATAACATGTTCAAAACAAGCCGAAAAATAGTAAGATGCAAAGCTCTAAATCTCTAAGGCTAAACCATGTACACACATTTTTATAAAAACAACTCGATTTTCAGGGTCAGGGCTAAGGTTGCCATGGGTATGATACACTTTCCGGGCTTAAGTTGCTTAACAGGTTTGCTAAGGTTATTTTTTCTCTGTGATATCGAATCATGTAAATATATACAATATCTAGTTTTTCCTCTGTCTACATACATTGAGTTATACATGTAAATAGTTTGTTATGTATTTGTTTTAAGTCAAAAAAGAATTCTTCTGTCTTCATTTTAAAGAAAATTTGTAATTTTGTTTTGTGAAATAACTAACTGTTAGGGTTGAGGGTTGTTAAGCAAGTTACTTAATTTTTGGGCTAATTCGAGGGCTGAAGCCTTAGCAACTGGGTTGCGTATATAAAATAGGTGTACTTGTCTTATGGCTCCCACTTTCTTTTAATACGTGTATTGTGACATAAATTCCTTATATCAAGATAGAGATAATAACCGTTTGAAATTTAAAAATACCATGGGATAATAATAACCGTTTGAAATTTTTAAGGTTAATTGAAGCTGTATGCCAATTCTGAATAGCAAGATTAGAAACTGCATTTCTCTCCAGATAAACGTTATGTTACAATCGTGTTCCTTAAATGGTTCCTATTCTATTCCAACTTTTTATCTTGATATATATTAGAGACGACACATGTACTAAGGTTAATCACAGAGTAATGGTTACAATAACATTGAATATTATGAAATAGTACCAACATTGTTCAATAATATCTGAAACATTATAAAATTTGCAATAATATCTAAAAAGGAATATAAAAATTAAAGAAAAAATTTCCCAGTAACACTTCTTATCCAAATCACGGGATCTTAATTTATTATAGTTATAGTATTGTTTTAGTTTGCAATACTTATTAATTTTATTTGAGTATAGTTTACAATACTTATTATATTCTCTTAGAGCAGTTGAATCCTGGTAAATGGACCATCCCCGGGGCCAAACACAATCGCTTCTCGGCCTTTTGGCAAGGAATGGATGTAGTATCTGTTCTCATTGTTTACAGATGCTTTCCATAATCCGCGAGAGGCGGTCCTACTTGGCGGTTGAGCCTGACTATGGCTTGCTTCTCTGCCTGGTAGCACAAATTGAGGGATGTCGCCCTTGGACACCCCAGCTGCCCTTTATTTATTAGTTAGCCTGTTTGGTGGTTTTTCTGTTTATTAAGGGTAGTTTCAATGTCGGACCCACCTGAAATATGTTTTATGCTGACAAATACACTGGTTAACATTGGCATACAGTTAAATTGCCCAACAATTGGCTTTCTCTTTAACTCCACATTAAACCACGGTTACTTGACATTATGTTGACGCTCTACATTTGAATATAAAATGGTATAACTACAATTAATTCGCTATCAAACTAGATAAATTGATATAAGGTCATTAATAACACAAACATATCACTACCAAACAATAATCCACATCAGGAATATAAAATAAAGAAAGATTACTTACTTTCGCTAATCTGAGGTCTTGGGGCTGATACCAATGCCTGGAAATCGCCACCTTCAACTAAAGCCAAAAACCTCGTGCTGGTATATAAATGGTCGAATGAAGAATGCTTATGACGTTAATAAATTCCAATAAAACCAGAATGAATGAGTCCGAAGGAAAAGAGTGTCCCAACATGCTTTGCGAGCCTACAGAGGGAAGGGGGCAATTCTAAATTTTAGAGGGGTCTAGCATTGTAGATGGTCAGGGAAACTCTACAGAATCTTGACAGGAGAATTTGAGAGGGTAATGATAAATAATAAATTTAGGGGGCTAAGCCCCTCAGATGAAGGGTTTCACCTTTGAAAACTTGTAGGTAATTATCTCCCTGCAGTAATATAAGCTGCGAATTATAAAGAAAGTAGGCTGGGTTCAAATGTTTTTTTCATATTCCACTAACGTGCCTTTGGTCATAGTGTTGAAAGGGGTGTTTTATGTCTATATGCATATCTTGCCGTGAATGTAGAGCACAATTTATCAGTGTATGGGCCCCTAGGTCGGATTCCGAATGTGACAATTTGTTATTTCTCTAATATTACTTTGAAACTAATTTTCTAAATGTCCAACAAATCGAATCAATAACTGAAAATACGTATATCCTAAAGAAAGAGAATTTATTGAAGCCGGCCAGAATCGAACCAGGGATCTCTCGCACTTAAAACGGCGACACTACCACTACCAGAGAATGAATCATACTTTTTAAAAAAATTGGAATTTAAACAGTATAATTTTCCTGCCTAAAGGAGCTTTATACTGTTGTTGCCTTTCTTAAATTTCAATATATACTTTGTTATGCAATACGGGATACTTGGTCAATGTGGTGTTAGGAAGAATCGAACCCGGGATCTCTCTCACTAAATGCATCAGTGCTACCTTTGTACCAAAATGAATAATTTTATCATAGGAAAGAAATTGAAAATGTGGAGGTATTTGTGAAGGTTTGATTAAACCATTTAAATCTTTAACAAAAGTATGGTCCATTCTACGCGTAATCCAGTATGCTATAAAATCATTATAACTATGATTTCGCAAATATATTCACCCATGATAAAAGTTGGGAATGGTTTGGTGCGCACGAAGCTAATAATCATTATAAATTAGTGGAGTGCACATCCTCATTGTATGGGTCCCACTTTCGGTTCCCGGATGTGACCTTTTTTGCTATTCCTCTAATATAACCTCAAAATAAATTTTCCAAATGTGTAATTACACCCTTAAAAATACGTATATCTTACAGAAAAAGGAATGTATTGGCCCTGGGGAGAATCAAACCAGGAACCTCTCGCACTTAAACCGCCGACACTTCCACTACCAGAGAATGGATCATACTTTTGTTAAAAATTTAGAGGGTTTAATCAAAACTTCACCAATACCTCTACATTTTTAATTTCATTCTTCAAGTGAAGTCTTGCATTGTGGTATAAAGGTAGCGCTGATAAATTTGCTGCGAGAGATCCCCGGTTCGATCCCTCCCAAGACCACGCTATTTTTAATCAAATCTGTTTGCTTTGGTGGCATAGTATCTACTATTGATGTGTAAGAAAGGCAGCAACTTTATGAAGTTGATTCAAGGTAGAAAAATGCTACGCTGGTTGTTCTACCTCTCTATTTGAAACCACACATTGTGTTTTCTAGTTTTCACTAAAGTCTAAACTATTTTGCAAATCTTATCTTATCCATTGAAATCATCTCTATGCCTAATAGAGTATTTTGTATAGCCATTATAACTATATAATTTCTCACTTTTATTTTCACCAAATGTCGAACTTTGAAATGGTTAGGTGGGTGCAAAGCTGATGATTATCATCAGTTGGTAGAGCACAAATCATCAGTGTATGGGTCCCTAGTTCGGATCCCGAATGTGACAATTTGTTATTTCTCTAATATTACTTTAAAACTAATTTTCTAAATGTCTAAGAAATCAAATCAGTAACTGAAAATACGTATATCTTATAGAAAGGAAATGTATTGGAGCCGGCAAGAATCGAACCAGGGACCTCTCGCACTTAAAATGGCTACATTACCACTACCAGAGAATGGATCATACTCTTGCTAATGATTTAAAGGCTTAAATCAAAACTTCACCAATACCTCTACATTTTCAATTCCTTTCTTCAAGTGAAGTCTTGCATTGCGATATAGAGGTAGCGCTGATAAATTTGCTGCGAGAGATCCCCGGTTCGATCCCTCCCAAGACCACGCCTTTTTAATCAAATCTGTTTGCTTTCGTAGCATAGTATCTAGTATTGACTTGTGAGAAAGGCAGCATCTTTATGAAGTTGATTCAAGGTAGAAAAAAGCTACGTTGGTAGTTCTACCACTCTACTTAAACCACAAATTCTGTTTTCTAGTTTTCACTCAAGTCTGAACTGTCCTGCAAATCTTATCTTATCCATTGAAATCATTTCTATGCTTAATACAGTATTCTGTATAGCCATTACAACTATATAATTTCTCGCTTTCGTTTTCACCAAGTGTCGAACTTTGGAATGGTTAGGTGGGTGCAAAGCTGATGATTATCATCAGTTGGTAGAGCACACATCCTTATTGTATGGGTCCCTAATTCGGATCCCGAATGTGACGATTTGCTATTTCTCTAATATTACTTTAAAACTAATTTTCTAAATGTCCAACAAATCGAATCAATAACTGAAAATACGTATATCCTAAAGAAAGAGAATTTATTGGAGCCGGCAAGAATCGAACCAGAGACCTCTCGCACTTAAAACGGCGACGGTACCACTGCCAGAGAATCGATTATACTGTTGGTAAGGATTTAAAGGCTTAAATCAAAACTTCATCAATACCTCTACATTTTCAATTCCTTTCTTCAAGTAAAGTCTTGCATTGCGATATATAGGTAGCGCTGATAAATTTGTTGCGAGAGATCCCCGGTTCGATCCCTCCCAAGACCAAGCTTTTTTAATCAAATCTGTTTGCTTTGGTAACATAGTATCTACCACTGAGATGTAAAAAAGGCAACAACTGTATCAAATTGATCCAAGGTAGAAAATTGCGACGCTCGTCGGTTTTTTCGCGCCACCTATGGCTATTCCGTTTCCGGAGATTAGGCCTATTTCTTGCCCACGTTAGGCAACTGTTTCTACAATTCTAAATAGGCCCACAGACGCTCAACAATATTGACAATAATACTGATGAGACTAAATATTGACAACATTATTGATGGTATATGAGTGATGATTAAAATATTGCTCAATATATTGACGAAATCAAAAGCCATACATATAGATTGACGGTTTGTCAGTATTATTAAATATTTTGCGGCCTCTGGTCAATATATATCAATATTTTAATTAATCTCTTGTTTTCTTGATAATTGAACAGGAACGTTTCCAAAGTTTTGAAAATTTTGACAAAATCATAACAGTGTAATCCTTTTTAATGTTCTACTAACGAGTTAGCTCAGCTTGGGTTTTTGGTCCTCTGAGTGCGGAAAGGCGGTTTTGAGCGCTTGGTTCTCACTGGGAAGATAGCAGGAAAGAGTAGTTCGAGGCCATCAGAGAACAAGGTTTTTGCGGAGCATTGCGACATGGTCTGGAATGGAAAAGATTCAATTAATTAGACTGGCAATGGACAGAAGAGCCTGGCATTTCATGGTCGCAAACTTCAAAAGATACGGCACTTGAGAAGAAGAATTATCGTGCCGAAAGATAATTGCACACGAGTAAGCCTATTCATCACTTTAGTTTCTTATCAGTATATCGTTAAAGAAATAATTAATCGTACCTTTGTATACGACTTGAGACATTTAATGATGGCTTCTCATGATCTGCTGTACTAAGCTCTTTCTAAGAATCATTTTTTTTATCCATTCAGTATGTTTAGTTTCTTATTTTGATTTCGTCTCGATGAAAGGACGAAGGCGAAGACTACTACTCTGTCCATGACGAATGGGACTTGTAAAGTTATCTTGTATTTTCACTAACATTGAATTGTCTGTTGGGAAACAATATTTCTTCAATAAATGCCCATCAATACTTTATTGTCAATATAATATTCGTCCACACAATTTGTGCTTTAAGGAGTGTCAGATGAAAAAAGCGTTTATATGCAAAATGATTGCTCCATTTGGTGTAGTGTAGAAAGAGATGTGGACTTTATTTGTTTCTTAAAAAGTATCCCGCTGGAAATACTGATAATAATTTTATTTTCAAAATCATTGGATTTTTTTCCTTTGATATACAATTTAGATAGTCAGTGTACAGGCATATCTAAATTATCTTAATAAAGGCAAGATTCATCGTAAAATCATTAGCTAGAAAAACCAAACTACATAAAGAAAACAACAAAGAAGTAGGCCTATAATTACGTAAATATTTTCTAACAAGAAAGAAAAGACAAAACAACTCCAAGAAAAGGAATAACATCGGACCTAAAACATATAATATATCTGCAACAAGCTAACACTACGAACTAGGATCTTAAGACCAGGTTGACAAATCTGGAGTGTCCCACTCCTTATTCTTACTTCAAAACAAATAGTAGGTGGCACGTATACAACAGCAAATCGGTTTTCGAGAAATATAGAAGGATTCTCCTTTACTAAGATCAATGCAAACAAATTGCTTCTTGAGCTAATGTACCAATAGCATCAATGCTTAAATTTACAAACTTGATGGATAACAAAGGCTTCAGTCGTGTACAGAGTTCGTGGTACTTTGGACGTTTCATGTTGGCATAATCAACTGTAAGTTCGAGAACGTACAAAATATTACCCTTGCGTATGAGTATGTCTTGCCTTTTGTGATCTCCGGTACCTATACAAGGCGATCTATTTTCTCCTCTTGTGAACTAGCATAGTGACTACCTGCTTCCACTTAGGTGGTATTGTACCTGTTAATCAAATTTCTTTAATTACTTCCGTGATGAATGGCTGTAAAATGGTCATGCAGAGACCCTCCAAGGCTTTGCAGAGTTTATCCACTAAGCTCCCTTCAAGACTAGTTCTTTCTAGTTGCCTACATCAATTTTAAGTACCTTCAGTTTGCTTTAATGTAGACCTTAAATCTCCTTGTTGCTTTATGTTAGGGACGCTTTATATCACTCACCTCACCACATAAAAGTTACTTTAGGAGTCTAACGTCTTCCATAAGTACAACAAGATCTGTCCAATGCATTTGCATTTATGTAACCAAAAACTTACTTTAGGAGTCTAACGTCTTCCTTTAGTACCATATGGTCAGTCCAATGCATTTGAGTTTATGTAACAATTGATACAATACTTGGACAGTCAGCCCTCATAAGAACATCTATACCTGTTGTTCTACTTTGCCACTTGATGTTGAGAATTATTCTCAAATATGTCTGATGGAAACGTTTCAGCTACTTTAAATGCCTTTGGTGTACTGTCAGTTTTCTTCGAGAAGAGAGGATTTGAAATGCTAGTTTTGAAAAGAACACTAGAGAAATAGAAAAGCATGTCACTACCGGGGATCGAACCCGTGACCCACGCTTTCGCGGCGTACGCTCTACCAACGGAGATAGGTGACTCCCGGTGTTAACATACCTTTTATTTCTCTTGTCGCCACATTAGCTCCCAATCATCCACCGGTGGACATCAACATCCAGCTCAACGCAATTGGAGACCAGCCTCTCTGCGCCATGTGACTTGACCAAGGAAGAACTGCCGTCCGGCCCGTCATCAATCCAAAGCCCATTAAGTCAGAAAGTATCATCGAGAAGAGAGGATTTGAAATATTAGTTTTCTGTAAGTGTATAATAAGGACTTGGATTTCAAATGTCAGTTTTCTTTAAGTGTGTAATAAGATAGTGTAGAAACTTTAAACACTCAACTTGTTCTCTTGGTGATGCCACGATCCTCTCATACTCTAGTTGTCGCTTTTCTAAGACTGCAGAAGTTTCTTGGATAGACAGATGGGTATCTGCTTCTACTGAGCCGTCTCGCGACAATGTCCTACCCAGGTAAACAAAGATGTCTGCTATAAAAAGTATAGTACCATATACTGTGATGTATAGTTTGGTTTATGGCTTCCCTGGCGCAGGTATGAGCATCACTTTGCTCTTTGTCAGAATGATTTGAAGGCTAAAGACAGTACAAGATGCTGCAAAGCGGTCCAACAGGTATTGGAAATTCGCTTAAGTGTGAGCTTAAAGGAGTTCTTCTATCACCTCCTTGAAGATCTTTGACTTCGCGTTAAACCCTCAGAGGTTATAGAGTACCCCTTTAGTTACAAGTTGCAGGAATATACCTTTTTACAGAATTGCGGAGCGTGTGTAAGCTGCATAGCAAAATAAACGAAAAAACAGTGTAGGGGGTGTAATGTCGCCTTGTTTTACGCCATTCTTCAGTAGATGCTGTCTTGTGTAAGCTGATTCTCGTCATCTACATCTACATCAGCATCCTTATCTCAGTCCTCAGTAGATGTTGTCTTGTGTAAGCTAATTTCCGTCATTCGCATCAGAATCCTTAGCAGATGTTGTTCTTTCCTCTTCTTTATGGTCTAAGTTTCGGGTTTTTACTAGACTGCTCGCAGGCAAACACTACGAAAGAGAGAGGTAGTAATGAGTACTTATAATAGTAGTTTTGTCTGTACGAGCAATGTCCTGATGCCTGTCTTGTACGCTTGCGCACACAACTTCTCAATATTATTTATTCTTTCTTTTTTTAATTGTTTTTATTGTATTATTTATTTTAATTGTTTTAACATTTTCATTTTAATCATTTGTTATGCTTTAAAGAAGAGCATTCAAAATTATTTATATAGCACCATTATTTTATGTTTTTTGTTGCCACGAATTTCACATAGCATCATACTTTTATAAGCACACTACTCGTAGTTACTGTGCACCCTGGAAATTCCTAAAATAAATCAAGCTCACAGTCCCTTAAATAACGTTACCTGCCAGTCTGATATCGTGGTTTTACGAAAAGGATGGAACATCCCCAACGGGGGCCTGTAAGGTATCCGGGCCTCTGCTCATCAGGGATTTTTGATTGAGAGATTGCCAGTAAGGCATCCCCCATTGGAGGGGCTGAAATATTGCTTAAGAGGAGACCATGGCCAAGGTCGTTTTCTTCTTCCTCTTTCTCTTCTACCTCTTCTTCTTCTTCTTCTTCTTCTACTACTACTACTGTACTACTGCTGCTGCTGCTGCTGCTACTTCTACTACTTCTACTTCTACTACTACTACTACTACTACTACTACTACTACTATTACTACTACTACTACTACTACTACTACTACTACTACTACTTTTAATGAATATGAAAAATTGCCCCTATGCCTTCAAGATCAAAGTTCGCTATCTTTTTGTCAATTCTTTTTCAAATTTCGCATAAAATAAGAAATTATATAGAAGTGCCGGGGCCCCCAGGATATCACAGTTTGGTCAGGGCCCCTAGGACGTGCACTCCCTGAACCCCACCTGTTACGCGCCTGCGTTTGTTTTGCTTTCTGCAGTTTTCGTAAGTGGGAGTTGGCTGCCAGACATGTAGTCTGGGAACCACTCTAGCAGAAGATTTTGAGGGAAAACTCCAAGCCACTGTTTAACATCTAAGAGATAGCGGAAAGAGTTGCCTTGAATGCTCTTTTTTGAACAGCAATTGATTAGCTTACCAATATCTCGAGACGTGCTTTCTTCTCATGAAAATATGACCTAAAAGAACAATAAAAGCATTCATACAGAAAACAAAACAGAAATAGATAGTGTTTTTTGCATACGTTTCAGAAGCATTGTTAAATGGCCTGTGCTCTGTCAGTATCGTAAACAAAACAGCAGTGTGGCTAAATCGAACAATATAGCACTCGAAATAAGTTAATTATTTATATACAGTTCAAATCAGAAAGGCCTTGAGAGGATTCTGAAAGTAAAAGGGTTGCAGAGGAAATTTTATGGTTTGGATGTCCATCTCTAACGAATAAATATCACAATTTTCTTCTTTTACATTTTTCAAAGGCAAAATGAGGCGACTTTCGAATTTCTTCCGCAGAGACAAGGTAGGACCGATCTTACAGTTACAATAATATACAACTAGTCTATCTAGAAATATTCTTTATTTTGTATTTAAAATATTGTACTATACAAAGTCAAGTTCTAATTCTCTGATCAAATACAACATGAGCAAGTTATTAGCTATTTACAAAAATGCCTTATTCATTATTTTATGGTGTCTAACTACCATATATCGGTTACTTGCCGTGTCGTCCAAAAAAAGTATTTTAATATTTTATTTCTCATCAGTCAACTAATGCACAGTTGAAGAGCAAATTGATAGCGCTACTGTGATTCAAATCGTAGAAACTTCGAAAATTTGAGAACGTATTTTATTGCAAAACGTAAGGAACACAACAGGAAAACTAAATTTTCTTCTGGGCTCCTTATGTTTTTGCATAAAACCATCTTAGTATTTTTCATAACCTGTGGCTTGTCGGTCTTCTTTCAGTAGGATTATTTCTTTGGAATGATTTTAACTATGAAACACATGTCTACATATATGAATCAATTGGCCAGTACATATATCAAACTTGAATTTTGCACGTAAAAAGATCTGAATTAACTTTAAACTATATAGGTGTACAAATTTAGCAAGCAAATCTTTCTTTAAAATTCCTCTGTGAACGAAAATCTAACTCAATTTTATTTTCTAAGTTTGGTAAGCTCACCTTACCAAGGAAATGTGTCCCTTTTAAAAAGAATGTACAATTTTAAAAATTGTCGGTGCCAACTAAACTATATCGCTCGAAACGGCTCTTTGATTGAACTTCGTGTCGTAATATTTGTCTTTGTTTCGATATAATCAGCTTC
>JAAAKM020006971.1:78761764-78773990 GCA_010016025.2 Alatinidae sp. Z8VKAUB7J3 | reverse complement strand
CGCCATTTAGGAACCCACATAGCTGAACACTTAGGGAAGATCATAGGTCTGAAAGACACCCAGTACACAAGGCATCTTAAGAAAAATGTAAGATGCAGGGTCGATGCCGGTCCGGGATCTTTCAACATCACTAATAATGCTTGAACTCCTTATGAGTTAGAAGTTAAGGAGGCTTTTTGTACCAACCATTCTAAGTCCCACCTCAACAATGCCTTTTCCGCGTAGCTTAGGCGTTTCTGCAAGTAATCTTCGGTCCCACCCTTTTTGTTCAGACACCGTTTGTAAGCAAACATTTTGTAGTTCTTTTTGTATCGTTTCTACACTTTCGGGTACCTTTAAAGCTAAACTGGTAGGCCCACGGCTTTGAAGATGGTTTATAACTTTTGAACGCTAGCTTCTGAGTTGTTGAAACTTTCTGACCTTTCCTAACTTTTACCCAGCAGTCACGTCACGTGACCGGACCACGATTAGTTGACCAAGTATGGTGAACAGTTTCAAAGGGTATAACTCGAGACTTTTTTCATTATTTTAGGCTAATTTTTCGTAGAATGATCTTATATCGCATTCTAAGTACATTTCTGGTGTATTCATGCTAATCAAAAGGTTATTTATTACTTTTATTAAAGAGTAATCATCACTTTTGATAACGTCATACTCCGATGCCTCACTTTTAAACCATGTATGTACCTGAAAATCAAACACAACGTAATGAAAACAAACAAAACAAATAAATAAGGCTAAAAAGAATTGAAAATGGATGTAACCACATGTAACTGTTAAAAAAATTATTTATTCAGAAATTGTAAACATACCATGTTTAATTTTTTCTTGCTGAGACGGTCGATGGCTTCATGTTAACTATTGGTTCCGATATTTGTCACAAATACTTGTGCGAAGGTTTTAAAATAGCATATTATTCTAAGCCTAAAAACAGCTTTTGAGGTAAATTTTCATGACTTAAGTACATTAAACAAAACGGATTTTAAAGTTCTTTCCGGACTTACATCTGTTAAACATTTTTGACTTGACTCTCTGACCTTATCTTCATTAAAAAACCGCCTTAATCAAAATTTTACAATGGAGACCTTTACTTTCAACATTAAAGGCCTCGAAGCATTCAAAACTTTGATATCAAGGTATATAACGACGTTTTAGAGCAATTACTGTATAAACGTTAAAATAGATGCGGACTACTAGCCTTCGCTCCACTCCCCGTTCTGACGTAAATCTCAAAAGGCAATACCAAGTAGAGTTAGTAGAATACATTAGATTGGGCAACAAGTTTAGTACTAAAGAGAATTACAAGAAGTCTTGCAATCATTTTTATCTCAATATTTCGTATCTTCACTACGATACATATTCATGAGAGATAAGAGTTAGTCGAGTTTCAAAGCAGCGTAAGCTTAGTGCTGTCTCCTTACCGTATCACCGAGAGTTCTGCAGGGTTTCGATACAGTACCGTAGCCAGGGGGAATCCCCGGGCCAAATAAGGTAGCCAGTTATTGCAGTCTGTCAAAAATCGTTGCTTTATCTTAAGTGGTCAATAACATTATTTGGGATAGGAGTGGCGCCCACCTATGCCACCGTAACGGCAGGAGCTACGGAAAGAGGAGCATCCATATTGCGTCCGACTGAGCTCGACCATTTTCATCTTCTTTTCTAACCTTAAGTACTAGCTCCAATTATGTTCAAATGTTTGCCGTGACTTGTAGAATAATCCTCTATGTATATCGTTTCCAGCAGAAATCTAGACCGTTTTGGCTCAGAAAGAGTTCCGAATTTCTTCACACATGGAGCAGAATTCTATTTATTAGGCAGAATTGTTGACTTGTGATGATATTAAATTATATTGTCGCATTTTATATTAAAACATAAAGTCCTGTGATGAAGTTAGTGAACGGAACTATACATCTAGTATTACTTGATACAACTATTATTCATAAATTGATTCATCATATGTATTATAATGTGCCTGACATGTAGTGCCTTCTTTGGCGTTTTCAAATTATCTATGACTTTGAAAGTTCTTATAAGCAGAGCAAAGACAAACAGTGAAAGGTACTGTATAGCAATCACATGGGAAACGTCTAAGGTGACGGTTAATGAAAACAATTTGACCAAGTTGTGAAGATTATGTAGATAGGAGCATTCAGAACAAGTGACTAGCTTTAATTACCGGAGATCCATTGGCAAATACGACATGCGAAGCAAGAGAGAAATTCTGAGAAGAATTGGAACATCAACCGCTATCCTTTCTTTACTTCGAAGAAATGTGGAAAAACAAAATATCAAATTAACCACCAAACTCAGATTCAGGAAGGGTCTAGATAATCTCCAAAACGGTGGAAAAGAAACTTTCTACATTTGAGATAAAGTCGCACAGGAGACTGTTAAACATGTCAGAGCAAAGAAAGAAAATCAAGAACGTGTCCGGAACAAGGTACAGATACACCATAGGAGTTGCTGTAACCAACAATGTTCTCACCGTTGATCTTAACGATGTGTATTCGAACTCCCTCCCCCCCAAATGTTCCTACAGTGCAAGTAAACCTAACATCTAACATCTACAATATCTAATAGCTTATTAGTTAGCAAATTTATAATTCTATATGTCGTTGTGATAGCGAGTGTGTAGGTCGTACCTCACAAAAGCCACATCACAGACTTGCGAAAACTGTACTGGCTATCGTAAGCCAATGCAGCACAATTTAGCAAGGTCGCACAAGGAATCTTTAAGAATTCAGGCATTCCTTTAAGAAACTCAACAATAAGTCAACATTTATTAGAAAGCATGCCATGGATCTGCTGCCCAAGGCATTTGGGTCACCGTTTTTCAGTATGGCTGTAATTAGGAGTATCGAGTCGATTTTCATTTCTTTAAACGTAGAATACGCCATTAAACCGTTGGTTCTAGTTCATTTTTAATTGTATGCGTTATTAAAGACTTGGAATAGTGCTAATTGGTTTTTGGTCCCTATAAAAGTAAAAAACTGCTGCAATAAGATTTGGTGTACCTGGTGTAAAAGTGCTTTGCAACCCACATTTAAGCTTTTCAACTCTGATTTCCACATTTGAATACGTTACTATATACATATATTCTGATTTGGTTCATAACAATATTAAAAGATGGCATAATATTGACGTTAATAAAGCATCCGTTAAGAAGTCCTGTCCCATTTTAAATACCTCACAGCAACTTAATCTCAACGTAGCTCAACGGCACTTAAATAACAGTAATTACAATAATCGAACTGCGCAATCACAGAGAAGATGGAGTCCCCCAAAGTTGAAGTGTTAAGATAGACATTGAACATGGCTAAACACCTTAGAATTTGCTATTCTTCTCTTTCAAAAAAAGAGACTAGATGTCTCATAATACTCTTTAAAATACCTTTAAAGCACTCTGTTTACATCTTATTTGATATCGTGCCATAGTAACCTAATGCTGACGTAGCATTAAAAATGCCTGACATGTTAAACAAGCTGTCCAATAGAAACACTTCTGTCATTGACGAAGTAAACTTATTTATAACACAATGTAGTCCAAAAGCTCCGCTTCAGGGAGCTGACAGATTAGTTGCCTTGGGGATCAAATCTGCTTAAGACCCTGGAGCTGTGCTTGCAAGAGAACTTACACAAGTTAGTAAAGCTGAATTTCACTGAGTGTTCACTGAATTGAGGTGGTAGTCATAACGATTTAGCTTTATTGTCCTAAATTAGCAACCTTTACAATAATATTCAAATCAACAAACGGGATTATTAAGCTTCGATGTCTCTGGTAGAGACAATTCGTGAAAGAATATGTCTAGATTAATAATGTCATAGATTCCTAGTTTGGTAATTTACGATTTGGTGGCACGAAATCTAGTTGTTATCATCTTTTCTTGACGTCTTCGTGGATATCAAATTGTGTTTACAACTGAATTTCTTGATAAGCTTAATTGTAAATATTTGGACACGGTCTCTACATCCATATTACAAAATGATTTTGTGATTTTATTTTCTGTTTGTTTTAACAGGATAAACTGTATTCAGCTTTGCATAAAGAATTAAAGGTTTTTAATTTTACGAATGCACAATTGTAAACAATCTAATGAAAATCATAAAGAAGCTGATTTTGTATATCTTGGTTAACCACAACCCTGCAACAATGATTAAGGTGTACGTCCAAAGCAAAGGCCCATTGCATTAAATAAAGCGAGATGCAGAGAGAATGATTGAAACGTAACGCATTTGGGTCTATTCAACGTAACGTCTTTTGACTTTGGGTCTATTCAACGTATTTGGGTCTATTCTATTCAAAGCTACGTAACGTATTTGGGTCAGACGACTCGCCAATTTTAAAGACGCTTAGTCGATCCCTTGGGAACCTCGGCTGTTACTAGTAGTCCTCTCTCAATTCCACCTTTTTCTACCATTCGCTCTCACTCCCTCCAACATTCTCATCCTTTTTCTGTAGCTGATTTCACATTCTTAACTTCTGCCTCTTCTGAGTTCTGTCTCCTTATCAAAGAAAGTCTTCTCCTTGCTAAACTTAGGCCAGATTTGAATTCAACAATAGGCTCGTTGGCACTTTCACTATTCTAGTTTCTCCTATGAGGCTCTTTTATTTTTCCTTTGTTATCAAGTATATTGTTCATTTAGGCCACTGTGTCCTTAAATATCGTACCTACTGTTCAAGCTTCTTATACCCTGAGGATGATGTGATAATACATCGAAAGCTTGGTTATTAAATATATCGTTTTATATGTCCAATTTAAATCTTCAACATGTTTCACATGCGAATTCTTTGCTGGGCATTGCTATTAAAGTGTTGAAACAATACACAAGGATCATCTTTAATTTGCTGTTATTGGTTTGTAAAATTTTGCAACTTGTAGTTTATGGCTAGATGTGATTGCAATAGTATGCAATGCATAGGGTTGCTTAGTGTTGACTTAAAGGTAGGCCTAAAATATTTAAAGCTAATTCACACTCTCAATTATATGACGTTTCCACTAGATCTCTCTGAAATGCCACTTAATCTTGTCTTAGCTGCCTCCTATTGCAAACATGTACATCCTCTTTAAGCCCTTAAAAATAATTATTATCGAGAAGAAAGGATGTTACTAACATTGCAAATCCTCTCTTGTCGATGATACTTTCTAACTTTAATGCTCAACACAGCTAGAAACTACGTGTTGCAGTGTCTGACAAGTTTTGCAGAGACTGCTGTCCGTTACTTTCCATTTATGAAGAGTTTTTTAACGTGGCAAGAGAGTTGTTTATGTACCGTATGGAAAAGTTGTATATATTTTTGGGCATGCTATTTAAAGCACTATGCCAAACACGAATGTGATCTTTAAGGCCGTCCTTAATTAATGACCTTAAAACAATACCTTGGCTATCCATCACATTAATTACTTTTAATTCTTTTATTCCTCTTAATTATGTTTTTAATTAAAAATAATCATAATTTTAAAATAATCATAATTTTAAAATAATCATAATAATGATGATGATTTTGATGATACGTCTGCATCACGCCATGCATACATGTAAATTGTCTACAAAATAATACTCACCTTGTTCCCTTTCCTTTGCGCTATTTCTTATTTTATACTTTTGAAAATGCTCGTGAAACAAATTAAAAATTATTGTATTTCCCCTTAAACACTTTTTACATTACAAATCCCTAGATATTCACCTTAAATTTTAGGAAAACCAAAAGTAATTCTTAATACCCTGCCTTGTGATCCACTACAACAAATTATTCAAATAAACTTATGGCATAGATGTTTTATGTAATCTAATATATAAAGACAGTTAAATATTTACAAAATGCTTTTTGTGTACAGTCCAAAAGTGATTAAGAGATTGTTGTACATGAACTTAATTTAATCTTGCCGAGAAATCCCTTATCACATAAATTGCTAAGCATCACACAAAGTCTCCAAACTTTAATCAGTTCATCAATATTTTTCCATGGATTTTGAGAAATCATTTTTCAAAACACAGGATAAATGCCTCGAAAGATCAATGGAAATAAATCTATTGACTCTATGGCTACACATTAAACATACCGCACAGCAAATATATCTCTAAGGGAAAATACTATTTAAGTTGATGCTTTAGGAAATGACGACATCTATACGTTACGTGCCGAAAAATATAGAAATAGGGAAAAGAACAGCGCTTGCTACAACGTAGACCAGGTGGTTTATAAGCTACGTGGTTTGGAAATCCCGTCGCTTTGTACACTTTTAAACCAGGTTACTTGTCTTACTCTGCTTCGGCTTAGCAGCGTTAAAATTGAAGAGTACACATTTTTTTATATATAAGCAACTCAAATTTCAGGGTCAGAGCTAAGATTGCTAAGGGTACGATACACTTTCAGGGCTAAGGTTGCTAAGGGTATGATACACTTTCAGGGCTAAAGTTGTTTAACAGGTTGTCAAGGTTAATTTGCTCTGTGATACCGAATCATGTAAATATATACAATATCTGGTTTTCTTCCGTCTACTTAAAGTGAGTTATACATGTAAATAGTTGGTTTCAAATCAAAAATGAATTCTTCTGTCCTTTTTTTTAAGAAAATGTGTACGTTTGCTCTGTAAAAAAAGTTGCTAAGTAACTGTCAGGGCTGAGGGTTGTTAAGGAAGTTGCTTAATTTTTTGGCTTATTTGAGAGTAAGCCTTAGCAATTGGGTTGCTTTTATATAAAAAATGTTTAGTTCTTGTGTATCTGCATTTCAACAAATTTCAGAGGGAAAGAATAAAAATTTATCATTGATATGGAGAAGATGTTTTAAATCAAGTAGTGCTTCACTCGCAATAATAAGGGAATCATAAGCCTATGAATGACCTTGTTTATTTGTGAGATACCCGAGGTAAGGTGTGGATCTAATTTCCCTCCATATCCCAAGTGTTTAAGAAGCAAAAATAAAAATGGTAGCAGTAGAGATTAAAAGACTGGCATATGGTGTAATCGGGCAGTCAAGGTACCATTTGCTGGTGGAAATAACAATATGATGAATTACTCGGAGAGGATGTTTGGGTTAGGGGTGGCTCAGTGTTAACAAATGTAAACCTTTTGCGGAGAGCTTGTCCAGTGTAGAATTTTCTGAACAAACTTCGGCTTAATTTTTGGGATAAAAGTACCTCATCCTACTTATTTACAAATTTAACATCCGATTTTGTAGTTTAAGTAAGTTTTACTTCTTACTACGTCTACTGTTTTGTTTTTTTCGGTGGATTTGAATTAAACCTTTTCAACTTTCTAGAATAACACGAGCTTCAGTGCTTCTGGATGCCTAAGAATTAAGCCATATTTGTGAAATGTTCTTCCTCTTCAGCTACCTCTCTTTCTATCACTTTGAGAGAATAGCGATATAAATTGAAAACAAACATACCGGAGAAAAGAGAAGACATAAACAAAGTATCAATATATCAAACCAAAAAGCACTTTTCAATTTCTACTTTCGAATGTTCAAAGCAATTTACAATTTAATTACTTAATTTGTAGTAAATGTCAAAGAATCGTAGCATTTGGAAATTCCTCTGTACGTGAAGCTCAATATTCCGGATTACAATCATTGTTATCATTTATACAGAACAGGTTTCTATGCCTTGCAGTGTTGTAACTTTGCAGTCGATTTGTTTAATGCAGCAGGAAAGCAGCATTTTTAAGTTCAGCCTTCCGATAGCTACGGATAATGGAGATGCCATTGCCAAAGATTCCTCAAGATGTTGGCTCTTCCAAACAGACCATTATCAACAAGTTTGTTGACGACACAACAGCTGCTGCGGTACTTTCAACTCGCAACTGAGTACTGATCTATCTCACATCAAACAACTTATGTTGAACATGTTAACAAATCTCATTGTAAACGTTCACCCTTACATATTTGTAAGAAAAGCTTAAAAATCAGCTAATTAATGAGCCTTTGGAAGTCCGAAAATCACAAAAACAAAAAGGTTTATTTAGCCTGTAGAGGAAGCTCTGGACAATGATATGGGATATCAATGAAGCTTTTTCCAGAGTGTTTGAAGTGCCCATGCTTGCTGGAAATTAACAAAATAAACTTGGTTCTCAAACAGTCATGACCGTCTTTGTTATCAGATGCTGGCTTTAAATAAGCATATAGCGTTCTGCAAATAACTTCTTTTTATGGTTAGTTAGACGTAAGGAAGCTCTTCAGTTTAAAATAATCCATGTAACCCAATTAACTATAATGCATTTGCAAATGAAATGCAGGTGATGTCTCCCAAGTCTGGACAAGTTGTACGCCTTTCGAGAAGATCTCATGGCTTTAGTAGTAGACTTGTAGAGGGTAGCTCTTTGGCCCTTTAAGCACATTTTACTTGCGTTTTATCAAAATCATGAGCACAAACAGATATTTAAGGCCTAAATATATTCATCGTTCTTGTGTTAAATATGAAGATATAAAGGATGATGAGGAAGAAGAAATAGACGTGAATTAACAGTCGGAATTAAGACGATTAGTCTTTTCCGTTGAATAATCAACATCTCTGGAAAGAGAGTGTAGAAACCCTATCGCATGTCATAACGGTACCCCTCCTACAAGTATATCTAGAGCTCACTTGACCTCCCTGGTGAAGAGTCTAGCTATGGTAGCCAGCTATGGTACCTTTAACTTGAATCAAAGCCGGTTCTGTCAAATTTAATGCAAGGTCAGTAACAATGAACTACCCTGAATATTAATAAAACTCCTGATCTGTAAAGACGCGGTGAAGGAGAGTTTAGGAAGGTGGTTAATACCACAGGTAAAGGCATAAGCTAATAATAAGTAAGTATTCAGAGAGCAATAAATGAGTTTGTATAAAAAATACTTTATTAGTAAAGATTTGCTAACGCAAAGACAAGTGAATAATAAAACAATCATAATTTCCCGACGTTTCGGTGTCATCTTGACGCCATTCTCAAGGTAATAATAAATCGCTGTATAACGATTATTTATAACTTTTACATACAATGTACAAATCTAAACAAAAACTTTGGCTCGTATAGAGTATAAACTAAAACAGACTTCAAAATAGCCCTCAGTTAAATTCACAAATATATATATATATATATATTTGTGAAGCGACAAAGTCGTAGGAGTTTTTTTTGATTGAAAAATCAACCTGTGTTCTACACTCTAAGTCTAACATACCTTTTTCCCTACCCACAATTAACAGCCTAATTTCTAACACGAAATACGATAGACTCAGCATAAAAAATTAAGAATCGATTTGAGAATTATTTGAGGCTCAAAAAGCTTATTAGTTAAGAATCACGTGGCTTATATAAATGAAGACCAACAGTTAGTGTCTTGCGTTCAAGGACAAGGCCTCTCTTCTAGTTATGCTTCAGATGAGGGCACAATTTTCGTTTGAAATATAAGGGGAGGCCTCCCCTCCCTCCCCCCTCTAGTTGCACTACTGGTATTGTGATAATGTCTTCCTATGTTTCTTAATCACGTGGTTCCTTTAACCAATGGCAGTACAGAATTGCCATGTGCTTCGGTTTGTTGTTCTTTAGAGTTGTAGTTGGAGTTCGTTACTCGTTCAAACGATACCGATCCAAACATCTCGGCAGAGCCTTCAAATATGCCATGAAGTGCGAAATGGCAAATAAATACACCAAACTTCCAATACTTTTCTCTTTATTAACTCTATAAATACAAATCTTCATTAAAACTGTGAACAACCTCTTGTTCCATTCGCGTAACTCCAACTCCAACTCTAAAGAACAACAAACCGAAGCACATGGGAATTCTGTACTGCCATTGGTTTAAAAAACCACGTGATTAAGAAACATAGGGAGACATTATCACGGTATAAATAGGTTACAAGTTTCTAAGATCCAGACCCAAACGATTTTTTCGAGAATTTAAAAAGCCATTAGGCGTTCTACATTCTCTTACTTAACACACCACGACAGCCACTCACACTATATCCCTCAATCGCAGACAGGATGTAACGAAAAATATTGTCAGGACGTGAAGCATGCTGCATTTATATAGCACACAAAATACCGAAAAGGAAGAAGAAGACACAGAAGTGAATTGAAGATCCGATATTGAAGAGTGGATCCAGTAGCGGCGTGGGGTGCGTTCCGCAGCAGGGAAAAGATCCTATATGTTGCCCTATGGACTCTATTGGTATCGGGTTCGTCTAAAAATGCCAAGAGGAGACACACTAGAACGAATATTTTTGTGATGTTCAAAATTTGAGGCTTCCATTTGACTGAATTACGAGTCCCCTCCTATCTTATAAACTTCTGGGTATTTTTGTTTTTGTGCATTGCAGATTTTTTTAAGCGCTTTTGTTTCTGGCGCGCGTCCCGGTTATCCCTCAAATACGACTGTCTAGGGGGGCCTTGCCTCCCACCCCCCTGTCACGCCGCGACTGAGTGGATCGGCATAAATTATTCAATCTCTGTGCTAGTAGCAATCAACAGAAGGCACTGGAGACTAATAACCGCCAATCTACTCATGATGCGACCGGAAGGCAACAGGGCATCTATGATGTGCCCCACCTTTTCGGAAATAAACTCACCCTACTATTTTTAAGGCTCCTTCCGTTTAATTTGTCACGTAAGAGTATTTTAGATAATTGCATATTTTGAAAAAGTCGACACCATGGTAGAATGTGTCTCCCCCATTTTCCCACATATCAAATATTCAGTTCATTTGAATCTGATAAGGAAACTTGCAGACTTGTGTAGTGGCAGTAGTTATGTATTTTCAAATATTTTCAATCTTCTTCTACTCGTGTACTTCTATCCATTCTTTAAAATCATTCTTATGATAGGTAAATGATGGCATTGAGTTATGATTTTTAATGAAGGATTAGAAGTTGACGACCTCTCTTGAATTGGTACTATAACTGCTAGGGTTGTAATCGTGGGAGAAAGGAGCGTGAATCTAGTGAGTCCTATGTAGTCCAATGCGGTCACGAAGCTGGCCCTCTAAGAGAGGGGGGCGCTTGGGATTTCCAAAATATGAAAGAGAGGGCGGTCATAAGTTTCATCATTCTCCGGAAATAATCCTAACAATAGAATCACTTCAATTTTATATCATATTTGGTTACATCGATATAAAAATGTCAGAGGTAGGTCCAACATTAATATTTCCGATGCATTATGATATACAACAGTGCAGAAATATATATGCCGACCAGAATGTCAGGGGGGCGGAATACGCTAGTGAATTCTCTAAGGGGGGCTGCGCCCGCCCTTGCCCCCCTCACCTTCGTAACTGGCCCAATGTATACCAAGTGGATGAGTGATTTGCTCTTTGATAGATAAAAAAATGATATCTAATTGATTTAACAAAGCTTACAAAACAACAAAACCATACAAATGAATTAATAAATTTAATATTACCTCCATTTTTCTCCCACACTGCTCGCATTTTTCCTTTACACCTGGTTACCAAGTTATGATCCTTTACTGACAGTTTATTGAACACTGTAATTAATTAATACTGATGGAAAGAAGTTATGTTCAATTTGTATGAATCCTAGGTATATACTTTTGGTATTGTGAGGGGGGAGATGGGAAAAGTACTTCAAGAGGTTAAGAACCCCTGCCATAGGCCATAGATTATTTTTCATGAGTGTTGCGTTAGCTACTGAGATCAGAATGACCTTGTCTTGCATTCCTTTCATAGGAATTTAAAAATCCTACCGACATACGCAAAGGGGCTTTTGCAATATTATCACCGACTGTATATGCCATAAAGTTTCGCCTGTATCCGAAGATGACAGGAAACCCGTCGTTTGGCTTTGAACTCATTGGTTGTGTGGATGGTAAGATAATAAAACATTTCATTTTACCTATCAGAATTGAAGTGCAAGTACCACCCAGTTCTTGTAAATTACGAAAATGGTTTGGTTTTGTGCCTGTCAAACGAGAGGCAAATGATTTTTGCCACTTTTTTAAAGAAGTCTATATCTTTTTAACACTGGGAAATTTCATAGACCTCTTTTTCAATCAAGAGTGGACCGAGGCCTTGTGATATCGCAACTAGAACAACATCTTGCGTGGAAAGTATGGGCGTAAATTACCGTGTTACTGATTTAATGAACACGACCTAGGAGGCCTGTGGCAACATAATTTAAGTGCAAGTGACATCAATTTAATTTTTTGTTTGTAAATTACGGAAATGGTTTGGTTTTGTGCCTGTCAAACGAGAGGCAAATGATTTTTGCCACTTTTTTAAAGAAGTCTATATCTTTTT
>JAAAKM020006971.1:78744555-78761664 GCA_010016025.2 Alatinidae sp. Z8VKAUB7J3 | reverse complement strand
ATTTAATGAACACGACCTAGGAGGCCTGTGGCAACATAATTTAAGTGCAAGTGACATCAATTTAATTTTTTGTTTGTCAATTACGGAAATGGTTTGGTTTTGTGCCCGTCAAACGAAAGATAAATGATTTTTACCAACTTTTTAAAATCAATGTCTCTTTCCAACACTTGAAAATGCCACCGACCTTCTTTTTTATTCTGAACTGGAACGAGACTTTGTGAAGTCGGAGCGAGAACGGCTGCTTGTGTTGTAAGTGTAGGCATAAATTACCTTCGTGCTGATTTAATGAGCCCGACCTAGCAGGTCCACGGCAACATATTCAGTTCATAAGTTGTTAACGACGTAACATATGGTCATGCAATATCATAGCTTTTCCTAACTTTTCCTGAAGATTCGCATGTCGAATCGCCATTTTTCAAAACATTGTTGCATCATCTTGGAATTTTCGGCATTTCTGTTTGTCATTTTTCTTTGAAAATCTTGATAATAATGTTTCAGAGCAGATACTCTTTCTGGAATGTGTAAAACTATTTCCTGTTCTCAAACAAGATCAAAGACATTTGAGAAATATTTTCACTTTTGGCCAAAAATATGTTGTAAAATGTGGTTAAATTCGTTAGGAAAATCAAAGAACAATACATAAGAAAATCGCATCTGAGATAAAAATGATACAAACAGTGAATGAAGAGTGGACTCTCAGAATTGAGAAACCAGCACATGCTCAGTTTGGGTTTATAATAAAGAGTACATTTGTTATAGCCTCGTTTTGGTAATCTCGTTTTCCTTTCTTGTGTTATCAGTAATTTCCTGTACGTCATTAGCTTTCCTATTGTAACACTTGTGTTTCTTGTATAACAGTCCTCTTTGTGCTCTATAGATTAAGATTTTGATTGACTTTAATGGAGTTCAGACAAGTGTTACATTCTATTCTTTTTGCGATTATGGGCTTTTTAAGATATAGCTCTTTAACAACACTCCCCTCGCCTCCAAAAGTTCGAAATTGCTAACCGGTTCTCTGTTAGCGTGTGACTTATTTTCTATCAATAGATTGTACCCACACTATTCATCACATCTTCCGACGTACTTTGGAACAGTCTTTTATGCCCTATGAAAGAATTGGAGTATTACGTTTCCAGGCAAAAGCGCACTTCAGTTTGACAGGAGTTGTCCTTTTCAAAAAATCAAACCCTGAAGCTACGGATGCGACTTACAAAATCGTCTATTATACAGGACTTTACTCATGGTATTACACTGAAAGCGGTTTCGAAAGTAGGGGTAAGGTGAGTGGCTTGAATTGTTGCTGAACTTAGTATTGCACCTATTTTCAGCGAATTTTATAGAAAATACATCTTGTTTTTTTTAAGAAAATTAAAGAAACTTAGGTAGACTGAACTAATCCCAAAATTATAGAACATTAGTGAAAAGTATGAATGGAAATGATATTTTCCTGCAACAGTCCATATATATTACCTTTAAAACACAAAACAATATGTACACTTTAATACTTTATACATTCACCAAAATAAACTTTAAAAAAACAAATCAGATATATTATTAAGGAAGTATTTCTTAAGAAACTTTGAAGGCTGAAACTGGAAAAATTGTTAAGAAACTCGAGGCGCAAGTCGTTGCTTAGATTTCTTATTAAAAATACAACGTGTACCTGTTAATTTACTCATCAGCAATCAGTAATGTACCAAGGATTAACTAGGGGAGGGGAGGCGTCCTTCATAACACTAGTCCTCTGACGATGCAAAACGGCTTGTCTTAGGTTAGCCATAGTCTGACAAACGAGACAATTGCAAAACTGCCAGGTCAGTCTTCGAGGCAGCTTGGGCAATTTTGGCTAGGAGTTGACATATTTCTGAGAGGCTGTAGTATCGTTGAAAAAAAGTACCGGAAAATTGAAAATCATGGTAAAAAAGTGTGAAATAGCTCATTTATTCCTTTCTGGCGTTTATTAGGATTTGAACTGCAGTTAATATAATGTTAAAAATGTCTTACAGTAAAATGTCAATTAATGTCTTCATAAAATTAGACATGCTGCCTGTTTTGACCAAAAATGGCATATATCTGTAGCGAAAAAAACTGATGTCATAAGGAAAAATGGACTTGATTATCAAAATGAGCGTGAAAAAATAGCCCAGAAGCATGTGCCCATTACCTGATAACATTTTTGTCGAAAAAAAATGCCGACCAGTGTTATCTTTGTCTATTACAAAAATTAGTTTAAATGATGGGAAGTAGCAATTTATAGTTAATCAAAATAAATTTATTGCCCAATCACTTTGATAGCTCACTGCCGACTGCCATGTGGATGTGCAGGCGGGAGAACCGCGTGGTGAACTTTGCCCTCCTGCAATTGATTGAAGGGTCCGCGTGCCAAGTTACCTAGTTAAGAACTAGACTGACGATTGAAACTTATTGCGTTACGTAAATGGCTAAACGTTGGCGAAACTTGGGGTTGGGGTAAAACTTTGGATCAAAATTGATTAAACAGGTCAAGTTGTCAATTCATGTTTTTGATTGTCGTTTAGTTATAGAAATATTTTGATAATAGTTTGCTTGTGGAACAAAACAAGAATATTGCACGAAATAGCGAAAACATTGTGTACTGAAAAGGTCTTTCGTCTGACACTCCTCTGACACTTAGTACTCTGAGGAGTGTCAGACGAAAAAAAGCTTTTCAGTACACAATGTTTTCGCTATTTCGTGCAATATTTTGATAATAATAGGTTTGCATATGTTGGATCTCCCGCCTCGTTGTAGGCGGCCTCGTTTTAACTCCTACGCATTGTTTAGATTAATACCTTCCGTTACTGACGACTGATGTTAATGACATATTATTATGATGTATAGCTCACGCTACTTAGGACGAATTATTTCGATAGTTATGATTGCGTGGCTTGGGAATTTTCCTTTCTTATTCATCACAATGTTCTTCTTCTAATTAATTCATTTTGTGTAATCTTCGTCGTGTATATAAAGAACTGTAAAATGTAAAGTTTTTTAAAGGAGACTTCGGTCGACGCAAGATCAGAGAACACGACTTTACTGTGTCGTTTTTGAGATTTGACAGTATACCTACTTCAATTCTTACGTTACACATTGTATTGTACACACAACGGAGGCCAACTTTGATTTTTCTCTATTTCTTTTCTCTTATCACTAGACTTTTACAATCGGACCGAAAGTAAGTTACTTGAAAAATCCACTACTAGTAATGTGGATAGAATTGAGAGTCGACCCACCGATAGAAGAAAAAGTAAATATTCGATTACTGGGATGTTATCATGGTACGTAATGCATTTTCAAAACTATGTAAAAATGTAAAGTATCAAATAGTATGTGCGAGAGTTTTAGCAAGGGAAAAGTGATTTTTAAGAAGTAGTTTCCTATCTGGGATGCGTGAACGTAACAAAAGCTCCGTCAAAATCATCGGAACTGAGTTGCATCCAGTTTCCAATCTGATTGACACTGAATCTTCTGGATCCCTTGAAACTCTTTTGCGTCATCTGGATATGTCATCTCAGCCCCTTTTCTACAAGTACTTCCATAGTCAATGCGGCATGGAGCTCTTATCTCTTGTTACATTCTTAAACTCTGTACATCGTGTTACTCATTCCTTTATGAAGATTCATCCTGTCACTGTCGAACAGGACGTGCCGTCCGTGAATGCAACGCATGCACAGGCCTTCAGCACTTTTCGTTGTCATGACAACCATTTAACGACGTTTATTGATTGGATATTATAAAACCGTATCCTTATGCAATCCCTTGTGACATAAAAGGCCTTTAATGTACGTTCTGCTGTGCATGCTGTTGTAAAAGAGCTATATCTAAATAAGACGCATAATCGCAAGAAGAATCGAATGTAACACTTGTCTGAACTCCGTTAAAGTCAATCCAAATCTAGAATTTATTGAGAACAAAGAGAACTCTTATACAAGAGACATAAGTGTTGCAATAGGAAACGCTAATTACGTACAGGAAATAACTGTTAACAAAAGAGACGAAAACGAGATTACTTAAACGAGGCTATGATATTAACATGCAAGTTGCATAATAACCAACACATGCAAAGCTCAACGACCGTGGCGAAACCGATTACCGAGCTTAAGATAGAATGGACAGATGATTTACCGGAAGAGACTTCCAATCACAGAACATTAGGGAACGGACACTTATTATATAATCCTGTAGCAATAAAAAGTAAGAAAAGTATATTGATTACTTCACTTGGAACAGTACTAAATTGGTAACAAAATTGTCCATATGATTTTATAATTTACAAGGCCCTAAATAGTTTTAGCAGCTAATACAGTTAATGGGCAATATTGGAGTGTTTGATGGGCTGTCAGTCATGGGTGTATACATGCAGTACACAGTGTTTTTATACTAGTTAATGTGCTCAGGAAATGGAGTAGACATCTTGTCATTCAAAGATAGGAGAGGGTGGCCTAGCCTACAACCAAAACAGATATGGGCCAATGAGAGTAAAATGCAAAGGGAGTGCTTACGGGAGCTTTTAGGTTAAGCTTTCCATTTGGGCAAGCAATTTTTTCTGTGACACAAAGAACGATGGGAACACTGAAAGAAGAAAGAAGAAAGAAGAGGGAAAAATGAAGACCTATATCAATCCTAAATCACAGAAGTTATGAAATTTTCCCTGACGGTCAGATTAAACGAAATAGGGAAATATTCAATTGTGTCTCTTTTGATTTGGAGATGCTATCCCTGGAACGGCCAGTTGGATATATAATCTTTTCATTTTTAATACTGATGGCTGACCAAACCTAGGTACCGAGATTCCAGGAAATATGTGGAATAGAGCTCTTCCCACATCACATCGCTATTGTATGTGAAAGGTAACAAGAAGTCACAAATATAACTATTCATGAACCCAACTACTGGGGAAAGATTAGGTCCCATAACCATTGGGTCATGAATGTAATATGTTAGCCACTAAGCCACAATAAGTGAATATAAAATCTTAATTAACATTCATTTGGGATTCAGCTCCCCTCAGCAGGTAGGTACAAGCCAGTCCTGGGAAAATTCCCTCAACGGGAAGTTATATTTTCTTCAAGAAAGTAAAATCCTCCAATAGCTTTCAAATTGTTAAGCTGTCACTCAGGCATTCATGTTATCCAATAGATATTGAAACCAGAATTAAAATGATTTGATACTGAGAAATAAAGGATTTTCTTCCTCTCTTTATGATGGCTATAATTTGTGTCCCTTCACTTTTTAACCTTTTGCCACATTTGTACCCCTCCCAAGTTACCAACCAGTTTCTGCAATCTCTCAATCAAAGATACCAGATTACTATTAGGTCCAAAATTGAAACTAACCCGTCCCCAACATGTTTTTACGATACTGTCCTTTTGCCACACAGCAACGAAGAGGTATGTAACTCTCAAGTGATCCAATCTAAGATACTATAAAATTTCTTCTGGTCACACATATTATTGGTATACTGGTTGGCACATCAGGTTGAAAATCATGTTCTCTATTGATCATGTCAAATTTTACAGAATAAAACTGAAAATTAAAAGCCCAGAAAATAAAAATGTCTAGCAAGTCATGTATATAATGGTTGTATGTGTCAATGTATAAATTTTGCTGTGTATCACCCAGTTAGAGCATGTTTTTCATAATCATAATTTGACATTTCAACAACTTGGCGTGGTTATGTAGTTAAACAGCTATTACTTCTCAGAAAACTGCCATGACAAATGCATTTGCACTGTATATTATCAGGATCTGACGATTGTATTACTGATACCGTATTGCTACTACATACTGAAACGAAACTGTTTTGCAATTTGGTCCAATACTACCCAAAGTAATAGAGGTTCATGCAACCATGCAAAAGAGATATATACCTGAAATATTTGAATTCCATATTTATAAATGCATTTTTTGCTTTTCAATTGCATTCACTCTATTTAAACTAACAAACTTAGTAACGAAGAAAAGAGTGCCATTTGTTCACTGCTAGATTCCAGGATTTCATCCCAAAGCCCAACGGAGTATGATTCCTTATTGAGAAAATCAGAATGCATTTCAGGATGGACCCCTGACAATACAACTCTACCTAATCCGAACTTACAAAGAGCTATAGCAATCTTGTCATTGAAATCTTCATAATATGCAAGGATTTCAACGTCTTCGATAGATCCCCTATTAATAATGAGCTCACAGCCACCATTATAGTATGCTTTACAAAACGGTTGCCCCTTTAGATGGTCACTAAATTTTAGTTGTCCTGCAATAGCGGTTCTCACAATACGGGCCCCACCACAGCTTTCGTAGACGAATCCAGGATAAACGCAGCCAACGGCAGTCCCTGGGAATAAGGAAAGTTCTCTTTTTCCATATACTTGCAGCTCTGTTCCCCTTTCAAAGTCACAGTGACAGCTGGCATAATATGCCCCCGCGCACAACCCGAGATAGCTCCCTCCACTCTTTACAAACTCCCTGATAGCCTGATTTCCCGGGCCTGTTAGCAGTTCAACATAAGGTAAATCCCTGCCTCCTGGTATAATGAGCAGTCGAGTGTCGTCGAACCATTCCCAGTTCTTCGACAGAACTTCAGCATTCACATATTCGACTTTTATGTGCTCCTTGCATAGTAACGGTAGGCATCGCAAAACTGACGCTCTCAATATATCTGTACTGTCAGTTCCTTTGTCATTGTAAATTAATATACGATCTTTCGTTTTACCCTTCATACTAGTGTTCAACTAACTTACGACATAGAGTAAACGATCAAACCATGAATGAGTCGAGTAGATCAGGAACCTTTAGGCTTTACCGTTGCAAGAGAGCCGTAACCGGTACTGTAAATGTGTACTATACCATAATTTCCTATCTTACATGGTTGTCATCAGACTGAGTGATAATTTTCAGTGGTATTGTGACTTAACATGAAGAAAATCATTTTCCTTTGTTGTAAAAGAAATAATAGTAGATTAGCAATCCCTCTTTATGCCACATTTCAGTGCTCGTTTGTTGTTCTGTAGAAGGAAGCATGTTAAAATCTCAATACTAAAACGAGGCTAAAGGCTCGAAGCTTGGCTCGAAAGGGGAGCTGCACCACGTAAATGATATTTCTATGAGAAATATCATTTTGCGGGAACCCAAGCTCTGAGAAGAACAGCCCCGCAATGAATGCTAAATGGACATCTTGTGGTAGAGATTTGAACGTAAGTAGACAACCGAACAGGATTAAAAGGTGATACACCTAAAAAGACCATTTCAATTGTTGTTGGAAAACTGGTGTTGAAAGCATGGGTTGCGTGGAAGCAAATTTGACACTCCAAAGCTTCTGAAATGAAATTAAAACAAAAAAATAAAGTAAAAAACACTTCATTTAGATAGCACCCTTTTGGTAGTAAACACATTCAAAGGCACTTTCTGTTTAATTTCCAGGAGATTGCAGACACATCAACCATACGCGGTGCTTACATTTTTTTGCCACCATAGCCAATCAGGTTTAGTAGGGTGAATAGAATTCTATTGAAAGAAAAGCAATCTTTATATTGCATAAAATTCCAAGAGCTACGGATGCACGTCCTGATAACTCATAGAACGCCCTGAAAATTATAATACCTTTGTTGTTAGTGGTCAGTGACTAAGTCACACTTGCTAATATAAAAAATAAACTGGGAAAATTCTTTTGTTGCTGTTCAGAAATGAGTAGCAACTCATCCTACATAAAAACAATCTTAAATGTTGTGGTGTAAAATACACCAAAGGACTTCCATAAGCTGCTGCACACCATTCCATAACCGTTTGGAACGACTAGCGATTCTTGTACTTTGTACTGTAGACTCCGTAACTGAAGTCATGTTGCTTTTTTGGAGCAAATTTTTATAATATTCCTTTCAGTGAGAGACATGAAAATAGTTCAAAGTAGCGATGGCGACCCCGAAATGACTGTCAAGTACAAAATGAAAAAAAATTGAGGGTCCTTTCTTGTAACGATGGCAGATTGTGGTTTCTTATTTTTATCTATTATAAAAGTTATGTAACTTTAAATAGTCACATTTTTTGTTGATAAGAGGATTAAAACCTTGTCTTCAAGGCCGTATGAACTCATTGGTAATAATAGCTAGACAAAAACATATTACTAAGGAAACAAAACTCTAAAAACTTAGGAGACACATTGTAATCATAGTGAATCATGCCTGTCAGGAGGGGGATTAATTAGTTGATTACAATTTCAAAATTCAATTGAATAGTAAATGTTGTTATAGTTGGCCCCATATAATAACTTAAGAAAAGATCTATATACTGAAATATTTTTTTACAGTAACCGTCATCATCAAGGTAAAGTTAAATAAATGTAAGAATTCGGAAATAATTTATCAGAGTGCACATGGTCCCCTAATGTCCCCTTGGATACAGGGTTTGGAATACATGTCATTTGTTTAACACAAAGTATTTGTTACACTCAATTCGGTCAATTTAAATCTTATCTTAAGCCTACCGTGTCGAGTTAACATCTTGGATCCATTTGACACTTCTATGCATCTTTATTGCTCATTACCGTCGGGAGATCGCCAACAGAGTAACCTGTGTCATCCATCAGCTGTTTAATAAACGTCTTTCCTGGTCTACAGATTAGTCTACTGCCACGTCGGGGTTGCCACAATAATACGCCGCTCACGAGTTTGTTCCTGCTGCGAAAGCCATTAGCACAGAACGGGGTCTTCTTGCTCTGATTTTTGTGGTGAGAGATGACCATAAAGCTCTACTTTAGTAGGATAGTTCTGCCAGGGGACATGAGTATTGCTCTGAGCATCCGTTTGTAGGTTCCATCTAGTTTCTGCCCCTGCTGTTTGGTCAGTGTCTAAGTGCATAAACCGTGCAGTAGGACTGATTCGATAGCCGCATAAAAACTTTCTCTTTAGTTTTTTTGGATAGGTCTGATTTCCAGATGTCTGTTAATTTATTCAGAGCTGACAAGGCTTTGCTTTTCGAATTTCTATGTCTTTTCGCTTGACTGGGTATTGCTTCCAAGCATGGCGTTCTTTACTACGTAGTAAAGAACGACATGCTTCCAAGATAAAAAAAAATAAATACTTGGATCCCTCATTTTCCATAAATATCACCCAAATATAGAAAAAATTAACAAGCAATCTTACAAGTACCACCTTCGCAATTAAAACATGTGAAGCGGCCTTTGAATACAGCTACGCAACGGCAGGAACGAAATTACCATAAGCACATCTTTAAGATGTTCAAGTTGTCACAAGGATGTTACCCCACAAAACGGGAGCTGCCTCAAGCGCTCCTAGTAAACCCTTTCCGGTGTTCTTATAAAAAGACTATATAATAAAAAGACAGCTCCAAAAACCACTTCAGTTAACATAATTTTTCACTCACAATCTTACGATAAAAATTGCTAAACATAACCAATGCAATAAGAGTGCAAAGACTCAAAGTGTCCATAAATGTTATATAGGAAGGCCCGTTATCACAGGCCATCTTTAGAATTCTTAGTGTACTTATTGTTCCTTGGTTGTTAGTTCTGCCAGGTTTTCGAAGACAGACTTTGGTGTGTGTTAGGTATCCACAAGATATTTACGAAGGGCGTACTGTTGTGGTCCTCCACCACGAGAAACATGCTCCCTCGGCTTTTTCAAGGGAACTCTGCCTTTGACATCGGACCGTTCTTATTTATCTTTAATGTTATGAATCTGACGTCATTAAATGCCGGTCTTGCCACATAAGGTGACGTACTCTTCTTTCAACATAAATAGTCGGTAATCTGGACATTCAATGGGCAGCTAAACGGGAAGTATTACGTGATTGTCCATTTATGTCGGGAAAATTTTTGTCATCTCCGTGACAAAAGGCAATAAAGAGTCGACATACTTCAGAAATGTAGTATGTCTAGGGCACACGGATAGATACAGATGTTGTGATATAAAGGACCATTTCATCTCCTGTAGCGATACACAAGAACCAGAAGGTATCAACAATGTCATGTATGCACAGTGTGATCAAAGGCTTTGGTCTTACAATAACAGAAGAAGAAACCTAAAACTATAATAATTAAATGTATTTGTGGAGACAACATCAAAATCAATAATCAACATGATCAACAAAGTAGAAATAGAAAATGGAATTCTTTTTAGATTCCTAAGACTCCTTTCGCTTATGCAATCAGTTTCTCGTTATTTGAAGATGTCAACGGTAAAGTTTGACGAATCCTTAAACTAAAGGAGAGAAAAATCTCATTATATCTCACTCTTTAAAGGTTCTTAGCCTGACTGTTATATTTAGAAGCAAATTGCGATTTCCGACTGGCATTTCTCTCGTTACCTAAGCATGATTTCCAACGTCAAGATACTGAATTTATGCGTTTTCCAATATTTTCAGTGTGCAATAAATAATTGAAACATAAAAATTTATGAACCAAAAGAGAAATTAATATGACAATATTATCTGTTAAACACTTGCATTAGATCTAGACTATTTATAAAGTGCATTTATGTGGAATGACACAAAACATAAAACATTACAAGTAAGCTAGAAATGATATGGATCGATTTCTTGAGAAGATTAGTGAGTGGAGGATTAAGTCAGAAACATCAGTACAAAGAGGACAAATTTACCTATAGAAAAAACACCGATGTAAAACGTATTAGTTTGTTCTGTAAAATCCAACGATTCAAATATATCACTAAAATAGATCAATGACACTCCATCACAGAAAAACAAATTATAGACATTAGTGGTGAAATTGTTATTAGTGGAATATGGGTAAAGCTGATATACCAATGTGATACCAAGAGGGGTCTATCCATAGATTTATTAGTTCTAACTAATAAACCTGTGGATTCTATCCGTATTCCGTAACCTGCAAGTGTCAAATCATGTAATGATGATGCAACAACAACAGCAGTTCATTAATAATATTTGATGCCTCGGTCCCCTGTGTACACTGAGCGGTGCGCAGCCGCATAATGCCTGTCTAAGTCCTCAACAGATGAGATAGCAAAAATTTTTAGAGACAGAAATTATAACATTTTTGGTTAATATTTATATATTGGAGTACCATGGTGCTGGAGTCAACTGTCATTTGGTAAGAACTGATATAAGTTCGATTATTTATCAAGTTTCTAAAATCCTTTTTACCGAATATTAGTAACTTAGGTATTATTTTAATGGCATAACAACGGATGCATCTCATTCACTTGAGATGCTCCTGAATGAGTGGATGTATCATAATTGGCCGTATTTATGGTGGAAATTGTATCTCAGTGATGATGTTTGACTAATAAAAAGACGAAAACTTCGGGAAAGGCATGGCATATATAACTTTGGCCACGTTGTTCGTAGGTGTTGTGTGAAACTACTTCATTCACGATTCTGTGTAGTTGAGGCTGAGGTAGCAGTATAACTCTGTCAACTTAGTGTGGTTTTATTAATTTGCAGGTAACTTATTGTTTTTGGGGACGGGAAGGGGGATGCTACTGTGTGGATGTAAGATAGCTAAATTAAAACTATCGTATATAACATTTACTTTAATATATACAGCAGTGCTATAGGCTATTATATACCGGTAGTGCAGTGTTAACGTATTGAGAAGATGATGTAGGCCTATATACTTTGCTTGTACAATGTTATTAACAAATATGGGTCCGTCTGACTGTCTGCCTATCTATTTATAGCTATATAGTCACGGAGGGTAATTATTACGCACTTTTTGGAAACTTTTATTTTGAAAAGAGCTGGAAAGTTAAATTCTAGGGTTAATATAAAATATTTGTAGATATATATAGCTTTGGAAATTTAAATTTTACAATAAGAGAAGTACTGTCGACTATAAGTAGGAAGACTGTTACAGATGTCGATTCTTCGTTGAACAGTTAAATCTGGTCTTACGTGAATACAAAGTTTATGCCAAAAATGATACTTAATCTCAGTTTTCTGTAAAGCTGCTTTCTGATTTCTGTCTATCAAGTGTCTTAACTTGCTGTTGTTTTACTTGAATCCTAGTCTGGAAGTAGGCCGTGAGCAAATAGATTATCTGAAGAAGCGTATGATGAGCTTACTGATGATTGTATCAGATGCAAACAACTACCATAAACTGAGCCTGGGCAGAATGTAGGTGTACATTTATCCCGCTGAGGCCAACAATAAGAACACCTTTTCTTCCAGCACGACTTCTTTACGATACCTGTAAAACGTAAAGAATTAACATCATTCTTTAGGTAACGAGGATATGAAGCACTCCTGTTATCTCATTTTGCCTGCGGTGCTTCATATCTTATATCTCAGATTGCTAAAGTTTTGTTTCAATCAATGTACCACCAGGTGAGATAATTGATAAAAAAACAGTACTTGATTAATGTCATTAGATACATAGAAAGCAGATTCTATGTGACAGAAATGAAGCTAAAGTGTTTACTATAACGTGCGCTTCTTATAAAGTGCTTCGGAATAATGAAAGAAAGCCACAACTCCCACATTTGGCAAGTAAGACCGATCGATGAGGTATTTCCACTGCGTGGTGTAATGCAATTTGATGTACACAACAAAGAAGAAAGGACCGGGCTAGATAACTGTTCTTTTTCCTGCTACCGCATTAATGATTTGTATTGTTTAATTATTATGTTTCCTCCCACCATGTTGACGGACATTTTGTAAAGAATGGCATCAGTAAACAACAGGTGGAAATTAAATGGAAAACTTTCAATGTCATGTATTGATTAGACAATAGCATATAATCTTCTTTAGATGATTCTGTTTTTGATTTTGTAATCTAGAAGATAAAGTCACTTTTGAAAGACGTCATACATTTGTCAAAATGCATCTTGAAAAACATTAATTTCATTTTGTCCTGCGGTTGTAGTTGTTCTCATGTTTTATTGTCTTTATCTCGGCCTCTTTCATAAGATTGCTAAAATATAAGTTCTTTTAACGGATCACCTATTCTATTGCCAATAACGGAGTGTACTTGAGCTAGCAAAGCAAGAGGTGACCAGGTATTAAATTTCAAGTTTGTTTGAGTCCCTTTCCCGCAGGCAATCTTTGTCTTTAGAATTGCCTTTTTTTAAAAGATAAAAAATGGTTTACTGATACATACTTCTTGCTTAGTTAAACCTAATCATCTCAAGAATTTGTCAAGAGTGGTTTTAGGCAATTGTTAAAATTTGCTTCTTCGTTCGGCAGAGTAAGAAAATTAGGAAGAGAAAATATAATCTGCCTTTACATCTTTAGAAGCAATAACGTTTTCTGAAGACACGATAGGACAGTATGGCTAGTACGTAAAGGAACACTAGTACAAAGAAAATATACTACGGTAATGGTAATTTTTACTTTGTTGAAATAAATATCAAAATTAATTAGTTAAACGTGTATTTAGCAGGAGATTGATAACTTTACAGGCGCAAGATAAATGTACGACTGCAAATAGTATGTCAATGCAAATACATTAATTAACAAAATAAAACAAAATTTTTGTAATATAATTCTATATCCATGTCACAAAAGGGTTTATTTGCATGTCTCCCTTTCAGAAAGAGGTGCAATCGAAAGAGTGTCTTTAATTATATTATAAACTGCTTTTATAAATGCGCAAAGTTATAAAATGTGTAAGGAGAAGGCCATGTGATCTGTTAAAAACATGCCTAGTATTAAAATTAGCGAGTAACGTTACTGTGTGGACAAAAGACCGGTTTTCTCCTTTTCACTACTATCATTTTGCTCTCATCAATCCCGCAGAGCACCCATTCCCCAGTCCAATTTTGCTGTGTCTTTTTCCTCATCCTACTCTATGAAGACCTATTCATTCCTTCTAAGCCATTATGCAACATTACATGGCATTTCAGCTGCAAACGCATAAGAAATATGTTCTAAAAGACAAATATTTGCATTGTTATTAAAAACTCCATGACAATGATAGAAGATGCATCCTTTCTTGTGCCACTTTGTCAACTGAAGAATTAATTATCAATGCAGATATTATTGCTTTATTCATTTGTGAACATATTTCAATTCAAAATTAAATAATGTTTATTGTAAATTTCCTTAGGTTGGCCACTGAGAGTTTAAGTCAATGCAAATGAGCCGACAAGAAAGTTGACACATAGCCATAGAGTACCATCACATTGCGCATGCCTCTATTCAGTTTCATTCCTCTTGCTGGCTTTTGAGTTTTTAAATTGGAAAATCCAGCTTCAACTGCCTGCATTCCTCTTCATCACTTAACTGAGACTTGCATTCTCTAAGTAATATTTTAGCAAAACGTAAAATAAAAGACAGGCTTGTTAAATTCCAGCTAGCACCTGGTACCTTTCTTTTACTTGTTTATTGATAACAACAACGAGTGTATTATTACGTATGATCTCGATTATTTTAAATATTTTGCTTGGATTTCGTTATGATGTCAAAATACTTCTTGTGCTTTTCTTCGGAACAATGAAATGGAAGTCCATGTCTTCTCCTCTTTCGTCTCCTGACTAATCAGGTACGCTACAAATATGATATCTATACGCTGACCAAAGCTAGAACTTTCTTGGTTGCGCGGTGGCAACGGCATACCCAGCATATTATTTTCTACAAGACACTATTGAAAGCACTGAAACTGAGTTATAACCTAGAAAAAGATTCCCTCTATCAAATATAATTGTAGCTTAGTTTGATCTATCAAAAATCTTTACGACATCGTGAGTGATAACTTTAATAGTGTTGATGTTTCTAAAGTCCCATTAAAGAACATTGCATTTAGCATGTCGTTGCCACCACGTAACGAAGGTCCTTATGGCCTAACGAGCGTTTCCGGTTTAGCAGCGTATTGTGCATCTGCATGTTCTGAAGCCAATTGTGTTTTTGTCACGTAATATCTTTTAAAAGATTCTCTGAAACAGAGAGTGGGCTATTGCTCAATAATTAGTACCATATGATCTCCTCTTTGTATTTAAAAGCAACTGGCATTTCACTCAAATCCTTTCTTACATTTGGTGCCTTGCTTCCTCCTTTACCTCATTTTTACTACAGTCTTTTTTAATCTTATTATAATTTCTACTAGTGGCAAGAAATGTAAAATCTTTTGGCGTTAACGTCATGAAATTTCTTTTTAAATCACACTTTTCTCCCGTTTCTATACTGATGCCTAACATTCTCTTTATCCTTATTACTCCATAGCTTTACAATGTAGTTTGACTTGCACTGCAACATATTTATATAAACTTCTACAACTATAAAAAGAGACCAGAGAATTATTTGCCACTACGTGAACTGAAACTCGTAACCTACGCTGTCCTTCAACTGTTCTGTCTAGATTGGGTGTGGGTAAACACATTTTGAGTTGAATTTCAGAATACAAACTCTTAATAATGAGTTTGTTTTGTATTTTATCGATTTCACCGACCCTCAATGCCATCTTTTGGTGTTTTTTTTGTTTATTAAGAGAAATTCTTATAGCTTTTTTAAATTGGAGTGAGTGGTCAAAATATTTATCCGTTAAGAGATAATATTTCCAGCTTTTCATATAGTTGTTCTGTGTTAGGAGCTTATGAATACAGTTGAACCGCGTTCTTATTCCTCTGCCAGGTAACATCCACGAAGTTAATAGCTTGTCTGCACGTTAAATACGGCGTTATCAATATCTGACCAGTCATTAACCTGATGATCCTTCCTTGCCATTTAATATCACAAATATCAGCAGCTTGTGGCTTGCCTATTATTCTGACAGAAGCCAGTAATAGTCTCTCCAACCGTATATATCCAGAAATATCAAAACAATACTACAAAAACTGAAAAATGAATATGTATTACACATTTGAGGGGCTATTTACAAACTTCAATAAATTGCACAATACTGCGCAATATTTCATAGCAATACATGAGGCAACTGAGACTAGATAAAAATATGATTTTTGTAGTATGTTGAAAATGAGCCAGACCATAATCCTGCCACAAATCCTTGTGATTTCACCAGTGAATACGAAGTAATACTATGTCACACATGCAACCTCATACATGAGAGGAGCCAAAAAGCCAATGCAAACTAAAGTTAAACTATCCTTAATTTATTCCTTATTTCATCTTCTTCAGTTTCGCAAATTTTATTACCTAAAGAAAGGGGAGAGTGGTGGAAATACTTCATAGACCATGCTATTAAAAAAATGTACACTGGAACAAATTGTCGTAAATAAGGAATTAAAATGTAGGTTTCCAGAACTATTGACCTTACTCTCCATAAAAGGAGTTATAACCACTGTCCGGTAGATCCACTAATAGCTCTATACTTAGGTCCCGTTCTCAGAACACCGTCAGAATAAATTAAGCTACATTTCTACCCTAATTCCTCTACCGTTTCATGACATGGTACCCCTCCCCTCTTACAAAGATGATCTAAAATGAGGAGTTGGTGAGCTTTTGAGCAACAATTTGGTCAGCTGTTTAATACGAAGCTATACATTTCTTTCCAATGCAGATTATACAATCAACATTGAAAGGTTGTTTGCTTTCACTTTGTCGATCACAACTCCTCTCATTTTAACAAAGCATAGAAAGTAGCCAGCCCTGCTGTCTTTTTCAGATTTTAATAAAGTGTTCTTACATCGTCCTTAAATTAGTAGAAGTTTGTTTTGGAGATATTCATGATCTTCCTGTCAATGTTTTTTCTTAAAGATAGTGTGATAAAACATTCTATGATTGCTCCTTGCAGTCCTTTACCAGCTTGTCGTGTATTTTCTGCTGCAAACTTTCTGTCCCGCCCATATCTCTTCATGAGTGACCCAAAACCTTTCTGTGTTACTCGTTCCAAACCGTTAATTTTGGTCCCTTAGTTCATCTAAAAACTGTAAATGGGAGAACACAATTCAAATACACTGCACTTTTTACTTTGCTTCCCGTGTTTTGTCTTTTACGAATGTTTCTTTTGTCCTTGACTGATTCTTGCTTCCCTCTGTACAGGAATTGGCTTTCCCTTTCTTTTCTCTTTCTTTTTTCTTTTTGGTAGCTTGCCTTTGTTAAAATTGTGTATCCTTACCTGGTTATTTGACGTTATTCTTTTAGTTTTTACAAAACAACTTTCTTTTAAAATATAAGATCAGAGACTTAAGGAAAAATTCTTTTTGA
>JAAAKM020006971.1:78715442-78744455 GCA_010016025.2 Alatinidae sp. Z8VKAUB7J3 | reverse complement strand
CGTTATTCTTTTAGTTTTTACAAAACAACTTTCTTTTAAAATATAAGATCAGAGACTTAAGGAAAAATTCTTTTTGAGAAACTGATTTAATATGTTGCGCTAAAAGACAAGATTTGTCAGAAAAATCAGGGAACAGTGGTTACTGAAAAATATAAATTATACGGAAGCTATGTTCTAAGAGTTCTTCTCACTTGGAGAGATTCAATTTTTAATCATCCAGATTTTGAAAAATAATTTTGTCAACATATGACTGTCTCAACTGTTGATTACATATTTATGTAAACTGTCATATAAAATACTACATTATAATTAATGCTGAATTTAATTCACAGTTTTTCTAAATGCTGAAAATTTTTGATGCACTCAACTTGTAATTTATCACTAGAGACGCCATTCATAGGAATTGCACAATGATATCAAAAGTTATCCTCCAAACAGTAAAACTACAAAACTTAATTTCATTGCATTAATGTGTAGCACGGATCTACTAGACCCTCCCTCTGTGTTCAAGGATGGAATAAAATTTCATGTCATGAGAAATGGTGTAGTATACATTTGTGCTTGTGGAACTGTCAGATGACAGGTTTCGACAGAAAATGTCATTTCTGTCTGAAAAACAAATTTCTGGTATCAAAATATAATGTCTGTCAGAAAAACGCAAGTAATGTCCATATTGTTATACACCAACAAAATCTCTTGTATTACCGGTCGATTTAGTAGATGAGTTGCAGTCAGGCGGAGTGAAAAACTGCTAAAATAAAGCTTTTAATGAATTCTTCCTTTTGCTTATGACTTAGAAGAAGGATAGCTAGCAGGGGGGTCTAGTAGGCCCGCGGCTGTCAATATTGTTTAGTAACTTTTGAATGCCTTCTTCTAGGTTGCTGAAACGTTTTGATTTTTCCTAACTTTTATCTGGCAAAGGGTTGGCAAGAAAAATCTGACTGTCACAGCCTGTGGTCTGGTCACGTGACCCTGATAAAAAAGTTTACCATATATGATGGAAACTTTCAAAGGGCTTTAACCCGAGATGTTTGTCATGAATTTTACAAAAGTTTTTTTAATTGATCTAAAATTAAGTTCTTGATTCACTTCAAACTCATTTATGCTAATTAAAAGCAAATTAGCATTAATTAGATTGTAATTATCGATTTTGATGACGTCTATTTCCACTCCTAACTTTATAACAAATCAAAAATATCCAAATATGGCTAAATGGCATTTCAAAAAATGTATAACCACATGTTACTGTTCAAAAAAATGCATATCGTGACACACGATCAGCATACCGTAAATTAGCTATTATACGCCCAGGACTCAAAAAAGCGCCCATGCTCAAATAAGCGCCCAGTTAGGCAAAAATTATTTTCACAAGCGCCTAGGTCCAAATATGCGCTCAGGTCTGGACAGCGAAGACGTGGATGCAGCAGCTCCAGAGTTTACTCCTTTAGATGCTGATACGAAGGACGATGAAGATGTATTGATTGTTTGATTGATTGATTAATTGAACGTTATGTTTAAATCTATTCTGTAGAAAGATCATGTATGTTTAGTTATCTGTTTCTTCTTTCCTTAATAAGCGCCCAGGTCCGAGCAAGCACTCATTCCGAAATAAGCGCCCACTCCAAAACCTTTAATTTTAAATAAGCGCCCAGGGCGCGTAATCGTTCATTTACGGTATTCTCTTGAAAGTCGTTTAGCTGCCATCGTTGAGACGTCTCATTTTCACTATTGGTTTCAATGTTTGTCAGAAATACTTGTGTTTCTCAAGCATTTAGAATAGAAAATCATTCTATAGCTCAAAACAGCTTTTGAGATAACTTTTGCTGTTTTTAATTCACGAAATAAACCGTAGCAACTTCTTATTTCTATCAGACTTACATGCGGTAAACATTTTTTGACTTAACTACTTTACCTTATAAAACTAATAAAAATACATATTTTACGAGAAAGTGGGCAATAAAAACATTTAAATCCAATGTCAAAGGTCTCGAAGTATATAAAACCTTAATATCAAAGTATAAAACCACGTTTTATAGCAGTTATACATGTGAAAACAGCCGCGGACCTACTACCATCTCTAACCCCCTTACCCCCCTCGCAGCACCTTGTACATGATCTCGGTCATGGTCGTGCCCGGGAACGGCTTTTCTCCGGTCAACAGCTCGAACAGCAGGACCCCGCAGGAGAAGAGATCGGAGCGGTGATCGACGGTCTTGCCGGTGAATTGCTCCGGCGACATGTAGCTCGGCGTCCCGATCATGGAACCGTGCTGGGTCAGGTTGACCGTATCCAGCCTGGCGATTCCGAAATCGGTGACCTTCACGCTGCCATCCTCGACCAGCATGATGTTCGCGGGCTTGATGTCCCGATGCACGATTCCGGAGGCATGGGCATAGTCCAGAGCGCTCAAGACTTGCCGGGCGATATCCAAGGCCTCGACCTGATCGAACTTCCTGCCCGCCTTGAAGAGGTCGGCCAGCTCTTGCCCCTCCACGAATTCCATGGCGATGAAGGGCATGCCCTCGTGCTGGTCGTAGTCGAACAGAGCGACGATATTGGGATGCAGGCAGCGACCGGCAGCGCGCGCCTCGCGGCTGAAGCGGGCCAACCAGTCCTCGCCGTCGGCCCCCACCAAGAGATCGGCACGGATGGTCTTGATCGCCACCTGGCGCTCGATCTTCGGATCGAAGCCCTTGTAGACAACACCCATCGCACCGCGACCAAGGATACCCTTGATCTCGTACTTCCCGATCTTCTCGGGTTGATCTTTATCGCTCGACGACACTGTCCGGCCCAACGCCCGCGTTCACGCCAGTTACCTAGTGTGGATTGTGGATTTGAAGCACCTCAAGGTAACAGCCCCAATAGAGGGAGGAACTTCAATACCAGCACACTAGTCCTCGATCATCTTCATCGCATTATCGAGGCTGCGCCGCATGCGATTTAGCGATGCGGTCAGCGAGCCGATTTCGTCCCGGCTCTTCGCCTGTACCTCGGGCACCTCGAGATTACCCATGCTCACTTCGCTGGCTACATTCGAAATCCTTACCACCCGTTTGATCACTATATAGTGAAGGGCGAGGTTCAATATCAGGAAGACTACCACAAAGACCGCGATCAGGGCGCCCATGAAGATCACAAACGTGCGTTCTGCACGCTCCAGGGGGACGGCCATGGGAACCGAGACGATCTGCGCGCCGATAATCTCGTTCAACTTCCACCCGAAGCCGTTCTCGGTGCCATAGACCGCGACCATGGAGGCCGGAGCGGCCTCGGGCGTGCTATGACAGATCAGGCAGCCCTCATCCGTGATCTGGATCGGCCGCGACAGGGTCAGAATCTGGCCGTCGGCGGTATCCAGCACCTCGATCATTTCCTTACGATCGGGGTCGGCCCGAAAGGCCTCGATCAGCCCCGTCTCCCACTCGTTTGCCTTGTCGCTCAGGTTGGTTGGGTTGAGCGCAGCCTCCTTGTAGCTGAAGGCGGGAAAGGATTCCTGCAGGGCGCGAAAGTTGGTCTGCGCGGCGAACGAGGGGACGGTATGGGGAAGGAACTGGTGGCTCGACTGGCTGGCCAGAAGGGGACGAATTTCCTGAGCCGTATAATCGCGGATCGCCTGAGCACTCTCGCGCATGATCCGCGCGTTCTGTATCACCTCTTCGCGCGCGTTCTCCTGCACGATATGATAGGATACAGCACCCGTCAGCCCAAGGCCGACCAGGAAGATGACCAGCAGGGTCACATTGAATTTCGTTCGCAGACCCATGAGGACCTCACTACTCCCGGAACGGCCCGACAGACTTCGCAGCGGCGCGAAATGCCGCTACACTGGATTGGGTACGTTTCCTGTTGGATAGGTATTTGTCAAACACATCCGTGGATAACCGCCATGATCCGGGCGGCCCTGACCCGACCCGCCGGAACCACTCTACACAAGGCCCCACGAGACGCATGAGAACAATAGCAAAGTTGCTCACCTCTGTCCTTTTGGCCCTGGCCTGCCTCGTCGCCGGCGATGGCGTTCCGGCGCAGGCGGCCGGCGCCAAGGTGGCACTGGTGATCGGCAACGGCGGCTACCGATTGCACGACCCGCTGACCACGGCAGCGCGGGACGTCTCGAAGGTTGCCGACTCTCTGCGTGCCCTTGGCTTCGATGTGATCGAGCAGCAGAACCTGAACAACGGCGGCTTTCGCGCCGCCCTCAACGCCTTCTCGGAGCAGCTTCGACCCGGCGATTTGGCGCTCTTTTACTTCATGGGCTATGCGGTCCAGGTCAAAGGCCGCAACTTTCTCCTGCCCATCGGCGCCGAGCTGCGTCGAGAGTTCGATCTCTTGACTCGCGGCATCACGCTGGATGCGGTCAGGCACCTGATGGAAGCGGCGAAAACCCGCGCCAACTTGATCCTTCTAGACGCCTCCTACCCGGACCGTGTCTCGGCCAGCCAAACTTGGGCCAGCGCCGGCCTCGCCGAATCGCCGTCCGGGAGCGGTCAGACACTGATCGCCTACGCGGAGTGGCCGGGCAAGGAAATCGCACCGCCAGCGGAGGACCAGGGCAGCCTCTTCGCCCATGAACTGGCCCATGTTCTGGGGCAGCCGGTGATCGATCTGGGCACCGCCGTCCGGGCTACGATCGGCCGAGTCGAGGTTGCCAGCGGCGCGGAGCAGAGACCGTGGATCGATCCCACGTTTTCAGGCTCGATCCCGCTCGACGCGGACCGCATCGCCGCAAACCCTGAGACCCTGGAGCCCGAACCCGACGATCCGCCGACAGCGCCGGACGACAGCACCTCCACCACTTCGGAAGGGGAAGATGACGGAGCGACGCCGCCGGAACCGGACAGTGGCGAAGAGACGGCCGCGCTTCCGCCGCCACCGGATCCTAAGGCCGAGGATACCGCCTCGGTGCCCGAGGTTGAACCTGAGCCGGAACCCGAGCCCCCCGGAATCGTTTTCGAACGGAGCCTGAGTCCGGCGGAGCGCGGCAGGATCCAGCAAGATCTTCGGACCCTCGGCCTCTACAAGGGGGGAATCGACCGCAGCTTCGGATCGGGAACCCGCAAGGGGATCAGGAAGCTTCAGGCCGGCCTCGGCGAGGATCAGACCGGGAGACTGACGGAGACCCAAGCCGCGGCGCTTGCCGAGCAGGCCGAGCAGCGCCGCGAGGAGGTCCGGGCCAAGCAGGCGCTCGAGGACGAGGAACGCAAGGCGGCTGAAGCGCGGCGCAAGGCCGAGGAAGAGGAAGCCGCCAAGAAGGCGGAGGCCGAAAAGAAGAAAAAGCAGAAACAAGCCGCCACACAGCCCGCACGCCCCCTCACCGAGGTGGAACGCGTGATCCAACTGGCGGAGAAAGGCAATGCGAAGGCCCAGGCAAACCTGGGGGTCCGCTATTTTCACGGACGCGGGGTCGAGAAGGACTACGCCAAGGCGCGCCAATGGTACCTCAAGGCCGCCGAACAGGGAGAGACGTCCGCGCAGACCAATCTCGGCTTCATCTACTTCAACGGCCATGGCGTGAAGAAAGACCACGCGATTGCGGCGAAGTGGCTCCGGGCGGCGGCCGAGCAGGGGCAGCGCGAGGCGCAGTACAACCTCGGTTTGCTGTACGAAAACGGCTCCGGCGTGCCGAGGAGCTATGACGAAGCGGCGAAGTGGTACAAGCAAGCGGCCGAGCGGGGCATCGACGAAGCCAACCGTCGGATTGATTCCCTCAGGTCGAGAAATCTGGTGCAGTAAAGCGGCAGGCCGACACCGGATCCGCAGGACTCGCTTTCCGCTGCCAAAAGCACCCAGATCGCGCGGTCCCTGAGCCCAACGCCGTATTTCATCTAAGGGCTTGCCTGAAAGAGGGTATCGCTGCTTTGCTTGGTACAGTGACCTGGATGGAGGCTCAGCGCGACCATGGCATCAGAGAGTGTGATCGACGTCGACGAGTTCCTGCAGCCGATTTCGGAAGAGGCGCCTTGCGGCAGCGACGTCCGAGACGATCCCTCGCCCACCTCGATCTATCAGCAAGCCAAGGGCGCGCGCCTCGACGCGCGCAGCCGGGAGCGCCAGCTCGAGGCCAGTGACGATCCCGACGCCGAGCTGGCCGACTGGCGGCCGGTTCAGGTCGCCGGGCTGGAAGCTCTGCGCGACCACGCCAAGGATCTCGAGATCGCGGCCTGGACGGTCGAGGCGCTGGTACGGCGGGAGGGTTTCGCCGGCCTGCGCGACGGATTCCGGCTGATCCGCGGCCTGGTCGAGACCTTCTGGGACGGCCTCTATCCGCTCGAGGAAGACGAGGGTCTGGTCGATAAGGTCGCGCCGCTGGCGGGGCTCAACGGCGAAGACGCCGACGGCCTTCTGATCGCGCCGATCCGGCGCATGCCGCTCACCGAAATGGGGAGCTTCGGCGAGCTGGCCTGGTACCACTATGTGCAGGCCAGCGACCTGACCCTGATCGAGGACGAGGAGCGAGTCGAGCAGCTCAAGGAGGCCGGCCATGTAACCCTCGACCAGTTCGAAGTCGCGGCGAAGGAGAGCGGCGAGACCTTCTACCGAAACCTGGTGGACGACCTGAAGGCCGCCATGGAGGAGTTCGCCGCGTTGAACGCGGCGCTGGAGGAGCGTTGCGGCGACCAGGCGCCCTCCTCCTCTCAAATCCGCAATGCCCTGCAGGACTGTCTCGATACGGTCCTGAAGATCTCCAAAAACATTCTCCCGCAAGACGAGGACGAGGAGGAAGAAGCGGGGGATGGCGCGGCGGACGGTGAAGAGAGCGGCGACGCGGCCGGCGAAGCCGCTTCCGCGCCCCGCAAGAAGACCATGGCGATCGGCGAGGTGCAGTCCCGGGCGGAGGCCTTCCGGGCGCTCAACAAGATCGCCGAGTACTTCCGAAAGACCGAGCCCCATTCGCCGATCTCCTATGCGCTCGAGCAGGCCGTGCGCTGGGGCAACATGGAGCTTCCCGACCTCATGAAGGAGCTGATCAACGACGACACGACCCGGCAGCAGTTCTTCTCGCTGACCGGTATAAAGCAAGGCTCCAGCGACGAGTGATCGCCCGCACGCATCGAAGGGAAGCGGGGATAAGGATGCGGGAGACGGTTTCCACGCTGGTTCCAACGCTGGTTCCAACGCTGCCCGGCTAACTTGCAGCTCGAGTTGATCACTGACAGGACGGACGGCAGGACCCCACACCGACGGCGCAGGTCACTCGCGTTCGACCGACGGCACGCCGAAGACCCTACGCCGACAGACCTTTAGTCCGAATTGGAAGGCATAGCTGAGAGGTTTACCCGATCCAGCGAGACGGCGTATAGTGGCTCAGTTTGAGAGACTCAACAATCCTCAACAGCGAGGCGGGATCTGGTCATGGAAAGTGTACAAAGCAAGCTTGAACGTGTTCGCAAACCACGCGTGCACATCAAATACGAGGTCGAGACCGAAGGCGCGGTGGTCGAGAAGGAGCTGCCTTTCGTTGTCGGCGTCCTGTCCGATCTTTCGGGCAACAACCCAACCGAGCAGTTAAAGCCACTCAAGGATCGGCGCTTCGTCCAGATCGATCGTGACAATATCGACGACGTCATGCGGCGCATGACCCCGGGCCTGGCCCTGAAGGTCGAAAACACGCTGAAGGGCGACGGCAGCCAAATGCCGGTCGAGCTGAAGTTCAACTCTATGGAAGATTTCGAGCCCGGCGCCGTGGTGCAGCAGGTCGAGCCGCTGCGCAAGTTGCTGGAGACCCGCAACAAGCTGCGCGACCTCCTGACCAAGGTAGATCGCTCCGAGGATCTGGAGGCTTTGCTGGAGAAAGTTCTCCAGAATCCCGACGATCTCGAGAAGCTCAAGTCCGAGCTCGGTATTGAAGGTGACGCCGGCGGGGACGCCGATGAAGAGAAGGAGTCCTAGTGATGGCTGAAGAACAAGCCCAAGCCGGCGGCGCAGCCGCCGAGGAGACCGTCGAGGAGGTCAGTCTGCTCGACCAGGCAGTCGCCGCGACCAAAAAGACCGAGCCCGATCAAGCCAAGGACTTGATCAAGAACCTGGTCGAAACCGCGCTGGACGGTACGGTCAGCTATGACCGCAACATGACCAAGACCGTCGCCGCGGCGATCAGCCAGCTTGATGAGGCGCTGTCGAAGCAGCTCGCGGCCGTTATGCACGCCCCGGAGTTCAAGAAACTCGAGGGTAGCTGGCGCGGCCTGAAGTACATGGTGATGAACACCGAAACGTCGCGGACCTTGAAGATCAAGGTTATGAACGCCTCCAAGAAGGACCTGCACAAGGACCTCGACAAGGCGATCGAATTCGACCAAAGCGAGACCTTCAAGAAGCTCTACGAGAACGAGTTCGGCACACCGGGCGGCGAGCCCTATGGCGCCTTGATCGGAGACTACGAGTTCGGGACCCATCCCCAGGACATCGAAACGCTCCAGTACATGTCGAACGTCGCCGCGGCGGCCTTCTGCCCCTTCGTCTCCGCCGCCGGGCCGAGCATGTTCGGCTTCGACAGCTGGAACGAGCTATCCAAGCCGCGGGACCTGGAGAAGATCTTCGAGTCTCAGGAGTACATGAAGTGGAACGGCTTCCGGGATTCGGAAGATTCCCGCTTCGTCAATCTGGTCATGCCGCGCGTCCTCAGCCGGGTCCCCTATGGCGCCGACACCAAGCCCATCGACGAGTTCGAGTACGAAGAAGCGCCGAGCAGCGCGGAGGGCGCCGCCAAGCCGATGGATCACGATGACTATTGCTGGATGAACGCGGCCTATGTGATGGGCACCAAGATGACGGAAGCCTTCGCCAAGTACGGCTGGTGCACGGCGATCCGCGGCGCCGAGGGCGGCGGCCGGGTCGATAACCTGCCGACGCATCTGTTTCAAAGCGATGACGGCGATCTGGACTCCAAGTGTCCGACTGAGATTGGCATCACCGACCGGCGCGAGGCGGAGCTCAGCAAGCTGGGCTTCCTGCCCCTGTGTCACTACAAGAACACCGACCACGCGGTGTTCTTTGGCGCCCAGACGACCCAGAAGCCGAAAAAGTACGATCGGCCGGAAGCAACCGCCAACGCGGCGATCTCGGCGCGCCTGCCCTACATGATGGCGACATCGCGCTTTGCCCATTACCTGAAGATCATGGCGCGGGACAAGATCGGCTCCTTCATGGAGGCGGAGGACTGCGAGAACTGGCTCAATCGCTGGATCCAAAACTACACCAACTCCAATGCCTCTTCGGGTCAGGAGATGAAGGCGCGTTATCCGCTTCGCGAGGCCAAGGTCGAAGTCCGGGAGATTCCGGGCAAGCCCGGATCCTACAACGCGGTCGCGTGGATGCGGCCCTGGCTCCAAATGGAGGAGCTTACCACCTCCATGCGCATGGTCGCGCGGATCCCACAGAAGAGCTAGGCCCCCGCGGGGCCTGACCGAGTGCGGTCGGGCCCCGTGGCCAACCTGGTCCTTCCAGCATGAGGCAGGGCGAGTCACGTGGATCACAAGGGCCCGCCTGATCACGGCGGCGCCGGTCCGGGACTGTCGGACCGGAGCGCACCCGGGACGGAGAGCGTCCGTCCGGCCGAGGCACTGAGTGGCCGTGGTCACATCGATCTGTTCCTGCGGGAGGCCAATCCGGTCGAAGCCATTCGCCTTTGGCTTCATGTGGCGACGATCACCGCATCAGGCGCGGCGGCGACCAAGTCCGACGCATCGGGGCTCGTGTTGAGCCGAACGTTCACATCGCTGCGGGTCAGCTCCCCTTCCAGGTTCGTGATCAGCCCGCCGAACTCGGCTCTTTCCGGGAGCGCCTGGGCCAGCAGCGCCTGGCCGCCCAGCCGACCGCCGCGCTCGTAGAGCGTGACCTCGTGTCCCCGTCCGGCGGCCACCAGCGCGGCCTTCATCCCTGCGGGACCGCCGCCTACCACCGCCACCCTCTTTGTCCGCGCGGCGGGTTGGAGCGTGCCGTAGTCCAGCTCGCGCCCGCTTTCCGGGCGCTGGATGCAGGACACCGAGAAACCCAAGTTGCGGTGCCCGATGCAGGCCTGGTTGCAGCCGATGCAGGCGCGGATCTGCTCGGCCCTGCCGTCCCTGGCCTTCTCGACGAACTCGGGATCGGAGAGGAAGGCGCGGACCATGCCCACGAGATCGGCCGCGCCGCTGGCGACGGCCTGCTCGGCGATTTGCGGCTGGTTGATGCGGCCGGTCACCAGGATCGGCGTATCGGCCACCTCGCGCACCGCGCGGGCGAGGCGCAGCGGCCCCTCCGAGGAGACGAACATGGGCGGCACGATCAGGGACGCGCCGGCCAGTGTATGGGTGCCGCCCACGGCGACGCTGATGTAGTCGGTCAGGCCCTCTTCGGACATGGCCTTGCAGACCGGAAGCGAGTCCTCCAGGCGGAGCCCGTCCGGGTCGTCATCTTCGGGCACGATGCGGAACCCGATGATGGGCCCATTTCCCGCGGCAGCCCGCATGGCGGTCAGGGTCTCGCGCAGGAAGCGCAGCCGATTCTCCGCCGATCCGCCATAGCGGTCGCTGCGCAGGTTGGTGCGCGGGCTGAGGAACTGGGCGTGCAGGTAGCCCATGCCCACCAGCACTTCGATGCCGTCGCAGCCGGCCCGAGCCATGCGCTCGGCGGCCGAGGCGAAGTGACCGATCATGTCCTCGACCATATCCGTGGACATCTCTCGCGGGACGATGTGCCAGCGCTCGTCCGGCAGGGCCGAGGGCGCGATGGCGACTTCAAGGCTGCCGTCGATGGAGTGCCCGCGCGCGCGGCCCTGATGGTAGATCTGGCCGATCAGCCGACAGTCGTGGGATCCGGCCAGGGCCGCCAGCCGCTCCAGGCGGGGAATGCAACTGTCGTCGGAGGCGGTCAGGGTCGCGTAGGGCTGGTCGTGCAGGGGCGTCACCGAGTGCGCCTCGGTGACCATGCCGGCGATGCCGCGGCTGATGCGGGCCTCGTAGTAGGCGTAACCCTTGTCGCCGACCGTTCCGCGTTCGGACATACCGGTTCCATGCGGCGCCAGGATGATGCGATTCTTGAAACGCCGCCCGCGGATTTCCAGGGGCTCGAACAGGTGGGGAAACCGGGTCATGACGAAGAAGCCCTCTGGTGAAAGGTTGTGGCGGAGTCAGAAATCCACGCGGGTGGGCGAGACCGCCCAGATGACCTCGGCGGGTGCGTCGCCCACGTTGATCAGGTTGTGCGGGCGGGCCAGGTCGTGCGCGTAGCTGTCGCCCTCGAACAGCGTGTAGGTCTCGCCTTCGATTTCCAGTACGACCCTGCCCGTGGCGATGTAGCCGCAGACATGGCCGACGGCGGCCGTGCCGTCGGGCCTGAACTTGCCGCCGGGCGAGATGCGCGAGAGCCCCATGCAGAGGTCGAGCCCCAGCGTGCCGGACAGCAGGAAATCCTCGTAGCCCAGGGACTCGGTATCGAAGCTGTAGCCCTTGGAAATACGTCGCCGGCTTTGCGAGCGTACGACGATGCCCCTTTCCCGGTCGTCGAGCCCGGCCTCGGCTGGAAAGAACCAATTGACCTCGACGCCCAGGGCTTCGGCCAGCCCCTCGAGGGTGCCGAGGGAGGGACGGACCTGGTCCCGTTCGATCTGACTGAGGTAGCCGTGCGAGCGGCCCGAACCGCGGGCCAGATCCCGGAGCGTCAGGCCCTTGGCCCGGCGCAGCTGGCGGATTTCCTCACCGAGACTGACGGCCTCCCGCGACTGAGCGCCGGCTTCCACCTGAGATGCTCCAATCTCATTATTCATGGCAAAAGTTCGTAGTTAATGGTATTATCAAGAGTATAATCCGGTGTTTATCGAACATTCAAGCAGTAATGTTCAATAGATGAGCTGATGAGGAGGTCTGGTGATGCGCCACTACACCACCGAGGAGCTAGGCTTGGACCCTGCGGATATCGGCCCCGATGCCGATCCCCTGCGCGGACTGCCGCTGCACAGCTATTGCGACCCGGCGTTCTTCCGCTTCGAGTTGGAGGCGATCTTCGATCGCTGCTGGCAGTACTTCTGCCCCACCGAGCGGGTGGCGCGGCCCGGTGACGTGGCCACCGGCACCGTCGGGCGAACGCCGGTGATGGTGACCCGTGACCGCGACGGCGCCCTGCATGGGCTGGTCAACATCTGCCGCCACCGGGCCTACCGGGTGATCGACGGCGACCGCAGCGACTGCAAGCTTCTGCGCTGTCCCTATCATGCCTGGACTTACGCGCTGAACGGCGATCTCGTGACGGCCCCTTCGAGCGGGCAGGAGGAGGAGTTCCACAAATCCGCTCATGGGCTGAAGCGGGTCTCGGTGGAGGTCTGGGGTCACGCGGTCTTCGTGAATCCCGACCCCGGCGCCACGCCGCTGCACGAGACCCATCCCGAGATCAGGGCCTGGACCAAGAGCAAGGGCTTCCACACCGAACCCGGACACTACAAGCTCTATCGGGAGGCGGTGAGCGAGCAGCGCTCCAACTGGAAGCTCTGGTACGACAACGGCACCGAGTGCTACCACTGTCCGACGATCCATGGTCGGTCTTTCGCCGAAGCCTTCGATACGAGCCCCGACAACGCGGTCTACGACCTGTCGGGTCAGCTCACCTCCTATCATTTTCCGACCGCCCAGGCGGTGTCGCCGGACCTGCTGCGCTCGGCGACCTACCGCTCGTTCCAGCTCTTCCCCGGCTGCCAGATGATCCAGCAGGACGACATCATGATCCAAGGCCGTATGGTGCCCTTGGCGGTGGATCGGGTGCGCTGGATTGTCCATTACCTGGTCGAGGAGGGCGCCGATCCGGCCCGTGTCGAGGCCTGGATCAAGCTCTGGAACGAGACCTACGATGAGGACGCCCGGGTCACAGAGGTCCAGCAGGCCAACATCGAAAGCGGCCAGGCGCTGCCTTTCCGCTATGTGGGCGGCCGCGAAGGCCCGGCGATACACATGAACAAGGTGATCCGTCAGGCCTATGGCGAAGCTCTCGGCATCACCCCACCGCCCGTCGCGACCGCGGCCGAGTGAGCACGGCGGCTGGCTCACTCGTCGACCTAAGCCAGATCGCCTCGTCCCGAGCTGTCAGCGCGCGCCGGAGCGCCGCCAGGGCAGGGTCGCCAGATCGTCCATCTTGGCGCGGATCACCGGATGGTCGGGGGCCAGGGCGAAGGCCCGGCGATAGTCTTCGGTGGCCCGGCCGAACTCGAAGAGGAGCTGGTGTGCGCGGCCGCGGTTGTAGTACGCGGCGGCGAAATCCGGGGCCAGGCTGATCGCCCGGTCGTAGTCCGCGATTGCCCGGCGGTGGGCACCGAGATGGTCCAAGGTGATCGCCCGGTTGTAAAAGGCGAGGGGGTCGAGCGGGTCGAGGCCGATCGCCGCGGTGTAGTCCTCGAGCGCGCGCGCCGGCTCGCCGGCCGCCGCATGGCTGTTGCCGCGACTGTTGTAGGCGCGGGCGAGACCGACCCGATCGAAACCGCCGGCGCGGATTGCCCGCGACAAGACTTGGATCTTGATTTCATGATCGCTCGAGGCGCTGCCGGCCGCGAACATCGGCGACTGGGCCTCGGCAGCGCCGCTGACGAAAAGAGCCGAGAGGGCGAGAAAGGCAGCCGCCCAATGGTGCCGTCCCAAGGTCATAGCAGTAGCCCCAGGTCTTTCATCTTCTGCTTGGTGATCGGGTGATCGGGCCACAGCTCGTAGGCCTTGATGTAGTCCTTCACCGAGGCCTCGTGACGGTCCAGGTCGGCGTAGGCGTTGCCCCGGTTGAAGTAAGCTTCGGCGTAGTCCGGCTTGAGGCGGATCGCGGTCGAGTAATCCTCGATGGCGCGCTCGTTCTCACCCAGCTTGCGGTAGGTGAAGCCGCGGTTGTAATAGGCTTCGGCGAAATCCGGCTTGAGCTTGACCGTGGTGGAGTAGTCCTCGATCGCGCGCCTGGGCTTGCCCAGCGCCACATAGGCGATGCCGCGGTTGTTGTAGGCATCGGCGTAGCCGGGCGCCAGGCTGATCGCCCGGTCATAGTCGGCGATCGCGCGTTCCAGCTCGCCCAGCTTGCGGTACACGATGCCGCGGTTGTTGTAGGCGGCGGGATCCTCCGCCTCGAAGCGAATCGCGTTGCCGTAGTCCTCGATCGCCTGCGCGCTGTTGCCCAGCGTGGCGTGGGCGTTGCCACGGTTGTAATAGGCCTTGGCATAGCGGGCGTCCAGGGCGATCGCCCGGTCGTAATCGAGGATCGCGCGCGACAGATCGCCCAGCTCGTCATAGGCGTTGCCGCGGTTGTTGTAGGCGCCCGGATCGTTCGGCTTCAGTGCGATCGCGGCGCTGTAGTCCTCGATCGCCTGTCGGACCCGGCCGAGGTTGTAATAGGCGTTGCCGCGGCCGGTCAGAGCCGACGACAGCTTTGTCGGCCTCAGGCGCCCGGACTCGATGGCCCGGCTGAGGAGGCTGATCGCCGCCTCGTAGTTGCCCCGTTCGAAGGCGACCATGCCGTCGATGAGCGGATCCGCCTGCAGCGGCCTGGCCAGCCCAAGGCACAGCAGCAGGACCACCAGCGGAACCAGCGCGCGCCGCGGCCGGCCGGTCCGGTCCGGCTCGGAGCAAAGGCGGTACGGCCCCACGAGGAATCTCATCCCTAGGTCCCCAAAGTCCGCTGCGAAGCGAGAAAAGCCGGGCAAGCAAAATCCTTCGTTTCTGGCAGGCCCCGGCTCGGCCGCGCCAAACGACTCCATCCCCAGGCCAATATATCCGCCGCGCAGGGGAGAAGGCTAGCCCTAAACCCAAGGGAACCAATAGCTTCGCTCGAGCTCGTGGAGTCTCGATGGGTCGCCTTCAGAATTTGCCGTAGGAAATCACACCAAATTGAGCGACCCTTTCGCGTTCTTCCATACAATGATGCCAATCTGGACGGGGTGACGCAGGGGATGACTGAACGGGAGCCGGGTTGCGGGGCTTCGGCCGCCGCCGATGAACGACGCCTCGCGATGAAGTTCGGGACGGGCTTCCTCGACGAACTGGTCGACTGGCTGTTCGACCGCCATGGTGTCGCGGTTGCCATGGTGGGGCAGCTGGAGGTCGGGTCCACCGATCGCTTGAGAGTAGTCTCGTCGAAATCCCGCGAGTCGGTCTCCATGCCGGGCGGCTACGCCCTGACCAACACCCTCTGCGAAAGGGTCGTGCATAGGGGGGAGGAGGACTGCCAGCTCCAAGGCCTGCGGGAGCGCTTCCCCGGAAACGCGTTTCTTATGGAGAATTCGTTGGAGAGCTACGTCGGTGTTCCGATCGTGGATTCCAACGAGATTCCCATCGGCGTGTTCTGCATCTACAGCGACCAGGCCCTTGCGGATCCGCAACCGATCTTCCGCTCCCTGCGCCACTATGCCGGTCGCATCGGACATGAGCTCGATCGAATGGAGAGCCTCGAGACGCTTCAGGCCATCGTCACCGGAACCTCCTGCCTCACCAGCAATGAGGCCCTGCAGAAACTTGCCCTAGCGGCTTCCGACGCGCTTCGCGCCCGGGTCTGTTTCATCGGCGAATGCATCGATGACGATCCGGATCATTTCCGGGTCGTCGCGTTCAGCCATCAAGGCGCGCTCGTGCGCGAGCTCGAAGGCAGGCTGAACGCCTATGACAATACACCCTGCCTGTCCCTCAAGGATCAGGACAAGATCGTGTTTCCGCGCGATGTCCGCAGGTCGTTTCCGGGCAACGTGGGGCTCGAAGAGCTTTCGGCGGAAGCCTATGTCGGCACCGTCTTGGAAGACGGTGCGGGCCAGGTAATCGGGCACATCGCGGTGATCCACGACAGCCCCTTCAACGACCGCATCATCAAATCGCCGATTCTGGAGGCATTTGCGACCCGGGCCGCCAGCGAGCTCGCCCGGCAGCGCGCCGAAGAGCGGCGCCAGAACGCCGAGCTGTCCCTGGTCGCCAGCCATAAGATGGAGAGCTTGGGCCTCATGGCCGGCGCGATCGCGCACGACTTGAACAATCTGCTGGTCGGCATGTTGGGCAATGCCGAGTTGGCCCAGGACAGGCTGGCGGAGCCTGAGGCGGTTTCCTCGCACCTTACCTCGCTGGAGCATAGCGCGCTGCGCGCCAAGGGAATGATCAGGCAGTTGCTCGATTTCGCCGGCAACGATCTCGACCAGGATCGCAAGATCGTCGATCTATCCGCCGTGGCGCTCGAGGGCCGGCAACTGATCCCCGCCTCCCTCTACCCCCACGCGCGGGTCGAGCTGCAGGCGCCACCGGCCCCTCTTCAGATCGAGGCCGATCCGATCCAGTTGACCCGCGTGGTCCTGAACCTTGCGATGAACGCGCTGGAAGGCTTGCCCGACGGGGCCGGGTCGGTTCGGATTGCCACCAGATCCGTCTCACTGTCCGACAGCGAACGCGCGAAGCTCCTGTTCGGCGGCGAGGGGCTGCCGGGGGACTGCGCCCTTCTCGAGGTGACCGATGACGGCTCGGGGATAGATGCGGCCGCCATGGCCAAGGTCTTCGATCCTTTTTTCTCCACCAAGCCCGATGGCCGCGGTCTCGGCTTGTCGGTGGTACAGGGTATCGTCAAGTCCCACGGCGGCGCCGTCTCCCTGACCACCCTGGAGGGCCGGGGGACCACTGTATCCATCTATTTTCGACGCCTCGAGGCTGGCGCGGAAGCGCTGCTGGCCGAACCCGCTACGAGCCGGGGTGCGGTAAACCGGAAAGCCGGGCTCAGGGCCCTGGTGGTGGACGACGAAGCGGAGGTCCGCTCGGTGATTGGGCAGCAGCTCAGGCTGCTCGGCTGCGCGACCGAGCTGGCTGGTTCGGGCAAGTCGGGTCTGGCCCGCTTGACCGAAGGTGGAGATTTCGACTGCGCGCTGATCGACGTGACCATGCCCGAGATGGACGGATGGGCCGTGCTGACGGCGCTGCACGAGCTGCGGCCCGGTCTCCCGGTTCTCATGATGAGCGGCTACGCCGACGCCGAGAAGATCGGCCGCATCGAACCCGGCGGTGCCGTGAGTTTTATCGCCAAGCCCTTCGGCCGAAAGGAACTATCGGAGAAGCTCTGGGCGCTGCTGGATCGTAGCGCGCTTTAGCGGGCCGATCGATCTCGTGGCGCGTCCCGCCAGCTAGGCGGCGGCGTAGATCCCCGCCGCCTTGACGTCGTCGCCGACGTAGGACTCGAACTGCTTGAAGTTGACTTCGAAGCGCTTGGTCAGCTCGCGAAGAAGAAGTTTGAACAAAAATGTGATGACAGTACCAGAGTACTATGCCAGTGCTACGTTAGCCTAGTCAATCTTCTCCTGATACTTTTATGTTGCAAAGTAAAACAACTTTTGTGTGCCACACCCTCTTTATCTATTAACATTTACGTCCTTACTAAAGACTGCATCATGTTCAGGTATAAATCTAGGGGGACAAGGCGGTGAAACCACACCTGCCCTCTTCCCTGCCAACAAAAGTGTACCCTCTTCCTAGCCAAAAAGGTGCCCTCTTCCTAGCCAAAGAAATTGTGCCCACTTCTTTGCGAGAGAAACTGTGTCCTCTTCCTAGCCAAAGAATTTTGTGCCTCTCCCTAGCCCCCCAAATTGTGCTCTCTTTCTAGCCACAGAAATTTCCCCCTATTCCTAGCCAAAGAAACTATGCCCTCATCCTAGCCAAAGAAGTAGTGCCCTCTTCTTTCCCAGAGAAAATGTGCCTCATTCTAGCCCAAGAAATTGTACCCTCTTTACAGACTCATATTTCATGTCTACACGTTAGTAATGTGTATGCCAGCTGGGCTGTAACTTTACCAATAGAAATTTGAATTCTAGACGTAAGAGCTGTGGACCAGGCAGCCATAGAGCCTTCGTATCATTTTAAAAGTTGCCAAGGTGCAACTTTATCTTGGTCCCCTTTTTCCAGAAGTCAGCACTCCCTTTCTGAGAAATATGAATAAAAGATACCTTTTACTGAGTTAAGTGTATGTTTTCTTGTCCTAATATGATGAAACAATATGAAAGAGCAAACATGCTGTGATTTGGGACTAATGTGTTGCACATGTTCCTTGCTAACTATATATCTGTCATGGCTAGACTGGAGTACAATACAAGCAAATCATCAACAATCTAAAAGTTTTAAAATTATTGTACCTTAAAATTATAATTTAAACTTTTGAACAATGGTGTATTATATACAATATACCAAAATGACAACATGAAAGCAGTTTTGGGAGACCAAGTTCAAACAATCAATCAGTTTCACAGAATAATTCAGTAATTTTCATGTTTCATATATCCAGCAGAATTTTCGATTTTTTCTAACACAAAGGAAGGAAACCCTGGAGAGAGAATGAATTGACAAATTGTTAGTATGTCTACGAAAAGTAGTCTTGAGCTACTGGCTGCCAAAGTGAGCATGTAATGTGATACCCTGTCATGTGTAAGCAGCATCATAGCTTCTGGCACTGAATAATCAGCTGCAATATTAATGTAATTATAGAAGACAATATGGATATTGTATTGCATATGGAGCTCAGGAGGTATAAATTAGTGTCACCAGAGGTTTGTAGTTTGATGGGGAGAGGTTTCAGAGCTACATCATCACCTATTTAAAAGTGATCATTTTTGTTAACTGGTACCTGGAGAGGGCATCTAAACTCCAACTCTGTTTGGGGGGCTTTCACAACCTATCCACGCCCCCATGGCCTTCACCGCTGTCATATGATTCTGTATTTTCTCTATTCAGAGTCAAGGACCCAAGTTAGGGAGGTCACCTCAAGGTAATACTAACCATAAAAAATCATGTACAAAAAGGCAGTACTGTTTCCTGTTCATATACAGTTAGCTTTCTGCAGGCTCTCTATGATCAGACCACCAGTGAGATCAAAGTCCATAATAATGTCTCTTATACCAAGAATCAGCTTTTTTCTGTTGCAACAGAGCAACCTATAAGATTTAGTTCATATATCATCAATCCCATAAATTAAAATTAACTACCCTGCTACAGGTGGAAAATTCACCACTTAAAACGAACATGATTCTATATAGTCTTATACCTATTCAAATTCCAGCCACACTGTTTATCATTTAGACACTCTCAGATAAAGAAATATTCCAAAGAGTGTTTTGTTCTCCATTCACCTTTAGGTATACACATTGAATACGACCAATATTGATCTCTTCCGAGTTTACTATTATTCAAGCATTCTGGAAAGGCCTACCAGGCGTCCCCTCTCCCCCCCAACCCCCCCGAACTCCTTAAAACTCACAAAAACGTCCTTCGCACAGCGCACAAAACAGAGGTAGGAGTTACATTTATCTCACCACACACAAGTTCAAAGTCAACACCTTTTTATGATTTTCACGTGGAAGAAATGTGACATCTGAATGGTAAGTTAACTAAGAACCGGTTCACAGTGAAATCTCATGGCCGTCAAAACCGCGACTGTGTACCTCCCAGAAATAAACAAGCACTTGAACCCACAAATGCAAAGTTTCTTGTCCCCATTTTGAAATACAAATCTGTAAGAGCCTTGTGTTTAGTGCTGTTGGGTTATACCTGGGCGCTCGTTACCTGCGATTGTGCATTGCACTGTTTGGATGACTCCTACCGTGCATCTACTGTCGGCTTTGTGGAATAGAGGCAACATACAAACATACCTTGGAATCCATCGTCTTGCTGTCACCGCACAATATGAAGTTTTTCAACCACAACGTCCCTAGTCGCAATAAAAAGCATTTGATAACTCACTGCTTGCTGTTCAAACTTTTTGTTGACCAAGAAAAACGCCTGGAAACAATAGAAACCAAAGCAGATCCATTGTCTACACAGAAGGAAATAATTGGTCTCCCAGGATTACAACGAGTGAACTCCAATTTCAAATCTTTTGTGATATTCAGAGGTCAGTAATTACAACCAATATTAATCTTCAGTTATCTGGGAACACTTGCAAATTTATTCAAAGCTTACACTTGACTGGAAAAATATATAACCAACATTTACTAGGGAGTATGACCAGTGGTGCCACCAGTTCTCGGCCTTTTGACGAAGCACGGGTGTTTCCAGATCCTACCCCCAAATCATTGAGAGGTGGTCGTTCCGGGGGCTTGAGAATGCCACATACCTTAATACACACAACGTTGAACATTGATTAATGTTTTTGGTATTAAAAAGCGTTAATTAAATCCACGTTAATTAGATGCTGACGTTAATTTTTAAAACGTTAATTTCAACGTAGCGCTAATTTTTGAAACGTTGATTTGTGCTAACATTTTATTCAAATGTGATCCCGTGTATAATTTTCCTTGGCGGCTATATGTTGAAATCTCAAAAGGAAACATATCATTTGGTTATTTTGCAGCGTCTATAGATTTTGTTCATAAATTTGCAAAAATATTGTTAGAATATTTCTCTAACTTTTATTTCTATAATCAGTCAGCGCTTCGCTCACATTTCAGTTCTCATGAGCTCACAAAAACTGAGGGGTGGGAACTTAAGACAATGGGTATAAAAACAACAGGATGGGGCCTCACATTTCTTAGGTTTGCAAAAGTTGCCGATTTCAGATATTCTTTTCGGTTTCAGTAAGACGGTGAACAACCTTACACTACTGATCCACCCCTTCTCTAAGATCAAGCCCCCCCCCCCGCCGGCCCGCTTGTTCAATGCTCGCTAGGGAGACTTTGTCGATGGAAACGAGGCTACTACAACAACGTCTGTTTTTATTGCAAAAACACATGGCATTGGAAATCCTTCCAGTAGACAAGGTCTTCATATCATAGCTATTCTTTCAATAAGATGTCAGATCCACTTCTTGTATACAAGCAGTATTTATCAGAGACAATTCACTTTCTTTCTGAATACAAATATATATCGGATGCCTACATAGCGGTAAGATCCGTACTTGCTCTTGTAATCGGCTGGCAGCGTTGAACGTTGTATGCTGTAACACTGAGATTGTTCTTGTGTATAGGCCTATTCTTAAACGCCATATAATATTCAAGGAAAAAGGAATCGCTGCTATCTGTTTTACTCTCTTGGTAATAGTATAGTGACACTTGCCGGTTCGCATTATTCTCTTAAGTACACTTTTAATTTACAATTGTAGATGTAGACCCGGTGGTTTAGTAAAGTACGGTACGATGCCGGTAATGTGGTGATAGTTTTCAAACTAGGATAGCTGTATGTAAGACAAAGATCCAATAAATCTAACGACAGGCGACAAGAATTTTTAAAACACACCAACAAAGAAAAGAAAATCAGTATCATTAAATACTTTTATTTCCCTCTGTTGGGTACTTCAGAGTAAGTACAGAAATCCCTTATGACCCTTCACGACTTTAGTTCCTCTATTCGTTATTGAGCACAATTTTTTGTTAATACCTCTATAAAGGGAACATTATGGAAACAAGGTCGTTTGAACCTTTTTAATGCTATCCCTGCCAGCTTTATCCATAGGGGTTTCTTATGTATCTTTTAAATTTTCTGTTTAATTTATTTTTTAAAGTAATTTTGTATTTGACATATTGTAATTTTGACTTGCTACTTTTTTTAAAAAAAGGTGAAATAAATAAATGAGTAAATAAATAAATAAATAAATAAATAAATAAATACATACTGCCATAGAGACACGGTGCTCCAGTGGATAGTTCACTTGTTTCTATGCTAGAGGGTACAGGTTCAATTCCCCATTGGGCCATTAGTGACGACTGGAAGGACACCCGTCCTTAAAGTGCTTGAAGCTCCAACAAAAGTCTCATGTATATATGGGCACTGTCCTAGCCCCAAACAAGGGTAATACAAGGCGTTAAAACCAATGAAAAAAACAAAACATTAGTACACAAATACAGACAGACTAACAGATAGACATAGCAAAGGCCGCAACAAGAGTTGTATTGATCATTCCATTGTTGCCTCACTTGATTTAGTTCATGTTTTTCCAAAGGAATACTTTGAAGAAAGTCTATTTCAAAGCATACCAAAGAAATGGCAGTTGTGTATCCCGTCAATGACTGTAACAGAAATCAAGAATAGAATCCTTGAATATCAGCCACAAAGCAATGTCAGGTGAGGTTTTTATCTTTGCTGTCACGAATCAAGATGAACACTTTTGATGTTATATTAAAGTCTGTGGACTCTTACACACATAACAGGTGCATGCATTCATTGTTATAAGCTGTCAGAAGGAATTAAATAAAAATCTCACAAATGAGCATATTTCAGTCATTAAATTTCTTAATTTGATGGTAAAAGAGCTCTATAGTACAGGAATTTTAAACAAATCAGCAATGTTTTTATATAAATTTGTTTATTGATTGATTGTATACTTGTTGATGCCAATAACATGGAACTCTGATGTTGTTGAAGGATTGTAGGTTGATCTTTTTCAAAGATGTCTTGAAATGGTACACATCCTTTTTCAGCAGACACAAACTACATTGATACTAGGACACATTGTTCATAAATTGTAATTCCAAATGAATTTATTTGGAAATAATTGGAACAAAAATAACACCAGAAAATTCAACTACTTTGTTAGAATGATTGGAAATGAGTTCTTGTGATCAATAATTATGAAGTTTTCTATCCCTGGTCAACTTCTCATTTTGTATGTCATTTGCTACAGCACTCAGAAGTGAGCCTATATGTGTTAATGACCTTTTTAATGATCATTTATAAACCCATGTTCCAAAGAGTCAAATCATACTTGTAGCTACATACTTTTAAATTTGAAATTTGGAGGTAGAGTTCAGTAGGTACTTAGGGCCAAAATTGTGCATAGCCATGTAATATTTTAGACCAAGGACACAAGTAAAAGGAAACCTGCAGTAACTATCTAAAGCATTGAACAAAACTTTTTTACTGTTAAATCTTCACCACACAGCCATAGAATGTATTCTTTTGTATCACTTACATAACTAATCACTTTGAATAATAAATGCAACTTCAGCTGGTGTATATGTATCAAAAGTAACTTAGATCTTTCTACTTTGACACTTTTACTGAGACACTCAGTTTTATTGTTTATTTGGTAAGTGATTATGATAATTTTGAATGTTGAAAACTGTTTTTTTTCAAACCATGGTATGGATGAATAATTTCCCAATATAAAATGGCATAGTCAAGAGATTTCAATAGCAGTACAATGGAGATATTTGGTCAGAGATTATTTTATATATAATGATCTTACTTGAAAATATTATTTAAAGAGTTTTAAAAGCTATTTTCTCAAAGCATATGTAAAATGTCAGCCAAGGAGAAACTACAATTCTAGTAGTATACACCCTATAGAATAAGCTGAAACAAAAATTATATAGACCACCAGCAATATTTAGTGACTTTGGTATCAAACACTTGTTGAGCTACTTAATATATGATGCCCATCTCTGTTGAAAATACCTGACCTTGATAAGTTATATAAACGTTTTTGTAAAGGTGAATGCAGACTGAATGGTGAATTCCTATTTCTTATACAGATCAGTTTGGCCTTTGTCACTCCTTGCATACATTGCCACATGCCATGCCCTGAGCTTACAAAGATTATGCACAATATCAGCAAGCCAATCAAGAGAGATTTGGGGCAACATTGGTGTCATCACAACTCAAGCAAGCAAAGATCATAAACTAGACAAGACAAGAAAAGGGAAGGCTACAATGTTATTACCTCATAGTTTTAGGAGGCATGTGAAGCCAAAGAAACAATATGAAATTGATGTGCTATCAAAGGTATAAATTGCTCTTACTCCTGTTGCTACTACCACTAGTACCACCACCACCATCACCACCACCACCATCACCAGCACCAGCACCAGCACCACCAATCACCTATGCTGACCATGCCCTTGTTCCTCCTTTTTAAATTTGTTTATCCTCTTCTTTTTTCACATTTTCTCTCTCTTTTTATGTATTTTATTTTGTTTATCCCTTAAACCATTCTTCTTTTCTCTCCTTTTGTTGTGTTGTTCTCTTCATTTTTTCAAATCTTGGTGAGAAGGAAAATAAAATTTTTATGTTGCAAACACAAGAAAGTGCACATTTATTATCCTTGTACTTTATTCTTTCAATATGCCATTAACATATATATTCTACTGTATAGTTCAATGCCCTTTTCTGTCCAAACTATAGGTTGCTGATAGACTAGCAAGGGAGAAGAAAGTAAAGAAAATTGTGGTGAGTTGTTAACCCAATTCAGAAAGAATATTCCCATTACTATTTCATTGTCATGCAATGTTATAAATTTTATTTCTAAGACTGTCACAACTTTTTGACCTTACATTATCTTACTCTATCATAATCCTTTCAGACCTTAAATTGGGAAAACTACTGAAATTGCTTAAATGGTTTGCTTTACTCATTGGTCATTATTTTGGATTTATGATCATTCCTGAGTATCTTCAGTAGATGTGTGCAATCCTTCCTAAATTGTGATAATGATGGTGATAAAGAAAGTGATGTTATTTTTTATTGAGAATGATTATTGAAAATGATGAATGTGTGGGTTGTGGTAATAGTAGTGGTAGAAATGATGACCAAAACCACATAACTAACATGTGCGGATACTTCTTCTTCTTCTTCATGCATTTTAAGTCCGTTGGACCCTTCCCAGGGTGTTGGACTGTCCATCGTTATCACATAGTCTCTCCCACCATGCATCCCTGTCCTGCGCTATTTCCATGGTAAGGTTCAGAGTCTGCAGGTCTTCCTTGACAGTGTCTTTCCATGTCTTTCTTGGTCGGCCCTTGCTTTTACAGCCCTCTACTTCTATTAGTTGACAACGGTTGGTCCAAAATGAAATGCAGGCCTGGCCTTTCCTATGATACGGAAGCAATTGTCCGTGTACACATTGGCACAGTCTGAGTTCTCAAGCAAGTGCTGCCCTATGGGACTGTTAGAAGGAAGCGATCCTTTCTAATATCAATTTGCAAAGCTCTTTTCTCGATTTATCTACTTGAAAAGAATCGCGGCAGCCGTAACAAGCCCAATATGAAGGTGACTTTATAGAGTGGCAGTAAGAAAGACGGACAGCCACCTTAGTCTTCTCCTTTGCATCAACTAAGACTTTAATAAAATGCTTACTAACAGACAACAGAGAAAACTAGATAAGCAATGACCATGCCATTAAGTTGGCGTTCGAAATTGATTCTTTACTATTGGCCACATAGAAACATTAGGTTAATTGCAAAAATATACAAAAAGTTTTTAAAAAGCATTTACATTTCGCCTCCATAGACTACAAAGAAGCCTTGACTTTTTCAGAGTCTCATCGACCTTTACAATATTGGTATCCATTTCCACTACATTGTCTTGTTACCAAGACTACCCCACAAATGCCATATTGCATAAAGACAGTACCTCAATGATGATCACAAAGGGTGTCAGACAAGGGGGTACAATCTGTCTAATGATATTCACTACATACCTGGAGGGTGCTCTAGACCGACACATTCAGACAACAGGAAGCTTGATATTAATGGAACGGAACTGACACGCATCCGATTTGCTGTTGGTATTGTAATCGTTTTCCGAATCAGCCGTGGAACCTAAACAGATATTAACGGAACGACATGCTGTAGGAGTGCAGACGTTTTAAAATGAATGCAGTGATGAGTCATAAAAAGCCTCGTTGTAAAAAAAGCCTTAAAAGAATTGAGGGGGAAAAAGACCGCATATATTTTGAACGACAAATCAGTATACTGGAGAAAAACAAGACGAAGAAACCATGAGAATAGTCGTCGCACTGTAGAAAGGACTCGGTAGTCAGGAACATTATAATAAGCAACATCCCAATCTGCCTCCAAGAAAAACATTTATTAACAGGCAATCCTTTCGACCATAGCATATTGCTGTAAAACATGAACACATGGGTTCTTTCAACAAAAATGGAATAATAAAAAAATTGCAAAAGCTTAAAGCAGTACGGAAAAGAGAATGTCGAACATCAGTCTCAAAGATTACCAATGAAGTAGGTGTGGAAGACAAATATCCAGAGTGACACACATCCTGACAACCATTCTGAGGGTGAAATGAAGGTGAATTTTACATTGAATTGTAACGGAGGGTAACAGATGAGTATCACAGAAAAAAACAACTGGTCACTGATGGATGGTCAGAGGCAACGAGGAGACGAAACAAGCGATGGAGGGATAAAATAGACGGATACAAGGAAAAACGAAACCGGTACCACAAAGGTCGGGATATTGTAGAGTGAATCAGATATGCCAAGAGATTTGCTGAGTAATTGACATTGATGGCTGACTGATGATGACTGTTATGATGATGATAATGATAATGATAGTGATAATGATGATGAAGATGATGGTGATGATGGTGATGATGATGATGATAATGATGAAGATGATGGTGATGATGATAATGATGATAATGATGAAGATGATGATGATGATGATGGCGATGATGGTGAAGATGATGGTTATGATAATGGTGATGAAGATGAGGTGATGATAATGATGATGATAATGATGAAGAGAATGATAATGATGCTGAAGATGATGGTACTTCTGATGATGATCAAGACGATGATGATGATGATGATGATGATGATGGTGATAATGATGATGGTGATGATGGTGATGATGATGATGATGATGATGATAATGATGAAGATGATGATGATGATAGTGATGATGGTGAAGATGATGGTAATGATAATGGTGATGAAGATGATGATAATGATGATGATGATGATGATGATGATGGTGATGATGGTGAAGATGATGATGATAATAAAGACGATGATGATGATAATGAAGATGATAATGATAATGATGATGATGGTGCTGACGGTAATGATGATGATTATGATGATTATGATGATGAAGATGATAATGATGATGGTGAAGAAGATGATGATGATAAAGACAATGATAAGATAATGACGATGATAATGTTAATGATGATGATGGCGCTGACGGTAATGAAGATGATGGTGGTGGTGCTGCTACCACTGATGATGATGATAATGATGATGATGATGCTGATGACGATGATGATGATAAAGATGATGATGTTCATAGTGACAATGCTTTGTAGCTGGAACACAAATTGGAAAAATATGGTTCCTAGTCTGAAGCATATTTTAAAATATCTTTAACTCTTTAGAGGACTCTAAGCATTGTTAAAAGCCCAATGGTGTCCTGAAGACTGCTTTTGCAATAAGACGAAACGTCGTCCTTACTTTAGTCTCGTTAGTATAGTGATACCTTTATCATGTCAGTGTTTGGTTTACCCTAATATTCAAATGTCATTAATCTTTTTGCTAACATTACTTTTTTTTACTGCAATCCAATGTGGCTCCTTGAAACCCCTACTAAACAAGAAAGGAAAGTGTTTTACTAAAGCAAACTCAAAAAGTTGTTCTTATTCAAAAACGAAAGCTGTGGTTTTCAACCAAACATTGCCTTTTTTACATTAGTTATCCGCAAATGGTATCCACTCATCCCTCGGTGGTCTGGAGACGATGTTTTAGTGGTCCTTAACTTTCCTCATATCATAACAATTTGCTATGTCTGGCTCAAAGCCGCATGTCAGGAAGCAAAGAAAAACTTAACAATTCTCTATAAACTCAAACATTCTTTTAGTCAGACAACACAGTACAAAACTACATGATCGAACATGGTCTCCATTACCGCGTGCTCTTCCTCAACCCTCAAGGAAGTATGGGACAGAGAACATGGTAGAAGTTATCATGGATACAACACAAGTCAATAATAATTTCTACTAATTAACACCATTATCTCCAAAATGAGGTTAAAAAAATTAAATATCGACAAGGTTCCTAATCGAAACCTTAGAAATTCATACGACGAGAATATGCCTATTTCAAATGATGCTAAACTTTGCTAAAGAGGGTCCTTTAATGACATTACATACATAGATACTGGTCTCTCCAGGACAAAAAGGTTGCAAAGCATTAATTAGGATGAGTTTACAATGAAATGACAACAGTCTAATAATGTTTTCATTGATCTTCCATTGTATTTATCGTCTTTCATTACGAAGAGGTAAGCTGGATGATTGCTGCTGCTAGCTAGTATCTTTTTGAAACTATTTTGAATAATTGCTAATCCTTTACCAAGTTGGTTTATTGGTTTACAAATTTACGTCTCATGGTTTTCTCTTTTCTTATGAATTTACCACTAAAGCTGTCTTATTCACTCCATACGATTGCTATGATCAGTGTTTGGCGTAAATGTTATGCAAAATGTATCTGTTACGTAACTCAATATTCAAATTTTGTACCACTGACCAACTTTTTCATTATATGTTTTATGTTGATTTATAATGGTGTCTTACTGATGCTTGCCAACGGTGACAGCAGTAGTTTGACATTGCTTGCTGCTTATGTGGTATCTTTATCCAGGCACCGTCTCTATCTGGATAGACCTTCACTCCCTCCCCCTGCCCCTCGCCTTTTCAAAGGTCTTGGTTTCAGTCTTGTTTGATGTCTAGGAACCCAGCTCATTAGACAAGTGTCGTGAGGGAGCCGGTTTAGTTGTCGATGACCAGACTCTGGATTTAGTAGTACTCAGGGACGAGGGAACAGGGGGCAGAGGGGGCCATGCCCCCAAAGATTTGCCAAATCTCAATTTTTCTGTTATCACTTTTTGTATTTATCAGAATTGAAATTGACAGACATTGTGTCATATTCACAGCAAGATATGCATATCAACACGAAATACACCTTTCCACACAATGAACAAAGGGACTTTAGTGGAATGTGAAAAAAGTCAGCCTACTTCCAACCTACACTGTAAAAAAGGTAGCAGATGCGGTGAATGGAAGAACTTTGTGTCAATTCATGCTACAGGGTGCAGCTGTGCTTACATTATTACAACTATTAACAACAATTAATTACAACTGTTTTTTTAAAACAGAGAGAAGTTTAGCTTTCTGAAATGCCCTAGAAGTTTAGCTTTATAAAATATCTTACAAATTTAGCCATCTAAAGTGGACTACAAGTTTAGCCTTTTGAAATGGCCTGCAAGTTTAGCTTTCTGAAATGCCCTAGAAGTTTAGCTTTATAAAATATCTTACAAATTTAGCCATCTAAAGTGGACTA
>JAAAKM020006971.1:78699678-78715342 GCA_010016025.2 Alatinidae sp. Z8VKAUB7J3 | reverse complement strand
CAAGTTTAGCCTTTTGAAATGGCCTGCAAGTTTAGCTTTCTGAAATGCCCTAGAAGTTTAGCTTTCTGAGAAACCCTACAAGCTTAGCTTTCTGAAATGCCCTACAGGTTTAGGCTTCTGAGGAGAACGTCCCTCAGCGAGGAACCAGGCTGGGGTCGAAAAGTGTGCAACTGGAACAAACTCGGCCCGACTGCGTAGTGGGGTCTGGCCACGGCGGGCAACTGCCACAGCCATAAGATGCCAGGAAGTGTTTCGTCAACGACGAGTTACCAGGCTGGCGTCCTTCAACATCCACACATTGAAATGGCGCAGGCGTCAGCTGGAGCTGATTTAAGTTTTAGAACAGAAGGGCGTAGTGGCGTGCTTCGTAAAAGAACAGCGGATCCGAAAGGGAGAAGATGAAACCGAAGGTATATCCAAGAAGGCTCTCTCCAACGGTAGGACTCTGGTGACTTCACGTGCAGATGTTACTGGAAAGGGTAGTGTAGGCTTCATGCTTGCTCCAGCTGCAATGAAGGCTCTTGACAAAGCTGTTTCAGTCTCAGCTCGAGTACTGCGCCTACAATGGTCTACACCAGTCAAACAAAATCCCTGCAAGTGCTTTAAATCGTTGTGGACTGGGTCATCCGCAATACAATTGAGTAGGTTGGGGAAGATGTCGGCTTCTCACTTCACAGATCCGGCAGGCCAAACAACCGACGGGGTGGTTCCCTACGGAAACTCACTGATCTCAACTTTGCTGATGACATTACCCTGTCGTCTGACAATATGGCCAATGCCCAATGCTTACTCTTAGCAGTCGAACGCTGGTCACTCGCTGTTGGCCTGAGGATAAACAAGGCAAAGACAGAGTACATGCCTCTAGGTGATTTCTAGTCGTGCACCCATCCCCGACTTCGTGTACGTACCGGCAGGATAGTTGCAGACTTCAAATATGTTGGATGCTGGCAGACTGAGCTAAAGATTTCTCTGTTCATTGCGTGCTAGAAGTCACGGCAGCCGACAAGCTGTGGAGGGTGTGGGAATCGGCAATTCCCAAGGCGCTGAAGGTGCATTTTTTTCAGTGCATGCGTAGAGCAAGTGTGTGGATAGATCGGAGACATGGACTCTTACCGTGTACCTTACTAAACGTCTCGAGGGATACATACCGTGACAGGAAGACAAATGTAGAATGCTACGGGGAACTATTAAGGACTTGAGAGGTAGTCAAGAAGGGCCAGGTCTCCTTTACAGGCCATAATGCAAGATGCGCTGATGCTCCACAGCCTGTTAAGCACCTTGTGTTCTGGGAAGTACCAGCAACGTTCGCCCGTGGGAAAGGTGCCACGATCACCTACTTGTGGATGATGAAGAGTAAGTTAGGGATTGACGTGAACCAGATGAAGATGGACGCTACCAACCGCCTCGGCCGTTAGGCAAATGCGTTGCCATAAAGAAAAAAGAGAATGTTTCCTGCTGCACCGGTGCTTTCACTGACTGCTACTAGTAGTTAGCCTTCTGAAATGTCCTACATTATCATCCGTTAGAAATGGCCTACAAGTTTAGCCATCTGAAACACCCTTAAATTTTAACCTTCTGTTATGCAAGGAGCAATTTGCAACGTAGGAACTGTACGAAAAATAAAGAAAACACGTCGTCATTCTATTATATAAGATAACATATTGTTATGCAAGGTGAAACATCTAACAACATTTATTAAAACCATCTGTCCTATTTAACTCACCGAATTTCCCAAGTCTTTCCATCAAAGTGAAAACTTTCTTTGTAATTGGTGATATAGTTGCAGAAAGTCATCACCCTTGGTGAAAAGCTACTGTAAACAAAATGGAGAGGTAAGGGGGATAATAATGTTTATAATAACGCAAAGCAGTTTAGTGATTTGCTGCTAATAAAGCAATTAGTATTAAATATACAATACCTACATTGTTGAAAAAAACCCGTTTACAAACAGAAACTGCTCTATTTGTACATAATTATGTTGCATTTATTAGTTTTTCATTCTAACATTAATTTGTATGAAAACATAAGATGCAAAATGTTTACAACGTGAATCACAAAGAAGGATATCCTTTGGAGCACGTAGTCGAAAGCATTGTGAGAATATATTTTAGAAGGGATTTCAGTAAATATCACATTCCCTAACAGATTCCAACAAAAATAAAGAACTTGACAGATTCATTCATGACAAGGATAACGAGACGAACAATTCTTCATTTGCGAATATTTTCGTATATTTCACACATCATCAGACCAGATCAGACAATAATCCGCCACGAAAAAGAAAGAACCTTTAGTTCTATGTCTACGCAAACAAGAAAACTTGTACATTTAATGTATTCAAGAATGTCTAGCGATCAGCAGAAGCTAACAGCAACTAAAAATTGATAGTCAGCATTCTACTGAGGTGTTCATCCTTGATATTCATAAGTACATGACAAAATAGTAAATCGTGCTTCACATGGCCTCTCAGGAACTGTTTGACAAAGGGGAGTGCTCCAACTGGACACTAGGTACATTGAATCGTAATTCCAGGATGAAAACAAACCACAATTTCTACATTTGAAGTTGTGCCTCATTCACTGCAAAGCTAGCCAGGTCAATGTTACCTGACCTACTGAAAATCTTGTTGAGAATTAAACGGTAATTTCGGAAATAGATATTGATTCAAGTGATTAAGGCCTTAACGAAATGTTTGTATTACGATCAGGTGTTAAATTCTAGGCATCAAATGCACAAAAACTAGATGTAGCCTTCGTGAAGTATTAATCTCTTCTGTAATTACCTAAATCGAGGTCACTACTAGCACAAAGAGGCATTCGGTTGCGTAGGTCACACTGTAGCCCGTACAAATTTCTAAGCTGAGCTGAAGTATTTAAAAATCGATTTTTTTTCTTTAACCTATGCTGTCCCGCACTATTTGTTGTTACTCTGTCTGCAAATATCAAACTTTTGAAATAGCTCGTAATTCGCGGGAAAACTAAATTCGAGTCAACTGATTGGTTCATAGCAAGCCATTGATTGACACTATGGGAACGGTCAATTTCAGGTTAAAATATTTAAATAGACGTGGTATTTCATATCTTATATGAAGATTTGTTTTCCCTGTACAGCGAAGAAATCATGAGAAATCTAGAAGAGAAGCCAGGCATATTGCTGTCTATTTTCTAAAACGTACAGGAATTAAACATTTTACTCTGTTAAACTTGCCTATTACCATTAATTTAAAGGTTTAACATTGAAACTTCTATATGCAAAAGTAACATTTGCCATGGGACAAATTTAGTATGTAGTTGTATCTTTACGAATTTCAATGTTGTGCGAGGAAACGTATAACTTGATGGTGTTAGGCAAATTCAAACTTTAACAGTAAAAGATTGGGTCCTTAAAAGTGCTTTAAGTAAAGAAAGAAGCTTTTGTTACGCACTGGTAAAGGAATAGTGGTCACTAGTATGGCCGATGCGTTGCAGTGATATTTATAGAAATACGGCAACGACTTTAAGCAACTGCAATTTGAAGCAAAACATAGATTGAAATTTGGGGTGTATCATTGTGCTGGACGAAAAGAAAAAAGACATTCCTGGGTTCCATTCCTTGATTCCATTGTCTGAATAAATTATCTACCAGGTTATGGTGATTTAATTATGGTATTAGAATTCTAAACTTCATTACATGGACGTCTTAAAACCTGTTTACTGCTGGACAGTAGGTGGCAAAACGATTTTAAAGTCGTTATGTCCAGTTATGTACAGTATTTCTGATAACTGTTGGGTGTGACACAGCTGAACTTTCAGCACGAGGTTCTAAGCGACCTTAATAGTTGCCATAGGAACGTTAAATGCACTGGGGGCGGCAACACGCTTTCTAGGATCGGCTCTATAAGCTCGCAGTGCCACTGAAGTTACAAATTACAAAAGCTATACTATTGTAAAAAATAGAGCAGCAAAGCGAGCACAAATGAACGGTGGCTTTGGTACTGCATCTTTGAAACCATTTGCCCTTATTATGCCAGTGCATATCATTGACGAGTACAACTTAATTTCAGCGCACATGTTCGCCATTTGAAAACGACATGCAAAGGGAGGCTCGACAGCTACAGTAGGTTGCCCTGGATGTTCATTTCATTGGAGCTGGGGGTTCAAAAGGACCCACTACATGCTAGACTGCACGTACAGAGAGATAGCTCACTGAAACAATAAACGACCAACGTGACTGTGTAGTCGTATACAAAAGATACACTATTCTACAAAACTTGCAAACATCAATTGTATCTAATTGTGAACAAAACGCTATAACTGTAGCAGCCTTTAATAAAATCATAAAATTCAAGTGCTGCAACGTCAATACAAGCAAATTACGCACATTGGTCGACAAGCTACTTTAACTGCTCTGAAGCAACCTAGCGAACCTGGTCGTATAATCCGCGCAAATATAAGCCTATGATAGACGCTACTGATAGGCAAGTAGCCGAATATAGGGAAATCTGAAATTGGAAAAGAAGGCTTGCGCCATTGAGTGACTGTTTTAAAAGTACTAAAATGCACTGCATGGTACACTAGTATATGAATGAAATTTTCCAATTATAGATTGCAATGCCTTTATAAATCCGAATCATATGTATTCCGACGGTGAATCTTGGAGATGCCACTAAATGAAGAAAGAAAAGAGGTGTTAACGACATCGATAAATCTTGTTCAAGTATGGATAATATTGACCATGGTGCCGGAGAGAGGATCAGGCGAGGAACAAAATAGAAGGAGACATAAAGGTTGGTGCAATAACAAGTTACCTCTAATCAATCGCATTTCTTGCAATAGCAATCTCTAAATCAGAATCCCCTGATAATCAGTAAGTCCGATTTAAAATTAACAGTCAAACCATCAAACAGGCTAAGTAATAAATATGGGGTAGCAGGGGTGTCGAAGAGCAACGCCCCTTTATTTAGGACACCGGGCAAAGAAGCAAGCTATGAGATAAGCCGAGAAACGATTTCTTCTAATAGTTCCACCTTCCAATGGCGACATACTGCAGTACTACGACGCTGAAGTGTCACTGCCTTTGTGAAACTACCCTGCGGTAATGCCTTTCTGCAATTCTCCTCGCACTTTCATGTTGAATGAATCGCCTAAAGTTTTCGTTGATGATGACACAAAATGAAAGGCTCAATGGTGAAAAGGTAGGACCACAAGGAATCGGACAACGTCATTCGTTGTCGCTGCCCCGGCGTCATTACAACACAGTCCCATACCATTGAGACAGAGACATTTAGGATATTATTTGTTTTGATTGATTTCATTACACTGTCAATCAGAACGTAGATATTTAACTAGTTAACAATCCAATGAAAGCGACTCACAAAATGATGGTGGGAAGAGAAAAAGTACTTGCGTTTTCATCATAACAACATATGTACTATCTTGAATAATTGTGATACGAAGCTATAGTCATACATTAAATTTGTATTAACATTACAACAATAATCACCGGCTGCAAAATCAGGTCTAACGAACATCGACATTCCTATTTCGTGAGAAACCTCTTTGCTTTTGGTTCTTGGTTTTTGGACTTGGAGCAATAGCGATATGTGAAGCCTAACCAATGCAGAAACATTTACAACATAATAAAGCTTTAAGTGGCTGGATGAAAGAATGATCCGTAACGTGAGAGAGAGACTTTGCGATAAAACTGAATTGCCAAGATAGTTTGCTACAGCAAGCACTTGTTGAAGGGTGTATATTCTGAACTTGACTTGCCGTAGGGGTGATTCCTCATGAGGGTTGTCTGGCAGTTAGCGGACATTCAAAAGAAATGACCTATTAAATGCTTGAAAAGGTGGACGTCTGCAACACAATGATGATAGTTCACTACATTACTAGCTTCGTAGAAGGAATCGATCTAGGTTTATCATAGGCGTGAGTCATTGTCTCGGTGTGTGTGTGTGCGGGGGGGGGGGGGGCACTGTTACAGCAGCCCAAAATTTTTCTGCCCTTTCGGCGATAATATCGCGATAAGAGTCGGTCTAGAAGAATGGCGCATAAGCAAATACATTAATAGATCTCATGAAAGATCGGCAGAAGACTGTCTTGCCCTCCTCCCAACATTTATTGACACAGATCTACGCCCAAGAGGTTTGTTATAACCACGACATGATTACACTTACTTTTCTTTGTAGATGCGGTAATAATAGTCGACATAATCTTGCCTTCCCAGCGACCGGATAAATTCTTCGTCATGGCTAATTATGATCAATTGAAAATTCTTCTGCTTTTGTCGTGCTTGAATGATTCTGTTATGAGGAAACGCAAAACAAATGTGCGTCATTCCAGATAAGAATAACTAAAAGCATAGTCTATCAATGAGCGACTACGGTAAAAGGTAAAGTCATCCTACATCAATGCGAGGCTGAGATATCAAGGAGTACTAATAAACGTAAACAAAAACTGACTTTTCATAAACTGATGTCGTCATCGTAAATTGACTTTTCAAATAAAAAAGACCTGTGGATGTGGACTGCGCTTTCCTAACCTTTTAATTCCATAAATCTAAACTTTTAGCTAAGTACAGCACAGTGACAAAGTGTTGACAAGAGAGAGAGATGAGAGGAAAGGGAGCAAGAGGAGAGGAAAGAGGAAGGAATGGGATGAAAGAAGACGATAAGCGAAGAGAGAAGAAGGGGAGTACGAAGAGCAAGTGAAGAAGTACAGGAGTGCCGAGAAGCGGAAGAGGAGGAGGAATAAGAGGAGCAAGAGAAGGAAAGGGAAAGGAAAGGGATGGTTGAGACACAACGCAAAATGTGGCAGATCAATAAGATCAATAAGACCTTTTCCTGTAGCTAATTGAGGTTGAATAACATAATACATTTACGGCACTTGAGAACCAGTGAGATACAACGACAAATAGCCATTAATGTCGTTAATGTATCGTACACCCATATTTTCCACAACCATCAAACAACATACAGTAAAGGTGCGTAAAGCTGTTGAATTTGTTATGATGCAAATTTACTTGTAATGCGGACAGCCTTTCTGGTAAATATCAAAGGCCTTTAACTGGACTTTAAGTCTTAGGTGAAATTCGACTTACTTTTTGAGTTCATTGGCAAGACTCTCTACGTTTGGCCCGTCTAAATTAGTGGTGGGTTCATCCAGGGCTAGGATTCCACAGTTGAGACAAAACGTCTCTGCCAGGGCAAGTCGAATTATGATTGATGCCAAAACCTGCAAGGTAGAGAGAGCAAAGGGACAAGAAATTTATGTGCTTGCTCTATAGGTGCAGAAGCATTGTGTTAACGTGGAACTTGTTCGTCTCTTGCATTCTTTACGCCGACGGTAGGAAGGTCGGGGAGTCGGAATTTGGCCTCTCACGGATGCAACTGTGATGCTGTGTAGTTACAAACGCAGTATTCACATCGCAGTGTAAAAATAGTTATTAGAAAATATGCCAGTGATTCAGTGGGGATGACAAAATCTCACTCTTCGGAGAAGTAAGCATGGTGATCTTCTAGAAGGTATAAATATCGCTCCAGTAGGCCGGTTCATGGAAAGCCAACGTTTGTTTTATATTGCTGCGCACCTTAAAAAGACCCCGAAACACGAAGCCAGCTTCGAAATAGAAAAGTGTCATTCATAATGATACCGTAGCATTAACTTTCCGGGGATTGGGGGGGGGGACGACGACGACCCGGCGCCTACAACATATTTAGGTGAGAGATGCAACCATACTGGAGGCTCTTCTTTGTTGGCATGGTTAAATGAAAGGGTAGAGAATTCTCAGACGTAACAACTCTTAATTTGTAAATGTCGACACAGCTCATCACTTGTTGGTCGTGAACTCAGTCATTTAAATGTCCTCTAAGACATATACCTCTTAATGTGATTGAACAGATGATAAGAACAGGAAGGTATTAAGGCAATGCCACTAATAATTAAAGTAATGCATACATCTGTCAAAAATGTTTATACCTTTTGTCCTGCACTGCAACGACTACGCATATCAAGTGGGGTATCTCCTTTCATCATGACAACCTGACAAAGTACAGCAATGACAATTCAACTTCTCATTAAATTATAGAAAAAGAAAATGCATACAACAAATCTAAACTAGTTCACATTACAATACATGAAATGTAGAATCTTTTGGGTCTACCAAGTCGATTCTGGAAAGTACCGTGAAACTATTCTAATCGGAGCGGGACATTATCTTTGCATAAACCGAAGCAATTATTTTCAAAACAAACAAACAACATAGGTGACAACGATGATGACGATGGGAATGGCGATCTTGTTTCTTTTGTTGGTGGTGATGATTAGATGCTGCTGCTGAAGATGATCATTATGATGACGATGACGGTGTTGCTGTGGTTGTTGCTGTTGATGACGATGATAGTGTTGATAGTGATGATAATGATGATGATAATGACGATAGTGATGATGTTGCTGTGGTTTGTTGTTGTTGATGGTGATGATGATGATGATGACAGTGATGACAATGACGATGATAATGTTGCTGTGGTTGTTGTTGATGGTGATGATGACGATGATGATGATGATGACAGTGATGATGATGACGATGATGATGTTGATGTGGTTGTTGTTGTTGTTGTTGTTGATGATGATGATGATGATGATGATGATGATGACAGTGATGATGGTGATGACAATAATGATAATGGTGATAATGATGCTGCTGCTGTGATTGTTGTTGTTGTTGATGGTGATGGTGATGGTGATGGTGATGATGATTATGATGATGATGATGATGACAATGATGGTGGTGATGATGATAATAATAATAATAATGACGATGATTATGATAATGATGATTAAGACGACATTTAGTTAGTAATAATGATCAAGATTATGTTCATGATGATGATGGTAGTAATAATACCAAATAATCTGTTTCATGCTACTGCAGATACCGCTGCCGTTGATAATCAGATGATAAGAAATGCCAATACTAATGACAATAACAAATACGATAATAGGACATTATTTCTTACAACAAATAAACTAAAATCTGATGGTGTTGTGCACATCCTTACTCGGTAATTAAAAGTTCTTCTTAAGGAAGCAGCTCCGCTGCTCTCGTCCTCATCGGCACGGATCTCTATGGTGTCAATATCTAGAAGTGAGAGAAACGGAAAAATTGTTATTTAACGTGTTAACACTTATCTATATCTACTATCAGGACCACAAGAAATATTAATCCCCAAAAGAAGTGAAATATTTTTTATTTCCTGGTTAGTGAATTGGCTTATCGATAATATAAATGCGAAATCAATAATCTTCTGACGATAATATCGACCGCGGGGAAGTTATCGATCAATAAAACAGATTATAAAGGAACAACTTAGTCGCTAATCACGCCAATCATTAAGACGACAATGGTATTCTTAATGACACTGATCGTGATGATGATTGGATGACACACAATTCATCACAAACGGAAATTCAACGGTATAACCTGCACAAATGAGATAAAACGTTGCCTAGAAATAATTTAAGCGCTCAACAGCTAGGCAGCAATGAGGATGAGGAGGACGAGATGGGTAACGATGACAATGACAATGTCAATGATGAAGACAAAGAGAGGCAGAAGTAGCAGGAAGAATGGGAAAACGGGAGAAGCGGCGAAATACGATGACGATGTTGTTGTTGATGATGATGATGATGACGATGCTGATGATGCTGATGATGATAACGATGATGATGATGATAAGGAGAAGTAAAAGGAGGAGGAAGAGGAAGACATAAGGAAAAAGAGAAGAAGAAGAAGAAATGAAAAAAGGAAAAGAAGCATCGACCATTACAGTCGAGAGGAGGGTGAGAACGATCATAATAATGACGATGATAATGGCAACGACGACTTCGACCACAATCATAGTGTCAGTGATGATTATGATTACGGTTGTGATGACGACATGATAGCGATTACGACAATGATGATGATAATTACAAATATAGGATGGTAGTAGTGATAATGACTAAATAATGGTACTGACGCAGACTAGGACACTGAACATACTGATGATAATGACGTTGAAGAGGAGATATTAAAACTATAAAATACCTCGTCCTTGATAGGCATGAATCCAATATTCTTTAATTATCTTGTTAATTTCTGCCATTTTCACGTTATGAAATCGCATAATTGCCCTATCCAATGCTTTATAGTACTTATCTAAGTCTTGATTGGCTAGCTCTGTGGTTCGAACTTGAATCATTTTCTCTCTATGTTTCTTTTCTGCGCCTGCGTACAGATCGCTTCGTAAATCTCTTTGACACCTACGCACTTCCTCTTCGTATCCTTTGAGCCGACCTTCCAACGCTGCCTTCTCTTTTCTGATTTCGTCTAGTTCACTTTGGAGCTCACCTATTGAAATACAGTAATAATGACAGTTAACTGCAAGCAGCACCAAAACAATGGTTAGTTTTTTGTTCTCCTTATTGTACTAAGCACCCAGGAACAAACGTTTGTGATGTTATCACACACAAAGTAGGGTAGGGTAACCTAAACATTGATCATAATTGGACACCATCAGGTTCGCTAATGGTCAATATTTCGCAAGGCTAATTGCTATTGACGTGTTTGACTGATGATATAGAATGAAAATCTCAATGGTGAAAACGTAGGACCACGAGGAATCGAACCCCGTCCTTCAGTGTTGCAACGTGATGTGCTACCATTACAAATATTCATTTTTCCTAAAACGTCCATTTTTTTTCTTTAGGTTGAATACAGCACACATAAGTTCCTGGATAAAAATAGAGACTCAGTTCCTCCTGGCATGATGGAAGTGATGCAGAAAAGTGACAACGAATTAGTCAGTCAGGTCTTCTCAGGTATTTATAAAGGCTTGGGGGAGCAGCTAAAAAACCACAATTTCGTATCATAACCCTTCGTTTTAGTTAAAGATCGTTTAGCCATTGCGCTATAAGAAGGTTCAAGCCAACCAGCAGGCTTTGCAAACCCAAAGATGTTGTCAACCATTGCATTTTGTAAACACCAGCATCACTTAAGGTGATGCACTCAATTTAGGTTCTGTACTGAAATGAATGTTACAGATTTCGTTTCATTTATGCTTATTGCCAGGCCTATGTACTCCCAGTTAGCCTCTATATAATCGTAACTTATGTAGGTTAGTCCACCTGACGTTATCACATGTCTGTTCTTCAAAGCTTGGCAACAGAATTTGCCACAATAGGTAGGAAAATAAAAGGCGAAAGAGGTAGCTGTGCCCATAGATAATATTTGATGACCAAGGCCGATCAAGATAAGCCGATTGTTCCATATCATAGGAAAGGCCAGGTCTGCATTTCATTTGGCCGTTCTGTAGTCAGTGCACATAAAAGCAAGGAAACCTTTGCTATGCAGACAAAAAGAATTCGTTTTCTCGCTAGGCCTATTCAATTAACTTTTTTACTTTGATTTAATCTTAACTTTTGGAGTAGAAGAGAGCAGAAAAAGAACAGTTAAAGGTGGTGAGCTGTAATACTACTACTTAAAAAGAGGCAAAGCAGGTACATCGTTAAGGGTCCCCAACACTTAAAAAAATGTATCTGGCAGAACGTTGTAGAACGGGAGCGTTTAAATTGTATATTTAATTTGTGCTTCTCACAATGTGAACACAAAATACTTATGCACTCTACGGTTTGGCATTCTTCTAGCTATGATCTCAAAGACAGGATCACTTGCTATACAAGGACGATTTACTGTCAAAGGAAAGGCTGGAAACAGGCAGACGAAGGTATGCTCTCTTTGCATCAATTCAGTTTCTAATCTAAGTATTGATGTCATGAATTACATATGTTTATGTCATTTTTAAGTTACAATTTTGACACTATTACTGTTACCCATTTGTTTAATTTAACATTGGTGCTGGAAAACCCTCTTAGTTTAACCTTAGGTACGTAGCCGGGATTAGAAATTGGGTGACTAATTCGAATTTGGGGGTAGGATGGGGTTAACGTTGCAACTGCTTAAGTAGAGCCTGGAGATATTTGAATCTTGACATGTGAGTTTGGGATGCCGATTGCAAATTGTCGGGACTTAGCCTCCAAACCCTCAAAAGCCCCCCTTCCCCCGCGGCTACGGGTGTATTTAACCCCCCCATTAAGTGGAAAGCCCCCTTTAATCTTAAGCCCCCATTATCATGAGACATGGATTATATTATCGTGCGTCCTCAATAGATCGCCCTGAGCCCATAGACGAAGTTTGAAGCAAGGCGCTTCCGCTGACTGGAGACGGGAGCTTAATGAATACTTGGCCCCTGCAACCACCCATTTAAAGCTGTTATATTTAAAAGAAACAACATGGAAGCACTACATTAATGTAGCTGTCGAAACGAATTTTTTACCGCTTGCACGATCACGATCCACTTTTGGTACAAGAATTCATCTCATTGCATTAATGGGTAGTTCCATTGATACATTTACATTCCTGGTACGCAATAGGGATTTAAAAAATCGGGTTTAATTTGCCACCCAATATGTAGTGGAGAACAGTCAGCAGTGATCTAAAAGAGACTGGACTCATTTGGGATGATCTGCAAGGTACCGTCCAACAATGGACGATGTTGAGAAATAGAATCGCAACCTAATGTCCCATCCGGAGAAAAGAGAATTAGTAGGTATGTAATTAAGAGGAGAAAGAGGATAAATAAGTATGTAAGAGGAAAAGAGCATAAGTAAGTAAGTATGGAGAGAGAAGCAAACGACCCCTTTTCTTTTACCGACGACCGCTTTTGCTCTACTTTCGGAACGGAACACTCCTGTTTTAAAAAGAACTATTGGGCTACGTCCCGCTTCTAACAGACGTCCCCCGAAGAAAACATTTTTTGTGAACGCCTTCTACCTGACGTAAAAGATTCAATATTAAGCATAAGGACTGTTTGGTCAGCAAGAGAAACTTCCTCGCTACCATTAGGACAATTTTTGCGCGTGTGCAAGTACAGGATAATCGTTATACAAAAGTTTACACCTATTTTTTTCTTTCTTTTGCAGAGGTTAAGCGCTAAGAAACGGAATTTTGTGGCTAACAAAAGGACTCCAACTCTGGGAAGCCAATTTAAGGTATCGTAAATGTCCAAGTAAGCGAGTGGTGTAAAACGTAAGTTCCACAGGAACCGCTTAACAAAGATGCTAAGGCTCGAGGGTCAGGGGTGGGGGCTCCTTTTGCCCGCGTTAAATCCATTTTCTCACAACTTTAGAACGGTTATAGATAAACTGCTCAAATTATTTGATTTTCCTATCTTTTGTTTGGGTTTATCTTAATAGTAATACTGAATAGTTTTAACCAAAAATGTGGGTGGTCACTATCAAGGCTGTTAACAAAGATTTTTATTGTATCCTTGGTGAAAGTTTGGAAAGCAAGTAATAATCATTATATTATATGATTCCCACCATCAGCAAATGCAAGCCGTCGTTAATTAGTAGTGAGATGAAATTTGTGTAACCGTAGAGTTTTCTTAGTTACCTTTACCCTGTAAGAGCACGTTCTTAATATATGTTTCTGTATTTGGATGTATAGACTATACATCTTTTGGCAAGAGCCCATGGTAACACTTATTACTTACAACTGTAAGGAAATTACATGCTAGACAGATGCTTTAGTGCTTCTCAACGGCGTCGAGGCTCCCCCTTAGGGTTTCTTTGAGATTTTAAGCGGGGAAATGAGAAAAGGGGTAACAGGGGGGTCCAAGACATACCGAGGGGGTAAGTGGAATTTTTAGTGGATACATTTTTGTTGCTAAATTAATCGTATATTATTTTTGTCTTGCGTCAAGACACTACAAACAAGCGAGAGGATGAATGAATGTTCTTTTCGCTTTTCTACCATCTGCTCTTATTGTCTTTTTACACCTGATAACCAATTTAGGACTCTCAATTGACACTTTCGTACACATTGTGCTTCCAATACATATAGTTCTTAAGTGTGATGTTACAATTTCATTTATATTCAAGTTTGACAATGTTTTTACATTCATATAATTTTCCATGTTGATATAGGTATTCTGTCCAAATTAAGGGCTATATCTTAAGCAATAGGCGAGACACGCCCTTTCTAACTTTGAATCATGCCTATCAGAACATTGTTTTCATTCACCTAGTTCATAATCTTATGAGCTAATCGAAGTTAACAGTGGTTCCTGTAGGCAATTATCTCATTCAAGCAGCCACTTTTCACAATTGACGTGAGATTTAAACACTATATTTTGTTTACGGTCTTTTAATAGCAGGGTTATCTCTTAGCTTGAAGGAAGTTAGAATTGGAATTCTTCGACTTTATGTGACGTCAGCATTTTAGTCCTCTGTAGGTAGCGGAATAAAAGCCCGGTTCCAATGGACACAGAGGGGGGGAGGGGGTACTTAGAAATTTTGGCAGCGCTAGGGGGTTAATGTACTTTCAGAGGTTGAGAAAGTCTGCTTTAGATAACTGCAAATAGACCTTGTTATCTTTGATGGAGGTAACTGGTGCTGATAAATATTTGAATGCGTCGCTTGTTTTGGCGTTTAGTTCCACGCCAAACAATTGGCTCGTGGGGCTGCCTATAAGCAAGGAGTACTACAGTAATACATGTTGTGTTGTCTTGTATAATGAATAATAATACTCTGATATTAAACTGCCACTCGTATAAGCAAAGCCAGGTCGTTAAACAGAGAACAGTGGACATTACGTTTCGCTCCATCAAGACGGTGCCCAAACGTGCGCAATCCTACCACGTGGAGATAGTCAATCTAACATTTAAAGCAAACCATCATAGCAAAGATAACGTAAGGTTTACCGTAACCTATGTAACACAAAAATCTGCTCTGTCGGTAATTTAAAGGCAGGTAGCTTGGGAATTCAGGGATGATTAAAGTTAACTTTGTCAGCTCGTTCCAGATGATATATTTCCTTTTACACAGAACTTTTAACGTCACTGTCGTCCTCTCCTAATATGTATTTCTGATATCTTTGGTTTGAGAGGCTTTTTCACATAACACCATTTTCCCCGTTTTCTAATTTACAGAATTCACTGGATATATTATTCTTGAAGCTTAGTGATGCCAGTCCTCATTTCATTCGATGCTTGAAACCAAATCACCAAAAGGTAAGTTTACCGTTTCCTTAGATATCACGTCGACCTCTAAGATCAGATAAGCTGGATAGCCCTGTAATCCGAAATTCAGCTTGTTATAAGTTTATAAATCTAAAGTTACGGCAGGGTACCTACAGGTCTTCAAAAAATCCTGGAATTTGAAAAGTGACTTAAAAATTCCGGGGTTCATTATTCATTTTTATAAAAACCCTTTAAGTCCCTGGAATTATAAATGACGATTGCGCTGGTATTTTCTTTTAAAATTTATATTAAACGAGTCCTCGCTATATTGCCTTGACAGTTAATCCGCAAATTGTTGTTTATTGTATGTTCATCTGTTCCACCTCTTTTTGACATTCACTAACCAGATGATCTTAGATTTCCCTTTGGTTTTTTGTGGGTCTTAGGGCTTCTTTCAGGGCTTGTATAGCTGGTCATTCTTTCGGGGGTCTCAATATGTCACAAGTCCATTTTCATCTTCTTAATTTGATATCTTAACTCCTTTTCTATATACATTCATACAAGTATAAATATGCGAATAGAAATTACCTCCTAATGAAATAGTACAAGAGAATTGTTAACAGT
>JAAAKM020006971.1:78679575-78699578 GCA_010016025.2 Alatinidae sp. Z8VKAUB7J3 | reverse complement strand
ATAATCTTTATCACCATGAGCAGTGTCGATGGTTACAGATCGATAGGATTGTTACTTACTTAAGGACGAAAAGCCTGTCGGTTTCAAAAGGTCTTTGCAGGTATAGTTTAGTGGATGAACAACTACAGATGGTATCAACAAACTGGAGGCCCGTACATCTTTGCTGAGAGCCCACAGGCGGTCAGTATGAGACTTTATAAGGCATTATCAGGTCTTAACATAATATTCACACGTGAACCAGTTTTCTAGGTTCCAGTCCCAGAAACAAGGTGTTGTGGCACGCTTTCGCCTGTGTTTATTGCATAGGATTAAGCAGGTAACCAGAGAGAGTCTCTTCTTAGAATAGATAATGCAAAAATAGCTCAGTAAATTCATTTGCACCTATAATTTGCTGAGGGAATACATCAATGTTTAAGCCGTTACTGGGTTTTAAGCCGGGTCATGATGCGCGGTATTGGTAATACCATTTTGCAAGGTACCGAATGGTACTACTTTTTACGATAATTTCGTTGTTGAAACCATACGTTCGTCACTCAGAAACTTGTTCTTTCGAATGTATTAGTTTACTAAATAATTGTCGAAGTGAGGCTCTAAAATTAGCCTTTTGTCTCTCATCAGGTACCAGACAACTTTGATGAAAACTACATTCGTGCGCAGGTAAGGGTATTTGGTATGGTGTGTTGTGACCTTAAATAAATTTTTCTTGAAAGGAGAAGGTATCACCCGTATTATAACCATGGAGTATCACGCTGAAACTGGCTTTGTTAAACTGTCATAAGGGGCGTTTGGTAACCTTGCGCACTTGTTTATCTTAGAGCTGACGGGCGAGTCGCTTTCTACGTACAAACAGTTAAGAAAAACGATGAACAGAATAATAAATAAATGAATCGAAGGAACCTTCATAGTGTAAGCGGAATACAAGTATTGAACATTTAAAATCACATAAAGCAGCGCGGTAATTCATCTTGATAAATCTGATCTACATGTTCACAGTCTACTCACCTGAACGTAATTGTAGGCTGAGTGAATTTTCTTGATTTCAATTAATTACTACCCCCCTCTCCCGATCAACGGGGATTTGTCTTAAAATATCTACCTCTTTAAGAATACCCCTCATACCCCTCTATCCCCCAAATTATTCTCCGGGACCTTTCCCGATAATGTAGTGTTGGAACAACATCAAAAGAGTCTAGTTAAGCAGGTCAGTAAGTTGTCGTCTCCCCCCTTCCCCCTCCACCTGCTCTACGGTAATTTAAAGATACTTAAATCCTTCCAAACTTTTTTAACGATTATCTACCCACTATAACTAAAGGAAATCCCTACAAATAGATGGAGGAGAGCTGTCGTCTTGAATAAAAACGGCCCATATAAGATAATCTGACATCACGATGCTCTGTGCCACTAGTGCAAATGCGCCACAACACAAATTACTTACTTGTTTGGGAAATTTCATAGGTTTTATAGGAGAGGAGGGGATTGTAATAAGCCGTCGAAATAGCACGTGTGTGAGTGACACGTACTTTGTGACATATGTTATCGAAAAGAGCGTAAATTCTTTTTATTGACTGAAGACCGGCCTTTTCCGTTTCATGAACGTGGCTTCTAAATTAATGCTATAGCAATGACTCGTTCTATAAGGGATGTAACTATTATGTTGCATCCCTTGGTTTTTGATGTCCAAATCACTTTTTGTCGAATCCCTACCCATAGTCACTACCCGTCTTGGCTGGACCTGCTGAGAGTGACACTTCCACTTGTATAGCTCAGTTGACTCACTGGGATGCGTGACGAGGCTGGAATCAAAAGCAGAGCTATGAGTTATACGGGCTTTTCTTGGCAATGCATCTGAGTGATTCATGCAATCAGCAATGACATTGAGGCTTTCCTCGTTTAAAGAGTAGAACACTGTTAAGAGTATGACCTGTTCCATTTCTTTCTAGCTGAAATATACTGGTATATTGGAAACTACAAGGATCCGGAAGGAAGGTTATTCTGTCCGTCTCGCATTTGCAGATTTCGTTTCAAGGTTGGTGGCGATTGCTCTGTTTAACTACTATATATAGTCATGGTAATTGTAAGAGAACCTTTCAAATTACTACGATGCAGCAGATCAAGAAATATCTCCTTTGTAATGTATTTGTTTGTGGACTTGAGCTGTGGAAATTAGAAATTGCGAGCATATTTTTGTAGTGACGAGTTTTTAAGAATTGAAATCTAGTTATATTTTCAGCATGATTGTGATTAAGGCCGTGAAGGAACTGGGGGAGGGGAGAACGCCAAAACGAGTGGGCAAAATAATATTTGACTACTCTCCCCCATTGGGAATTAAAACATAACTTCTCCGCACGTGGAGTTGTTTTGTTAGGAAGGAACCTGTATGTACATTCATTTTAATGGGCATGGTTGTGGTTCCTATTTCTAGCCGCAAATAGAGAAATTAATAGACTCTTCCGATATTTTAGGTAGAACTTTATTGACAACGTTTCGTGTAACAGACTTCTTCAGGTCACTACTGAAAATTGGCTAAACTAGAAAAAGTTTTTTTTAGTTTAGCCAATTTTAAGTAGTGACCTGAAGAAGTCTGTTACACGAAACGTTGTCAATAAAGTTTCCACATTTGGCGTTTTACTTGCAGAGACGCTGAAAACGTACCAACGCACATCTTTTCGTTTTGCTCTTGGAAAGCCGGTTAGAACTCTTTATTGACTGTTTATTTCGTAGTGTTTTTGATTGATATCGGTGAAGAGAAGGAATGCCGGATTCCAAAGGACTCGGGTGGGAGGGGGGTGGGGTACTCAGGAATTTGGTAGCTTGGGAGGGTAATTTGGGTGGCGTTTTGATAAACAATACGAACTATAAAGTTAGTTAAAGAACTTTAATGTAGTATTTATCATTTTCAACTTATTACTTTTAACACAAGTGTGGGATCTTGCAGATGGTATGATATCATGAATCAATAGCATATAAAAGGAATAACCGTTACAAATCCATCTAGTTTTAATTTGATATTTGCTCACCTGTATAGTTATAGCTAGCGATACACGAGTATCCGGCTTGGGATCACTAAGCACTTCTATACATTTCTAAGATACGTTTTTACAAATATTGACACGGGAAACGTACCTTGTGTTTTGTAATAATTGTGCTTTTGATCTGAAAAATAGCTAATTAAACAGGTTGTTAGGCTAATTTGAATCATAATGAAATTATACATTCTAGTTTCTAAGCGCATGGAAATCCAATAGTTACGTGAAACAAAAGTTACCGGAAAACTGAAATTGCTTGCGAACGCCTACGGAATTGTTATTCTACTGGACTTCAATAGGATTTGTTATGCAGCTTAGTCAAAATTGCCTTTCTTATTGGCTCCCAAACTACGGTAAAGTAAAGGCAGACGTCCTCATTACCGTTTGCCATGGTGCAAGAAGTGCCAGCTTTCATATTGCCATAGAAGTCGTAGAATGAGACAACTTGTTATGTAGCACTGGCGAAGTCGGCTCGGAGCACCGGGATATGTCTCCCTTGCGAACGTCCAAGAATCCTCAGGATATTTATGTGTCAGTTTTTAAACCCATACCAGTATCATCGACGGAATTTCTACACAATAAGTAGACCCTAAAGCTACATAGGGTTCTCTGAAGGAAAGCGGGCTACTTTTATGTTGGTGTAGTAGTTCTTAGATTAACTTATCCCCTGTTTACCTGGACTTCGATTATCCCTCCGTTGCGGACATAACGAAACGCATTGCTATTATCGAGAGAAATCGGTGTAGAAAATTGTGAGGAAGGCCTCTAAGCAATCAGGATTTGTACAAGGATGTCATCTGCCCATCAGTAAGTAGGGAAGAGAGAGCTGTAACTTTACTGAACGTCTACACATATACTAAACACGTTCAATACCTTTGATTGATTACTAGGAATCAGCGTAACCCCATGCATTGCAGATTTAGATCTTATTGGGGCCCTTCAACCGAAGTCTTCAATGGCTTTTAGCTATCAGCGGCAAATTTTGGGAAGATGATAGACGTGCTAAAACAACAACGATTTCTTTCTTGAAAAAAGTTCAGGCTCAACCAACAGCAGATGTCAATGGTTACCTTTGGAGAAATCTTGAGTGTTTAGAGTCTACGATGTCATGAAACGCAAGGCCATTGAATTTCTTTACTAATTTTGACAGTTGGAAATGAAAATCAGTGCATACGAAGGGTGCCAGTTTGTCAAGGCATTTTCAGTCTTGACAGCCCTAAATAGCTGAAGGACAACGTATATCCAACGCTCATGGACACAACTGAGCGCCTGTGGCTGCAAGAAGTCTTGACATTCCCCTTAAACAATGCACATTGCTCACTGCGCACGGCACATTGTACACTGCACTTTGCATATTGCATATTGCACATGGTCTTTCATCAACCCTCGCTCGGTCTTTACTTAATTTCGAACTTTCGATTTTTTGATAAAGCGCAAGTTCCTTTGAGCTTAACCAAATAAAGGATAGGGGAGTGGACAGACGATATAGCGTCCACGTGGAATGGACACGAGGAATTGTTTATAATCTTGTTGCAGTAATTGCAGCGTTTTATATTTACCTGATGTGGTAATAATATCATAGTGATGCATCTTTCAGCCATGCAGAAGTGCGACTTGCCCAGCCCCTAGTCTCGATAAGCGCAGATAACATGACTTTCCATATGTAGATATGGTAAGTCACAGACGATCAGGCAATGATTACATTGTTTTCGTAGTAACTGTTCAGCTCTGTACCGCCCATTTTCTGTGGCGTTGCAGTTGCGATAGCTGCTTATGGTTGGAAATTGATTGATTAGCTTGAAGCAAGGACATGTAAAAGAATTGCGAAAATATTTGGATAACATCTAACGATCATACATTATAGAGGCTACCCGAAATATTCATTGCAGTAGTGAAACAGCAGGTGTAAAGTAGTCAGGGGGCTAACTTTCTATTTGTGATATATTTGAACAAATCAGAATAAAACAAACAACAGGGGCAAGACGATGCGATTCTCCTGGTGATTCTCTTGCTTGCTAATGATAGTAATGGTTAGGCTCAAAGAAAATTTTTAACTCTTTGGAACAAAGTTTAAACTCTGAAGGGGATTATGACAAAAATGGTTGTTTAAGGGAGCTTACTCACTGAGGTGGCATATGCGACGTGGCATGTCACTTGGGAATGAACCTATACAAAAGTGTTTCACACCGAAGTGGCAAATGCGACGTGGCAAATGCGACGTGGCAAATGCGACGTGGCAAATGCGACGTGGCACTTCCGTGGCACTCGAGAAACGGACCAGACCATTTTTCAAAAATCATGCCACGTCGCACAGTTGGTTCTCGGCCAATCAGGATAGTCTTTGTTCACATCACATGATCAGCTTGGCATGTGAGGCCCAGGGTAAAGGCTCGCTTGTCTGTTTCTGTTTGTTTGGAGGGGTACTCAACTGTCAACACTTTCACGGAACCATGGGCAAGTCCTATGTATTTGGGTTAGGCCGTAAGTTATCGACTCACGCTAAAGTTCTCTAATCAGACAAAGGAATACAGAATAATTTTGTCTCTTTCCTCGATGAACATTCTTTTTATGAATTACAGTTTCTGTAATCTTAAAATAGATGATAATTTACTCAGTTGATATATGTTTTCAATTCAATTGAGGTATGCTCATGAAATATCCCTTGCCCTTCAAATGGTTTCGGCCACTCTATACGATAAAAAACTGCAAAATGAAGCAATGACATAGCGAGGTCCGAGCAGACGTAGGTTATAATACATCTTTTCTACTTAAAGAATCTATGTATTACCACAACGTATTACCTTAGAAAGAGTACTGGTCATTCTTTAGCCCTTATGCATCTGCGGTTAGTGTCCTACCTCAGTAATTAAGGCTTTACAATGGCCACTAAATGACGATGGACATTTTTTGGGTGTAGTTTAAGACCCTTTCAGATTATAAAAGAGCTGTACAAGTCGACATTCCCAGTCTGATATGAATTGTTCCCACCATCTTCTTTTACGTTTCTCCTACTAACTATCAGACCCATAAAAGCAATAAGGTTGTCTTCGTCGGAGGAATACACCTTTCTACTGAGCAGGTATTTTTCAAACATGCGACGTGTCATTTTCCACTTCAGTCTGAAAGTTCGCGTGGCCTTTGTGACGTGGCCTTTGCGACGTGGCCTTTGCGACGTGCCACTTCGGTGTGTAAGCTCTCTAAGATTTACGAATTCTTTTTTGTGTTTTCAAAATAATTGAATGAGCAATGACGATGAATGGCTCAAAATAAAGTTGTTGGAATTCGCTTTTGTGACAAGGTAGCTGTTTCGTTGTTACGTGTTTGTGATCGAAATGACTTTAGTTATTTGGATATTAAAGTACAGGCAACTATAGTACTCAGATACTACCCTTCATAACAAGTTAAATAATAAGATCTGTGATAACTTGCGCAAGATCGTGCAGTGTTACTTTTTATCTAGACCAGTGCTCGCAACGTATGATCCGCAAGGGATATTTACGGGCCCATAACCTGCTAAGGGTTGGTTCTAGCAAGCGACTATAACCCACAAAGTTAAAGACTTGTTCAAGTACATATGGTTACTAATAAAATGTTTGTGATTCCGGTGGAAGGCGCATTTACATATGTTACATAACACTTAAATCTGCTACAGGATCCACATATAATATAATTTTAGACAGACAGGGGTGTACTGGACGGAAAAGGTTCCGGAGCACTACGATAGACATTTGCCTCAGTGTGCAAGACGACTCGGACTGACCCTTGACCTATGGCGCGCAGAGGATTTGAATTCTCTTCGGAAACAGTAACAGCGTGTGTGTACTTGTAATCAGAAATGAGCAGCGTTTTCAATGTTACGATTTTCGTAAATTTACAAACTAAATAAAAAAACTCCATCATTAATCCATCAGGACCGGGCGTTTGATGGCCTGTGTAAAGACCGCAGGTGGCCACTCGTTGCCCGTAGTAGTTCTCCTTTTATAACTCGAGGTTTTCTATGTATTTTTCAGTAAATTTTCTTGATTCACGCTTGAACTGAGTTAGTGAAAAGTTATGATACATTTCATTAAGTCAACCGCCATGATTAATAATTTTCAATAAAATCATATAATCGGTAATTTGATTTATTTCGGAAGTTAAAGTTGAATATATACTTGAGTTTTGCTTGCTTCAAGGTAATTTGTGGATAAGTAGAGAAACGTATATGTAACTAACTTATTCCTATCGGGGAAACTTTAGGTTTCATCAATGACTTTGTGATTGGAATTGTGATTGGAAGTCAAGACTTCAGTGAACCAAACTTTAGGCAATAAGTGAGTGAAATAAACTAAAACGACCTTTTAGTTTTTAGATATGAACGAAAACGTTTATAATGCAGGGGGGAAAGAAGTCGCACTAGGAAATTGGGAGATGGGGGAAGTTTGATAACTAGTTTTCTTTTACCTGTTCTTTATTACAAAATAGTTCGTAAACTTTTCGCATAGGAAAATGAAGAATGCCCGAGCCTGTAAAGCAATAAAAAATTTAGTGTCATCAAACTGTAATGAAAATAGACCTGAATTCCCGAAATTCTTTTCCTACTTGTTCGACTTACACAGAGGGATACGAAGGCTGGTAAATGTACTGTTGTGTGTGTGTCTGTGTGTCTGTGTCTGTGTGTGGCTGTGTGCGTGTGTGTGGCTGTGTGTGGCTGTGGCTGTGTGTATCCGTGTGAGTGTTTTAACGCAAACCAAATTGAAAGTTAGTTACAATAATAGTTACGTATCTCACGTTCCTGCTGTCCCATGTCGTTCAAAACCTGCGAGAAAATAATTTACCGGGGGAATAGGAAGACCCTGCCCTTTTCAAAGTTAACAAATTATTACAGACATTTTTGTTTAGTCATTCTGCACTGTTAAAAACGTCTTTGTGCGATGTACCAGGAGCAAAGAATACATTGTTAATGTGCTGTAATACCAGAGATTCTTGCAAGAGTATGAAGATAGGAAAACGCCATTTTCTGATTTCTACACTTCTTGCAACATGAAAAGTTATAATCTGGGGAGTGTGCGAGTGAAACCCAACCTCTAATGCTTAAGGGCTGGACATGACCTTAGAAACGTTACTCAAAAATCGAAATGATGATTTTTCTTCCTTTTGTTTTACAAGTTGTCTATGTCGGAAAAAACCTTTTTTTTAGGGACATTACTTCTACTTACAATTTTATAACCGCAAAGCACTGTACTAAAAATTATAGTGTAAATTATACACGCCTTGGCCCATTTCATAAGCTTATGTTTTTATGCAACAGTTGTTACTGTCTCCACAAGGCGGCCGAACAAGAGATTTTGGGCTGCCACTGAAATGTGAAAATTGCCCAATTTGGCTACAGTTTTTGCCTATTTGTAGCAGAAAAGTCGAGGGCGTATTTGGGAGACAGTACATTTCATAGTTTGTTCGCAACCTTTCGACCTGCACATGTCCTTGTAGGTGCTTATAAAGTTCGTGCCTGAGCAATATCTGAGTCCGGAAACAGAAATGAACGGACCATCTTTTAATAAAGAAAATTTTGCTGAAAAAAGAGAAGGTGCCAAAGTATTCTGTTAGGTAATCTCATATTGTAGATGGAACAAAGGATAGTAAAGGATAAGATATAAGAATAAAGGCACTATTGTTACGTTCACCGGTTACCTTTTGTGTGCATTTTCGTATTGTGTCATGATGCACACCTGGATTTACCAGCGTGTCTGTCAAGTCCGTCGACAGACTCTGATTTTACCACAGATCTGTATAATAATCTGTAGATACTCTACAAAATCTTTTGGGGGTGCAGAGTGTATGCGCCTGATAAAAAGAAGATTTGGAGCTTTTGGTGACAACTTCCAAACTTGACCATTTTGAAGTAAGTTGAAAAGCGGTTTGAAATCAACTTCACTGTCAATCGCGATCAGTATTGGCTGGTAGATGCTATTGACGATGCATTGAAGATGCAAAAATGTAAGACGTTGGAATGTACTCAAATGTGAATTTAACTCGGTCTTTTAGTTCAAGAAGCACGGGTTTCCAGTGGCGTAAACACCTCTCTTCGGTTGTAAACTAACCCAAACGCTACTGCCACCCTCCTCACTAAAGACCCTCGTCATAATACTCAACTAAACCTAAAGCTATAAGAGTCCTTGGTTACGCGGTGGCAACGACATCTTCAGCACAAGGTTGGAAAGATTCTGCAAACATTTTGACACGTTGAAAGTTATAGATTATAGAAGTATTCCAAATATATTTTTTATGTTAATTTAAAGTCCATCTTGCGTTACACCTCGAGTAGTGGGGCACTTTTGTAGCTCATGTAGAAAACGATGCCCCAGGCGATCTCTGAAGTGTGACTCCCTGATAAGCAGTACGGCTATTCTCCAGGGATGTTGGCTCCACGTAACCAAGGTCGGTATGACCTAACGAGTGTTTCCGGTTTAAACACGAAAATCCAAACAGTGTTATTGCAGTGGACAAAGTGCATTTCAACACTAAAAGACAGACAATGCAAACTTACTCAACAACAATATCTGGGACTTATTTTTATCAACTCCCGTTATCTTCACTTCAAGAGATTGCGCAATGGCAAACAGACCTGTGACAACGACGAAAATAATGAAAGATGAAAGGATTAGACCCAAGGAGCTGACCTTTAAGGGACGTTGACAGATCGTCTGGATCTCAAAGCTTGAGAGAATAGACTACTGCCCGCCCGCTCTGGCTTGCTTCAACCGGTTTGTGTTGACGGTGCTCCTTCAACATTGTTTTCTTCATTTCCGAGTTGACAGACCTCTTGAAACATGATAATTTGGGTCAGTGGCGTTTTTAATTAATACGGTATTGCATCAGTATTCATGGTCTTAGGGGTAATGCGTGACGAAGCGATTTGCGGAGTCCACAATTATTCTCATTCTTTATTTGGGGGGGGGGGGTGCTTGAAATCTCTTTATTGCTAATATGTAAAAAACTACCACTCGCTGCAAAATAATGGTTCAGGAAAGGGGTTTTTAACGCATTACGATAGACGGCCGCAAAATTTTTTCGGCACAAAAAAAGCTTATTTGAACCTGCTGCGAAGGGAACAATGTCAGATTCAGTCTCCTGTTGCCACAGAGCATAGCCGGTTGTGACGTCTGGCCAGTCAGTACGACAATAATCGTCCAGCGCGATAACACCGTCCTTTGACAAAGATTGTTCTGCCAAACGTAAGTCATTTTGAACAATTGATTTCCAATGTCCGCCGTCAACGCTAAAAAACCGCACCGGACCTACTTGTTGGAGAATGTATTCGTAATTAACATCTTCCGAAGATCCTTTGAAGATGTGAATACGTGAAGAGTCTATATGGAACTTGATCAGGTTTTCCTGAAATGTGTTGTAATCCCCTTTTCCGGAAGCATCCAAGTTTTTACTCTGATCATCGAATATGTCGATACAAAGCGCTGATTCATCATCGCGTAGCGCCATGCACAAAGGAATAAAAGACTTTCCATGATGAACGCCTATTTCTACGCAGCTTCCAGTAATTTTTTGCTGATGCTGAAACTCAAATATTGAACCGATAATTTCGGCATCTATTCGTTGCAACCAACCATGCACGTCTTTTTTGCCATGACGAAGATAGTCCCAGAGTCTGTCGTTCATTACATCGTTCCTTTAAAATAGAATTTTGAGCGAAAGGATCTTTGTGTCTAACGCCAAAAGTTTAAGGGCTTGAAGCGACAACAAGGTTGTCGCTTCGGTTGCAAACCTGCGTTGTTGAGAATGCCCTTTGAGCTTATTGGTTAGCAATTAATTTAAACATAAAAATCAGAATAATCTTTGTATACGCTGTCCTGAAGCTGATGATTCTATCATTAACATGAAAGAAACCGTTAATCAGGTGAGCAACATCCTGACCAGCAAAGGCCACGTCAAAATTTGTGTTTATTAAACCTGAACCGGTTTGATAAAGCCGTATCGAATCAATATTTTTATCCAGCGTGCCGCCTTACGCGCTGAACAGAAATTTTCTCGTAATCAGCAGCACTGTTCCGATAAAATCTGCAGCGCTTGAACATGAAGCAAATTGTACGCAGTATCTTGTGTCTCCATACAGGTTCAACCTTATCCCGGTCAATTGCAAAACATGATCGAAACATAAATTGTCCTGACGTCTCGGTTCTGCGGCAAAGCGGCAATCGCGACTATTGACTACGCCCCGCCTTGCAAGCCCGGATGAAGCAGGTCGATTTCGGCAAGGGTGCGCTTTTGGCCCGCCGGGGTATAAACACTGTATGCTGACAGTTCAGTCGGTGGCAGGTAACCGATGACGTGCGCAAGTTCGGACAGACGCAGGCCCTGCTTCACCAAGTAGATTATGTAGGCCTGACGCAGTCTATCGGGGGTAATTTCTTCGGACTCGGACAAATCCGCGTCGCTGACGGCGCATGCCAGCAGGGCGTTTAAATCATCCAGCGACAGCGCTTCACCGGCAGGGTCAATTAGTTGGCAAGCCGGGTTTTCGAACAGCGACCGCAATACCGGATTCAGCGGTATTGCGCGCGGTGACGTGCCGCTGATAAGCAGTTTGCCGTTTTCCAAGTCGACATCGGCTTTGACGATTGCGGCAATTTCCGCAAGCGACGGGCCGGACAGCAGCAGTGCGATCAGCAGTTTTTCTTTATTGCCGGCATGCGTGAATAACCGTTCGATCTGTTCGGCAGGCAGTTCGCGATGCGCCGGATTGTCCAGCAGCGCATTGCTTTGCGGCAATACGTTGATCGGCCGCCGCATTTCGCCGTAGGCACCAGGTAGCATATCCTGTTCATACGCCGGAATGCTAGAAATATTGACGGTTGCCCCGGACTGCTCCTTGCGGGTCAGAAACTCACTGAGCCACACACAGAATAAACCGAACGCTAGCGAACCCGCAACCGCAATCAACGCATCAAGCATGAAATTAGGAGCAACGGGCGTGGTGGGCAGAAAAGCACGTTCGATGACGTCGACCTGCGGGTATTTTCCGGAATATCGGGCTTCAATCTGCGCGAGTCTTTCCTTTGTTTCGCGATAAAGCGTTTCCAATCCTTCCAGGTCGTTACGCAGTGCGTCATGTTCCATAAAGCGTGCCGAAAATTCGGTCGCCTTACCTTTATGTTCGTCGAGTTGCCGGCGTATTTCACGCGCCGCCTGTTGCGCCGCCGCGTATTCCTGCTGCGCGTCGGACTGCACAATCGTCTGTCCGCTTTGCCGCATGCGTTCGATTTCCGCCTCCAGCAATGCAAGCTGTTCCGGTATCACCTTTAGCGTCGGCGACAGGTCAAGAAATTCCTGGGTATAGCGCCGGTTCAGATCGCCAAGTTCTTCGCGCAACTCCTGCGCCCGGCTTTCAAGCAGGCTGAGCGTGCGCGTGTCTTCCTGCGGAACTACTGCCTGACCGCGCGCGATGGCTTTGTTAATCGCATCCAGACGTGCTTTGGTTTTAACTTCTTCCTCACTGGCGAGATTGAGCGATTCGTTCAGCCCTTTCAAGCGCGCCAGCGCTTCGTTTTCCTCTCGTTCGATGGACGAAATATCATTAGTACGTCGAAACCGGTCAAGTTCCGCCCGTTTTGCATTGATCTTGACCGACAGCGCGGACAGTTCCTGGTGCAAAACCTGAGTGGTATCGCCCAGTAGGCGGGATACTTCTTTCGCCCGGGCGTCCAGATACACGTCAATCCAAGTGTTGATCAGTAACGGGAGTATTTCCGGGTCGGGACCTTGCGCAACCATTTCAACCAGATTAGTGTCCGCAACCGGCCTGACATCGAGTATCTCGCGGATGCCGCCGGCACTGAGACCGGCGTCACGATGGATCGACGGCAATCGCCGCGCGGTTTCCGTCAGCAGTTCGGAACCCAGTAAAATCTGTTGCTGGATTGCGACATGCTGGATATCGGCATCGTTGCCCGGCAAATCGATGGCCGTTTTGGCGACGGTCAGTAACGTCGCATAGCTTTGATACACCGCTGGACGGGCGAACACGTAACTCAATGACGCGACAGCGCAAACCAGAAAAGCGGTGAGAAATATAATCAATCTGCGCGACCGGTACCATGGCTTCGGTTCATGAACCGGGGGCGGCCAACCCGGATCGACGTTGGAAATGATTTTCGGGGTAGACGGGTTACGCATGGTCAACAAAGAATGGGAAAATAGAATAGTGCATTTATCATATCCGGTATACGTTTTTACAATGACTATTCTAAATTAAACCGCTCAAATCTTCTACGACGCCACCTCGATCGCCATAAAACCTCTTCAATAATTACACACAATTTATGAATCAGGCGTTACCCGTTCTATTTAGATGGTTTTTATGCATCTATTTACAACTGTTGAAAAGTAAATCCATGGTTATACTTTTAGCCCAGTTTGTTTCAATAGAGTGAATGCCGTAATAATTTCGTAACAATTTTTTTATAAAATTGAAGTAAAAGGGAATTTTTAGGATAATGATGAGTCATCATGAAGAATTGCCACCGGCGACAATCGCACGAAAAACCCTACAACGCATTGCTTCGCTGAAAATTGCGCCTACGCCCGACAACTATCACAAAATATACGATGAAATAGCCGGTACCGGAAACGCCATGCATCGCATGAACACCGATGCAAAACAGCTTCTGTCCGAATTTGTCACGCAAATTCCGCGTTCGACGCCGGAACTGGTGGGGCTGTCCAATACGCTGGCGCGCGCCATACGTGACAACGACTGGGAAAAATATAAATCGACTCTATTGAGCAATACCATCGCTGCCAAAACAGTGCAATCCGAGACAACCCAAAAAGCAGAGCACGACACCGGGATATCCTGGGGAGAATCGATCGAACAACTATTAAAGCAACTCGATACCCACCACCGCACACTGACGGTTGCGCGAAAGCGGCAAGGCTTGCAGCAATTATTGATGCATTACGGTGATGATTCTGGTCAGCTGCAGGAAAAAATTCACGCATTGATCGAATCATGGCGATCGACAGCCGCTACCGAGGATGAAACAACTGAAACGGCAGAACAGGATAAAACCGATACATTTCCGTCACCCGACTCCCCTGCGCCTACGGTCGCGGAAAACCGGGAGTATGTACAGCAACACACTGACTTTACTGAACAATCAAGTTATTCGTTACCGGGATTGTTAGCAAATATTCTCGAGCACGTGGCGACCATTCCGTTCACCGACCCGGCTTTTATCCAGCAAACCACCGATCTGGCTCGGAAAGTCCGCAACGTTCAGAACAAAACCGATATGGAAGAATTTATTTCATATTATTCCCAGTATCTGGAAAAATTTGATTTCAATGTTGAGGATGACGCCAAACTGCAACGCGGTCTGTTCCGTCTGTTCAATAAGCTTATCGAAAGCACAAGTAAACTATTGGCTGAAGACGACTGGATTCAAAAGCAGATCGCTCAACTACAGCAAACCGTAACCTGGCCTTTAAATCAACGTTCCATTGCACAGGCCGAATGCCAGCTTGAAACAATTTCACAACGACAGAGCACACTCAGACACGGCTTGAACGATGCCCGTGAAACGCTGAAAAAAATGATTACTGATCTGGTGAGCAATATTGAAGGTCTGTCACTCCAGACCGGAGAATTCCAGACCAACCTGGAAAGCTATACCGGCCAGATCAATGCGGCCAGTGATTTGCAAGCGCTTAACAGCGTAGTTGCCGAAATCATTAACGAAACCCGTAGAATGCATAGCAGTGCACAGCATTACCGTACCGGATTTTTATCCGCCCGGGCTGAAGTCGAAGCCGCACACGAAAGAATCGATCAACTGGAATCGGAGTTACAGCAACTCAGTGAAAAAATCCATGAAGACCATTTGACCGGCATTTTGAACCGTCGTGGGCTGGACATGGCGTTTGAGCGCGAATCGTCACGTGCCCTGCGTCTGCAACAGAAACTGTGTTACGCGCTGCTGGATATCGACAACTTCAAAAAACTCAACGACACGCACGGTCACAAAGTCGGTGATGAAGCCATTGTGTTCCTGGTCAATTCAATCAAGGCCGCTACGCGCATCGACGACATTGTGGCACGCTATGGCGGGGAAGAATTTGTCGTACTGCTGCCCGATACCACACTGGCAAAAGCGGTTGAAATTTTGTCCCGGGTGCGGCGCAATCTCACCAAAGAATTTTTTCTGCAACAAAACAAGCGATTGTTGATTACATTTAGTGCGGGTATTGCAGAATATCGCTATAACGAAACACAGGACAGTGTTTTCAAGCGCGCCGACGAAGCGTTGTATCGCGCTAAAAGGAATGGGAAAAACCTGATTCTGGAAGCGAATTGATGTGACGTGAAAATTTCGCGATAAACGGCGAAGTGCGCTAGTCAGGCACGTTGCCGTTCATCGATAATACATGCGCAGACACTGAATCAATGGCGGTGCCCTCCTCTGTGGCTGCCTCTGTGACCGCCTTTATGACCGCCTCTGTGGCCACCGCCGAAATGACCATGTCCGCCACCGCGATGTCCCCGGCCGATATGGCCGTGCCCGCCGCCGCGATGTCCTCGGCCGATATGACCGCCGCCATGCCGGTGACCACCAAAATGCCGATGCCCGCCGTGCGAGTGCCGATGCCCGCGAAAGTGGCGGTGTCCACCACCGAAATGCCGGTGCCCGCCCGAGAAGAAGATATTACTGCGTATTGCCGGACGGTATCCGTAACCATATCCGGTTCTACCGTAATAGCCGGTTCTGCCGTAATAGCCTGAACCGCTGTATCCCGTACTGTAATAGCCGGCACTGCCATATGGCGTCGCCACGCATCCGCTGACGAGCAACAGTAGTCCGGCGCCGACAAGCAAGGTAATAATCCGTTTCTTATGTACAGTTGTTTTCATTATAGTTCTCCTGATCACATACAGACTTTGACGGTTAAATTGTATGCCGGTCAAAATGAATAACAACTGAACGCCGAAACGTCATCGTACTATCGTAGACGGTCAGTTCTTCTCCATGGAACTGATAAACGCATTCGCTTCATTGATAGATTTTTCCATCGATGCAATCAACGCCGACACATCGGATTCGATATTACCGAGTTCGCCTTTCAATGAGGTAATCGCCTGTGCATTCAGGTTATGCTTCAAAAACATCACCTGATCATTGAAAACCGTCAGTATCGGTGCAATTTTGGCTTCGGCCTGTTTCATCGATGTAATCAACTGACGGTAATGCCGCTTGGTCGTATTCAGTTTGTTCTGGCTGCTGCGTCTGAAATTGGCGTTATTGTATTGCGTTATTTCCTGCTCCCATTCGTCGAACAGCGCCTGCGACACATCTTCGATATCCGCAATCCGTTCGCGCACTTCCTCGGCCTTGGCGACGCTGGCTTCGTATTCATCGTTCAGGCGGGTATAGACTTCTTCCAGGTCGCCGCCGTGAAAGTTGGTCGCAGCCGTGAACTGCTCCAACGCCGATTTGAATTGTTCCTTGGTTTCTTCCTGGGTATCGCGCGCTTTTTCCACACGATGCACCATCACGTCCCTTTTCGGTATCCCGATTTGTTCGAGGCCTTCGTAATAAAGCGTGGAACAGGCGCCCAGCGCAAAAAGCATGATTAGTGCAATGGATAGATTCATTTTATTCATGGCTCGCTCCGTTAGTGTTGATCAACATAAAAACCGGCTTCGTATAACACACAAAACATTAGCATTCAAATCAGCGTGGCGAACTGCGTCGCAATAGATACCATAACGCTTTCACCCCCCAAATAATCGGAAAGCGCCGTGCGCGCGGGGTAATTTCAATCCGTGTGCCCGTATGCCGCTCGATTTTCCAGGCGGCGTATTCCAGACAATCCCTGAAAGTCAGCGATGCTTTGGATAAACGCAATACCGACAGCACCAGCCCTTGCCAACGCCTGACACGCCAGCGCCATAGCGTAGCGCGGCGGGTACGCGCAGTATTGCGGCACAGATAGGTATCGTCATCGGGCTGCCGGGTGAAAATTTCAGTCAACGCCGGATACGCGGCGTGCATCAGGTGGGTAAAATCCGCTCGGTTGTGGTCGACCAGATGACGCGCGCGCGTTTCGCTTTCTGGACGCAATTCCGCTGCATAGCTATGCATCAAACAGCGCGTCCAGATTGCTTCAGCAGTAAAAACTTCCGCTTCCAGCGCTTTGCCGCCCGTACTTAAAAACGTGATCAACGAATCGGCCAAGGCATGATAGACGCGTTGCCGGCAAGCCTCGTCACGCACATACAACACGCGGGAGGGCTGTGCAAAGCGTGCCCAGATATACGAATGAAACCAGTCACGCGCACCGCGTTCAAAATCCGCGCTGGAAATGACAGCATATTTGGCGCGCAGCGTCCTGTTCTGATGCGCCACTTCGATATAAAACACGTTGGGCGCCAGCCAGGCGTTCAAAACCGCGAGGTAGCGCTTGCTGTATGCTTTTTTATAATCGTCGACAAGCACATACAGATCGACGATGCCTTCATCCAGTTCGCCGGTATATTACTGAAATAGATATGACAGTGCTCTGTACTATGTTTTACTGATGTAATGTCATTATAATTTTTTTTACTTCAGCATATAGAACCAGGCCATATTGAGGGACCACAAACAAGAGCCAGGCAAGATTGGAAAGGACCAAGAACACTAACTCTTCACAGACATCATGATGGAGGTTATGGTTTTACACTGAGGTACTTTGTTGTTTACCCACCACGCTGTGTTTACCAGAAAAACAATTCATCAAAGGTGAGTTGAAATTGACCTCTGCAGACCTTTTAAATTATTCCTAAGAATTACGCAGTTTAATTGCCTTGTAGGACATTCTGTGATTTATGAATTCCCTTGAAACCTTAGTGGGTGTGAGTGTGTGCTTGGGGACTTAAATATATCATGATTTGTTTCCTAACACAAAGTTATCTCTAAATTCTAGCCTTTAATCTTTCACCAGCCTGACTAGTAAAATAGCTATTTAACTAAACCTCCCCTGGACAGTGTTGACTTCTGTAATCGCCAGGATCATTGTTGCTGTTGTTCTTGTCATCATCAACATCAGGAATATCACCATCACCACCAGTTTCATCATCATTCATCAATCATCATCATCATCATCATCATCACCATCATCATCATCATCATCATCATCAATCATCATCAGTCATCATCAGTTATCATAAATCATCATCATTATCATCATTATCTTCATCATCAATCATAATTATCATTACCATTATCATCATCACCATCGTCACCACCACCATCATCTCCATCATGACCACAATCACTACCAGACCACTACCACTACCACCACCACCAACATCTTCCTTTGCCCTGATACATACTTGATGTGGTGGTAGGACCCCCCCTGGTGAATTCCTCATGGCAAATTGCTCCCTGGTAAATTGCCCATCAAAATTTTGCCACCTGGTGAAGTCTTGGGAATTGAAATTCCTATGTTTTCATTAGTAACGTTGTGAAATTGTTACGAGAGTTTGGTAGATAGTGTAAGAGTAAAGTACATTCACTTAATAGTTTGGCCACCTGGTGAAGTCTTGGGAATTGAAATTCCTATGTTTTCATTAGTAACGTTGTGAAAGTGTTATGGGATTTTGGTAGATAGTGTAAGAGTAAAGTACATTCACTTAATAGTTTTGCCACCTGGTGAAGTCTTGGGAATTGAAATTCCTATGTTTTCATTAGTAACGTTGTGAAAGTGTTATGGGATTTTGGTAGATAGTGTAAGAGTAAAGTACATTCGCTTAATAGTTTATGATGATCACAAATTTGTACTTTATAATTTACATTGTGTAACACCAATTAACGTACAAATCAATTAACGTGAAATGTTGACCGGTGCTTTTATCGCCTTTTCTCTTGTGTGTGGAAACGGATACAGCAATCACGCGTCTACGAAAGATATAAGGAAGATCTCGAAATTGCCTTACACCTTAGAATGTTGTGTCCTAATATTTTTATACTGTCAAATGACGCAGTTCAAGCACATTAAAAGATTAGACTGGTTATAATAATTATAATGGTTACATAGATGATCCATTAGAATACTTCGATGACACCTATATCTTCTTGTCTTCTGAAAACTTTAAATATTCATAAATGGTAAACTTAACCATGTTATCAGAAACTACGTGTAGTATTTATTGCATTATTTACTCAAGCTGAATTGCTGTGTAACCTTCCATGTATATTTGTATTACAAACTGAAGCAAAATATTTGTGCGTGTGTTCACCGGGTGGGAATATTCCTGGGGATTTGACCTGGCGAATTCGCCGGGTGAGGTTCAGCCGAGGGGAGATTGTCGGAACACCACTTGATATATTTGATAACATAAAGGAGTCTGGCACGGGTCATGTTTACTGGGTAGTCTGGGACATGTTTGTTTAATCGCTGGTCAAATCATCAAAACTGTTTGTTTTGTAAGGAAAACGTTTGAAAAATGTGGAACTACTGAGTACCTTGTTTTTCTAAACCCGTTGTTTAACTGGGACAGTTTGAGTTACCTGATTGAGGAAACCATCAACTCGTGAAATGATAATTCCTGCTATGCATTCTTTCATTTATAATAATTTGGTACGCAGCTTCCCTAGATGAAAACCCCTAGGTAAACTGCCGGCATTTGTCGAGTGACATGTGATGCAGTATCTCTGGAATGTGTGAATACTACCATCTGAGAGGAACCCACTGTTAAGTAGAAAAGATCCCCAAGGCAGCGTCGTGTACACCTTGGCGACCTCAAGTTATTGTAATCAATGTACGCTGTATTTTTGAAGATAAGTCGAATTTTTTTCCGGGCTGGTAGGTCTGCATGACCAACGCGATTTTGACTTGTCGTTCATGAATTATGCTTTATCGGGCTTCGAACTGAACCGGGGACGTGGCGTGGATTTTCTGAAAGGGGTAGGGGGTGGCGCGAAAACGAAAAAGGCGCTCCAGATG
>JAAAKM020006971.1:78643132-78669794 GCA_010016025.2 Alatinidae sp. Z8VKAUB7J3 | reverse complement strand
AATGTGCTAACAGATGTAACATGCTTTGAGAGGGTAAAGAGATGATGCATTGGTAGCAGGCACTTGAAGAGAGCACAGAAATGGGCCTACGCCATAGTCTAAGTGAAGCTGTTAAATTATAAACCGAAAAAAGGGTTTGGGGGATATTCTGGCTCTATGGGTAACTGTAATAGACTGTACCTGGGTTACTCTTAAAGGAATTGTAATCCTGGACTGAATTCTGGGCATGGAAACGAGATCGTTTGAATCAGGATGGCCATTGGTCACGATGGCCCTTGGTCACGATGGCCCTTGGTCACGATGGTATATAAAATGGAAACGAGATCGTTTAGATCTGGATGGCCATTGGTCAGGAATGTTAAGTACAGATGTCGTTCATGTGCGCTTAATACAAGTCATTATGAGATCCAGGAAAGTCAGGGACATTGACACGACTTTTATAAATGAAGTTTAAAAGACATTGATGTCTTTCGTACCGTATTTTAATTATGATGATATTCTTAAATTAATTTGCTCAAGAAAAATTGTTAAAGAGGAAAGAATAGCACAGTGGATTACGTCGCTGCACCAAAGCTCAATGAAATCTCAAGAGAGGAGTCTAGACGCACTGTCCGTCTCGATGAGGATTTACATCGTGATGCCTTAATGGCCTGTTAAAGTGGTGTCCGATTTTTCAGGTGTTAAGACCCTCTGTGCTGAGATCGCAATGTAACATTAGATCAGATGGGGAAACGTAGCTCCACGTCTTGTAGTGGCAGTTGGTGTCTTGTGTAGTGTGAACAATTTTATTAAAATCATTGTACCACTTTTCTCCTTTGTTCACACTTAGCTGTCCTGAGCGATCTTTTTTTTTTTAATTTTTCGGCCTATAAACTTCATGCCTGTTACGAGATTTACCACTCGTATTTTGAGACATTGGTACCCTTTGTTTACTGAGATGCAATTTCCCCATACAAAGGTAGTTCAGTTTCGGTTACAGGGTAGTTAGTGTAATTCAGGGTCTTCTTTTGATTTTTATGATGAAATATGAAAGTTAGTCTGATTGTTATTCATTCTCTTTTTAATACTTACTCGAATTAATGCCCCGTTTTAGGGTCTTATTGAAATAAAGCACTGTCAGTTTCAAATGTTGGTTAAAATTCATGCTCCTGATGAAGGCGACAAGCCTTATAAAAGGAACAAGTTCAGGTCAACGTCATAGGGGACTATGATAAAAACAAAATGATTGACATCAAACTTTAAGTTATGTTGTAAAGTTTGGTTTTCCATAATCTCGTTTCCGTCATATTTCCTTTTGATTGTGGTCACTTTTGGGATTTGCCTTACTATAATTTGTAACAATTCAAGAGAAACATTAACAAGCAAGATTAAAATATTTTGTTTACGCCCTTCTCCTTATTATAACCTCTTCCCGTCGAAGAGGCAAAATTTTATGAAGGATCCGGGGTTTAGCAGAATAATTATCATATTCCTACTTGCTCTGACGATGAATAGAAGTCCAGAAGAGTAACAATTGCCAAAGAGACGATTAAAATAAAAATGTGTATGCTAGTTCTCTGTTGGCATAGGTTGATAAGTGTGGTTAGATGGAAAGAAGTGGCAATTGTTTGAGCATGGAAGGCTATCTATGGCAGTAGATGAAGCAATGGTTACAGTCTTGTAATTTTGGTATGCCTACTAAGTTGTTATATGATGTAACTCCTATTGACGTATTTCGTCAACAAAGGTTTAGTTGTAGAGTCACACTCTTTGTATTGACTTTCTGTCTCCATCGCTGTACCCATCTTAGGTGCTGATTACCAAGTTAGAAACGAGTAAAAAGATCAGCTCCAGTGATAAAGAGGTCCTTCTCAAGGTAGGAAGTTGATATCCCTTCTTTTTTTGTAACTGAAGTAATACAATGCACCTTGCGTTTCTTGCAGCTCGATTGTTAATGGTAGGGTTTTGATTAACAATTTTATTTTCTTTGTTTAAGTTTCAGTTTATGCCTCTAAAATTTTTTGGGCTTAAACTAAGCAAACTTTCAGTCACAAAGACATAAGTTCAGATATATCATCACTTGGATCGGGTGGATGGGATAGGTTGTAAAGCCTAAGTGCGGTGGCTAACTGCTATTGCCTAATGAACTTGCATTGGTGGGGGTGTTTCCCATGTAGATTAATGGGAATGGATCTGCAATGGCTTATATGCTGTGAAAGGAAGGGAGATAGTAATATTGAGGAGATTAACTTTTTTGAGTCGACGTAGATGGTTGAGGCAGCGGTAGAAAAAGTCTCTGAGAATTATGTAATCTTGACACCTCAGGCTTAAGGTAATTTTTTTTCATACTCGCACCATTCTAGGAAGACCTACGAGATACATCTCCAACTATCAGATTTACTGCTGTGCCTGGTGTTAAGTTGTGTATCACACTCATGTAAGAGCCGTATGACCCTTTCTTTTCTAGAAATATAGAACAGCATTTCGCATTCCATCAAAGAATGTCGCAAGCTCATTCAGCCAGGCTATTAAATAGAATAGCTTTGAACGGCCATTGAATTTTGTGCGTTGCTCGTGGTGGTAGCACTGGCTTGAGTTCATTACAGCACCGCTCCCCGCAGAGACGATGCTCTGCTGAGGTAGTTCAATTCACCTGCTGTATGCGAATGCTCTTGTATTGGTTTTTGAATGTTTTTTTTTAGCCTCGTATTCGTTATTAACTATACCATTCATCATTTTTATTCCTTATGACAGGCAATTAAAGGAATAACAGCTAGTGTAGAAAAGTTAAAGAAAGAAATTGAGGAAGAAGCGAAGGCCACGCAACCCAAAACAAAGCAAACGGTATTTATTTCTTTAATTATTGTTTGCATTATCATCATCATAATCATCATCATCATCATCATCATCATAATCATCATCATCATCATCATCATCATTATCGTCATTATCCTCCTCCTCATCATAATCATCATCAGATCATTACAGTTAATATGCTATGCTAGAATGTGTTGTGACCTAAGAATATCAACACCAGGGAGTTGATTGCTCTGTTTATATCGAGCAACGAACATGTTAACGTCTTTAGGTCAGCTGCTCTCCTGATCCCTTCTTGTACGAGTGAATCGGAAGCCCGGCACTCAGTCACATGTCATCTCTATGCCTTCCGATACAATTTCGGACGCGTCATTCTCTATGTGCTCTTAGTTACAACTTGATTCCTGTGAAGCAGATTATTACCATCGACTGACTTAAGTTCCAACATTCAAGATGAAGTTTTCGTTTCTTAAGTAGTGAAGATTACATTTAAAAATTTGATTCTCAGAAGGACAAACCGGAACTAATTCTCTGATGAAATGGTTACTAGAGGTCCTTTCTTTGATTTTACTTAGCCTACTGTTCCTAACGATAATCATCGTCCGTCTCTCTTTATATTCATTTCTGATAATGGCTCCTTGTTTGAGAGTCGAGATTGTTGTACCTGTGGGTGTTTGATTTCTGAATCTGCTGACTCTCCCGCTTGAGCAGTCTTTTCTGCATTTCATGAGTCATTGTTTTTGACTCAAATTTTTGTGTATGATCTTTCTCGTTTATTTACTTTGTATTAACTTGAGAATCTCCTGGGATTACTTACTTCCTTACTGGGAACGAGGCCTTGCTATAAGAACAATCAAATTCCTTATGTTCACTAGTCTTTCTAGTATTCTTAACTATGTTGCCTCGCAGATGTTCTGCTTTGTATGCGACTGGCTGTCTCTATTTATCTTTCACGCAATTAATGCGCTGTGATTAACGGCGGTCCTCCTGTTGACCTTTTCCGTATCTGTGTATTTTATGAGTCATGGCTTGCAATTGTTCCACCTGCTTTTCGAACAACAGGATTCTGCCATCTAAGGTCATGTTGAAATATTTCTTGTTACCAGAGAGAGTGGTAGCATAATTGTTGTGAAGAACATTTAGAAAACTTAGATCCTGGGGAAACGGATTGATGTTAGATCGTCGAGATTGGAAGGCGTGCAACTTAAATAGAGGCGGCTAGGTTACCTGAGAGAATAGGCGGAGGGGGTAGAAGGATAATTCCATACTGCAAGAAAAGAGGGAAATGTGTGAAAATGATGAAATAGTCAGAGAGGGCATACACAAAAGTGACTCATTTCCTTGCTCCTTTCCTTAACTTTTGTACTGGCAGGAGTGGATGCCTTTCCTTTCCAAATTTCAACGACTTCCAGTATCACTGGTATCCTCTTTGCCGGCAATGAAAGGTTAAGTGAAGCTTTGTATTTGTGCCTTTAATCTGGTCATCAATCTGCAATCTAAATTCACTGAACTGCCATTCATACAAAGCAATAAAACTGGAAATCGTGAGAGAATAACAGTGATATTAAAATTTCGATAAAATATATGATAAAGATTTGAGAAGAGCAATGAACAGAGAAATTAGAAATTAATAATTCGTACTTGGGCTGGAAGGGATATTTGCATTGTCGGCGCAGACACACGTCATAAGAATGTAGTGCAAATAATTAGGGATCCAATACGATATTTAGGTGCTTAGAGAATGTATATTCTCCATTCTATTTGCAAAGTGGATATCACTGGTCGTAGTCTACGTCAAGATATCTAAATGTGCACAACAGAGAGAAGCCTGCTGGTTAAGAATGCAATAGCTATACACGAGATGTATGAAAAAGAAAGAGTATGAATATTGACGGACTTTCAACTTGGATACCTTTAGTAGATTGTTAATACCGCGTATTTGTATCGTTTCCCTAATATGATAAGGAATGATATGAGCTGGGATTGTGCATATTGAATATTAATTGCATATTCTGATAATATAGTGCAATGCAGCATAGAAATAGAATAAGATAGGTTAGAGTATGAAAAAGGGGGAAAGCCTTCGAAGACAAACATTTTAAAAAGGGGGTCGAGGGAAGTTGGAGCGCCTAAGCCTGCAATAAGCAGCTGCAAAAGTGTTCAAACAGATTAAGCTCAGAAAGTAGATGTTTCAATACACTGGCTGCAAAAGCTTTGATTTGTGCCCTTGGGGTGTCAAAAGCAATGCTTATACTTCTTTCAATAGAGGGACCCAATGTAGGAGTTCTCAGGTACAGTTAGGTGAGATATTTTCCATGTTTTAGAGAATAGGTTTGCGTAGATACAGAAAATAGAGAAGGTAAATGAACATACTGTAATAGCATCAAAAACATTGGATAAAATGATGGAAAATTTCTGACAACGAAAAAATATATATAACGTTTCCAACTTATGAAAAGGATTTGAACCTTCTCTGAGTTTCTTAAACTCCTTTCTTGATTAAAAATATATGTTTTCCAATCATACGTGTTTCTTCAGGAGTTTGTAAATACTAACTTTTATGTAAAACCTCTCAAACGTATTAATTGTATGTGACAATTATTATTTTTACAAATTTTGACATAGGTAACGAGGAAAAACTGTACTGTGCCAGATAAAAGAGAAAATTCTGAAAGCTGACTTTCATCCTCAAATTAGTTTTCATGTTTTATATATGCATGCATTATGTGTAAGAAAAGTACACCCAAAAGGTACGTAAAATTAATCTTTAAAATTGAGCCACCTTGTTGTAGCTTATTTAGTACGAAGTGCATCAACAAACGGACTATACAATGTGAAGTCTCAAAGAACTGTTGAAACTACTTTGGTAATGCACGAGATAAGACGTCATTACGCTTATATCCCGATGCCTTTAAAGTACTTTAGGTAATATCAACTAAGATAATGAAGATAGTGATCACCATAGTTGATATTTATGTCTATTATCGGGTGGCTACAAATTATTTCCATCATCAGTCTTTATACACTTTCTCTTTGTACATTTCAGTGGCAAACAGCTGATTTCTTACATTTATGCAAAATGAATGGTATAAATTTGTGATTACTCGACTGTGTGCGTCAAGTGTCGCATATCTGTCACCATGATATGCGATAAAAAAGGACAGGAAAATGGGACTTAAATCTATCGGGAAAAAAGGCATTCTTCTAAAGATAAAACTTTCTGCTAAGGGGATCAAAGCAAGGAAGAGTGCAAATTAGGTAGCGTGGGTTCCGGGCAATTTAACTTAAAGTCAGTGAAAATTTGTCAACAAAATATACTTGAGAAAAATATAAAATTGATTTTCATAAACATAAGATTGATTTCTCTGAATACCTTAGTAGCAATATTTTGGTAATTACTACTTGTCGATATCATGATTTCACTGATACCATCTACTTGATCTTGGTAAGATTATCATTACGCTCATTATCCAATCTCTGTTTATTTATTAAATGTCTTGCACTTACCCAGGAAATCTCATTAAAACACTGAAAAGTATTATTTCCATGTACAATGCTCATTATATTCTTCCATACATGATTATTTATCACTAGTATTTTGTTCAATCTCAATCATCGCGAGAGCCCTAAATCAACAAAGGAGCCATTATGGATTTTGTTCACTATCAGCCAATCAAGTATAAGTATGATTCGTCTCAGCCAATCAGTGTGCACTTGAGGAGAATGTTCTCCCTGTCAACTTCTTTGCCAAAGGATCAAAAGAACAACTGCAAGTGATAAAACTAAAATATTTGGGGTAATTTTATGTTACAAATTTTGATATAAAAACAACTAGTGTACAAATCAATAGTTAGAATACTTTTCCTAGTAGTTTCGTTGCTATCCTTGCGTTGTTTACGTTTACTGTAGTTGTGATTCATACAGGACATGCTGTTGGAGAATTATCGGCAATTATGAGTCAACGGCTTTACTGAGATGACCAAAGGGATTTTCATTCACTCGAGATACATTTGACTCAACGTAACAGCAAGGGCTCAGGATATCTCTCAAGATTTTTAGACACTTTTTTCTCTCTGAAGAGTAGGTAAACTTTCCGCAAATGTAACAGAAAGAATCTGGGATGTTTTGTCACATAGTCAACTGGTCATACAAGAACGAAAAGCTTCAAAGCGTAATGTCCCACAGAATGTGAATTAAAGTGTTACAATTCCTTCTTTCCCTCACAAAAACGGTCAAACACAAACGTCTTTTTAAAACATTTCCACTGAACACATCTGCTTTGAAATTGGAAATGAAAGTTAAAAAACCCTTTTATGAATACCCTTGGCTATTACTTGAATGCTCAGAATGAAAATCTCACGATTTATTTGCCTGTTGATGAGAAAACACCAGAAAAAGATACACTGTAAATTGTAGATCAAGGCTTGGGCAATTTTGACTAGGAGTTGACATATTCCTGAGTGGCTGTAGTACCGTTGAAAAAAGATACCGGAAAATTGAAAATCATTGTAAAAAAGTCTGAAATAGCTCATTTATTCCTTTTTGACGTTTATTAACATTTGAATTGCAGTTAATATAATGTTAAAAATGTCTTTACTCACAGTAACATGTCAATTAATTTCTTCACAAAATTAGACATTCTGCCTGTTTTGACCAAAAATGGCGTATATCTGTAGCGAAAAAACCTGATGTGATAGGAGAAAATAGACTTGATTTTCAAAACGAGCATGAAAAAGAGCCCAGAAACATGTGCCCGTTACCTGGTAACATTTTGGTCAAAAAAAAAATGTCTACCAGTGTTATGTGTCTGCTTCTACAGACCCTTCTACAAATTCTGTACCACAGAGAATGTTTTCAAGCTAATTCATGAATAGTCTAAAGAATCTGGTCTCAATCGCTTTGATGTTGGGTTTTACCTACATCATGGTTGTCACAACCATTTAACCACTCAAGAGCTTAGTTTGGCTTTACTCAGCAGCTTATAGATGTTTAAAGCCAAGGGCTTTATTCAGAAAAGTAGATGTATATTTGAGTTACGCAAACTAGATTAGGTCAGATCAAATATTATTTCCGTGCGTAGAAAAGCAATTGAGGAGGTGTTGCAGGACTGAACAACTTGGAATCACTTGCGGTTGCCTGCGCCTGCGCAGTCGAGTGGTTATAATAAGTATTATCACTAAAATTTGTTGCTTCCTGTATCAAAAAGAAAACACTTATCATTACAAGAAGACTGGATGCAAATAAAACTTTTACTTCTATCAGCATTGTGTTGGCAAAATGCATTAAAGCCAATCTACAACTCTTTCTTTGTCAATCTTCGATAAGAGCGAAGTTTGGTACAGTGTCACACCTAACAGAGTATCTACAAGGCCTTGCATTTGTTACGTTTGCGGGGAATAAACCCGTTTTGATAAATCATAAGGAAACTAAAGCGGTCAATATATAAATTTAATTGTATCTGATGCTAACAGTGTCAAACAACTTTGATGCAAGCCCTCGTCAATTTCTCACTGAAAATGAGAGATTAGAATTAAACGGTGTAAGTTAGTAGTTTTCAAAAGCCATTGTGAACCTATCTGAAAATAAGCCCACCGCTGTCTTACGACTTTTACTTTTGTACTCATCTTAAGTATCTCAATAACAATTATTACTGTAAAAATAATGACAAAAATGTTTTTAAATCCGGTTTCACGGTAACGGAAAAGTGGGAGAGGATCTCGTTTTGAAAAGGAGGCAAGAGGAAAAGATGATTCCTGTAAAAGATGGCGCTAAAAAAAGAAGAAAACAAGGAGAAAAAAGTCGGCATAAATCAAAGCTTACGGGTGCGCTTCTCGGCAATTATTGTTAGCGATATTATTGTTTTCTTATCGCTTTGAGGTCTCGTTTATCGATCGAGTTATTGCATACCTCCCACATTGAGAACTGTTGCATGCGTTTACTGTAAAAATATCGCTTTAATGTTATCGATCTGAGGTTGTTAATTTCAGACTGTATCATGTCAAATAGGTCAGGTTTTAATCATAAAGTCGAGGAAGAGGCTTTGGTGACAAATAAAGGATAATCTGCTGGGACTATAACGAGAAAATGCTGTACTTCTGTTCAACATTGGTTTTGAAATTTTCAAAGGCTTCAAGATAAGGCTACATTGATCAATTATTGATGACTGAAAAGCGACAAGAGCTCATCAAATTTCCCTCAAAAATAAAGATCACATCTGTTAGTGGTCTTTGTGATCTAGCTGTGGTTAGCCTGAAATTGGCTTTTTTACAAAAATGACCCTGCCTAGACTTGCATCACATAAAGAGCAGTTCATTAAAAAGCAAAAGTAAAGAAGCAACATTGTACTTCGAGTTGATCTTTTACTGCATGATGCTATTTCACGCAAAACAAAGCATAACGGTAGGGAAAGAGTCTTCGCACGCTGCAAGAGTGCGTAGAATTATACATTTCATGGCCAAGAAGAGCGTTCTGGCCATTGTAAAACAAAGTTTTGACCTTAGTGATAAGAAAAGTTCTTTGAATACGATAAAGCGGCCAAGTCACAGTTTTCCTGTTGGGATTTCTATAATTTCTGGATTGCTATTGACATAACTTCAAAGCTTTTATTAGTCATAGTAAACTACCCTAATGTTCTGCTAAATGGTTAGACTGAAAATGGAAAAAGTACACAAATAACGTTACGAAGTAAAACAACTTCACTGAGATGACATCTGCTCTTAAAACCTACCGACTGCGTTGTGCGATGCAGCGTTTGTCTAGAAGCACGTCTGTGTAGCTGCTGCCCACGGTGGTGGCGGTGGCAGATCAACAAAAACATTTGGGAAATTTCAACCCTATACGATTTCATGGAAATTAAGTTTCACATTCCTCCTCGATCAAAAACTACAGTGATGTTGTTGAAAACTTTTTAAATGATAGGAAAAAGGTTGGTGGTTGATGTCACAAAACGTTTGGGTCTAAAGAACGGTGCGTCAGATCCGATGTGTGGACTACGATGTAGAATATCTGCGGAGATGATACCTTGAATACTTAACAGGCTTCTTAAGCCATGCCAGTGGATTTCTTCACAGATACTGTGGTCATGAACCAGCTCATAAGCACCGAGACGTAAAATAAATGTCCTATGAATTCTTTGGCCCACCAGGGACTACGTTGGTAGGAAGGGCGCTAGTAAATTATTGTAACTTTCAATCTCGTGCCTGTACAGCTACATGTTGAGATTATGAGATGAAAGTTCACGATCCATTTGTTCTATATGTACTGTATGATATATTTCACAAATTCTGACCTTCATACATCTTAAAAATACTTAAAATGAATAAATCCTTTGCTGGTTCTTCGAGGAATCTCTACTTCTATATCGATTTATTTCCATGAATGTTTTCTTAATATGAATGGGTTCCGAAAGTGAGTGCTTAATCGATTTGACTTAATTCCTACGCGAATTCCTAATTCCTACTGAGCTTACAAGACGTCTTGCAATTTATACTTAAAATGAATGGCATCAAATTTTCCTACTTTAACAATGCGTTACCATGTATGGAAACATAAGGTTTCCTATCCCACAATTCTCTACAGCTACTGCGCTCCTGATGTCTTTCTTTCTTTCTTTCTTTCTTTCTTTCTTTCTTTCTTTCTTTCTTTCTTACTTTCTTTCTTTCTTTCTTTCTTTTTTCTTTCTTTCTTTCATTCTCTCTTTCTTTCTTTCTTTCTTTCGTTCTTTCTTTCTTTCGTTCTTTCTTTCTTTCGTTCTTTCTTTCTTTCTTTCGTTCTTTCTTTCTTTCTTTTTTTCTTTCTTTCTTTCTTTCTTCTTTCTTGCTGTTATCCTTCTTTTTATATTCTCTTTTGCTCTTACTTTTCTGTATCCAACGTGCGTGTGTGTGTGTGAATGCATGCATGTGTGTGTGTGCGTGTGTGTGTGTGAATGCATGCATGTGTGTGTGTGTGTGTGTGTGTGTGTGTGTGTGCGTGCGTGTGTGCAAACCATTACTATCACCCTTGAATTTGTTAAATACTCGTTAATTTTCCTTTTGTCAGTGAATTTTCCATTTACTTATTGGGGGATTCAAGTAATTAAAACTCAAGATATGAGTCATATACAGATATAGATTTGTAGTTTGAAATCATAATAAAACTTGAACAGATACACAATTGATATAACAAAAATTTAGCCATTAGGACATCCTTGTAACGCCTGGGCATTTGCTTCATCAGATATGTTTATTGTATGTGTAAGCTATTTTAATCCACAAATCATAGCAGTTGTCACGGGTTCATCTAACGTTTAGATTCTTATCATAGCCATAAAGTAATCTATTTGGATTTTCAAAATTTTTGAAAGAATGCTGATTTTAGCACTCTATAGTCGCGTGGGAATGCGGTGTATGATTTTGAATATAACGTTTTTTCGCAGTCATCTTGTATAAAAAAGCCCCAAGTTTAGAATCAAGAAAAGTTATCGGAAAGTAAAGCTTGTCATAGAATGGCTATTTTGACTGGAAAAATTGCTGACATAAGCAATACATTGTCTTTGAAAACATGCTTTAAGATCATACGTATGTTTATGTATTTTAAGTTATAGTGTTTCAGGAAGCAGATCCAGACATCGCATCCAAACTTCAGTATACAAGTACATAGAATTTCTTCATTTATAGCTGATTCTCGACATGTACAAGACAAAGTCATTCAAAACTGTTATACATTCTGAGCCTTTCATATGCGGAGAGATAACAGAGAATAACATTTATACTTTTATTAGCTCGTAAATATAGACTATTGACACGAAAATAAGTAACTTGTCTAGCTGTTCCAGTAGATATGTATAACGACGATGACCTGTATACATTGCAGAAGGATCAATCACCGTAACTGCAACTCCGTAATTCCATGGCCTCGTTTTGATATATCCGAGTTGCTTTCATGTTATGCAATAGGCAATCAGAAAAGCAGTAGAATGTTAATCGTGTGACTGCATTTGTAAGGCTGCTTTACAAGTTTCTATAGAAACTTCATTATTGAAACGGAAAGGGAAGATTACAAAGAAAACCTGTTCGTGCGAGGCTGCTTTGCATTGGCTCTGCCGTCATAAACTGGAGTGATCGTATTTAATTATGGAAGGTCGACCTAAAAGTAATTAGTGTGTTCTTTAAAATTGAGGCGCCTTAATTTGCTAAATTGTCACCATTACTCAGCTGTTCACCTTCCTTGGGTAAAATACATTACACTCATGGCCAACAATAAGTTGAAAGAGACGCAATCACTATTCAGAGGAATTGAGCAGGAAAAAGGCTCTAGAGTCAGTAGTAAAACTATAGCTAGGAGTTGCGTCAATAAGCACTAATGCTACTTTTTGTGAGTTAACCGCACATACTATGTTTCTAGCATTAAATACGATTTTAACGGGAGAGCAGTGTTGTACCAAAGCACCAAATCAAGCGGAGCAATAAAGTGTCGACCATATTTACTTTTCGAAACTCGACCTCGCTGATAAACTTTTTTACTATTATTTTACCAAACTGATAGAAACTTGTTTTGTAGAAGCTCAATGAAGACACTATTCTCAACGTATAGTGTGGCTTGTAAGGCATTAGAACAAGTTGGGGTTACGGGTTGTAGCATTCCAAACGACATTGATCACATTACATCTGATATTACGGTCGCAGATGCCGTTTAGGTGACGTCACTACGTCCCGTTGAGCACGAAGGTGGCATCTACCTCCGTGTAATATGTTTCATGATGGCATCTGAGTTGAGGGCTGGGGATATTTTGAACACATGATGTTTCATAAATCGCAATTTTGTCTAACGTTTCCGATATTTGGACCCCTCACTTCCAGGAAACTTTCACTTGCTCTTTCTCACCCGCAAATTTCCTAGGAGTTTTAATTTTCTGACTCTTCCGCTAATCATGCCTTTTACGATAGTCGCCACTTGATTGGAACTTATTGGGATGGCCTCAAAATTTGCATTTGAAAAATGCTAGTGTGGTAGGAGTATATAGCACAACCGCAACCACAGATAAATTCTTTCCAGGTCAAAGCTCCCTTTTAATTAAAGTTACGTAAACAATTAACTAAATGGCACTGCAATTACTTTGTTAAACAAGTACTTGACGCAAGCAATAGAATTCTTACATTTTATTTTGAGGTAAGCTTAAAGGTTTTATAGAAATTTTCTTGGATCACCACTTTATCGGTGACCTTCCTACAAGAAAAGCCACCTACCCAGAAAACTGTGCAGGATAGAACGAAACTTGAGCCAAACATGAGTGGCATGGGTCTTAAAGTAGCGAAGGTACAAAGCAAGCCCCCCCTTCCTCCGGAGGGAAATCATATGTGGGAAGCCCGAACAGAATAGGTTTAAGGAGTTTGTTTAAATAGTGTAGCATCACCGGTAAAACCAGGTAGAAATTTGAGAACGAGAAGCGTAATAGGATATCTAAGATTGTTCTAATTTATAAAAATTATTTAACAGACTTCCAAAATTTGTTTTATTATAGAAAGTGAATAACTTATCAAGTTTATTGATCATTGAGTGTCCTGCTGTGATGCGAGGTAATACCGGGATTAGTGTTTGGGTGCAAATTCCAGAATAAGTGTGACTCTGTTTGTATACGTATATGTAACTGCAACACGATACAGTATTGGTAAGACGTCTCTTTGTTAGTATAACATATTGTAGGATAGCGTTGCTTGTCCAACGTATTATGGAAAGGCCATATTTTTATTATATACCAACATCGATCATCGATACGTTTTTATAATTATGGATTTTTCGGCAACTTGTTCTGTTCAAGTTATGTGTTTTGACTGCATTTGTCCGTGCAGCTGCTGCCAAGATATATTTTCCTAATATCCACTCTTGAATAGAAATGAAGACCATTCAAAATTTATGGTCACGTGTTTCGTAAAGTTGTGTATTAGATGTGCGTCTGCCTAAACTGGGTTCGTGTTATTTGTAAAGGTTAGCCAGAGCATGCAGAATTCATTATTTGGGTGTTCTGTCACCTTTAATTCGCCTGATTAGAAGCCTTTTCACTGTCCAGCGATAACGGGTAATCCGCCGTGCTTTTCATGGGATTTTAGTCCGTACTACTTTCTGAAGAGCATGCTAACCTATTGATCACAATGATTCAAGTTAAATTTTGTCTCGTTCTGACCTGTGACGAGAAACTTCATTAGGTTGCTCTTGCTTTGTCTGAACGCTCTGAAAGTTTATCTCGTCTAATCAAGTCTTCACACGCCACCGAAAGGTACTTCAATAGTGCGTTTCTAAAACTTATCAAGTTTAGCATTCCCTACTATCGTAGTAGAGCCAGACGTCTTATTTACCTATGCTGTCGGGAAATGCAAGAGTTCCATCGATGCAAGTTTTGCTTTTTGTGAACAACTGCCTTTTTACGGTGGAGGGTTTGTCTTCCTGAGGAGAGATAGTCTGTCTCACGACCACAGAACAGGTGATTTACGTGCATCTGATGGTAGTGCTCACTTAGTTTCCTCACCGTCGTCACAATCTTCGTTTATACAAGTATGTTAAAAATCAATTGGATCTAGAATTGATGTTGGCTTTCCTTTTCGGAAATTTTGGAACTGATTGGTATGTATGAATTTTCATTCATGTCTTTTCTTATAATTGTTAACGTTTTTTACCTCCTAAAAAACAAAATACTGTTATAATTGTTACAATTGACCATTTTGTTAGAAAGACGAAGAAATGCAAGCTTTATTTAATAAATAGTTTTGAATTTGTTGGGTATAAAGGTACATCAGTATCACAATGAATCTGTTGGTGTGTGCAATGTTAGTCTTGAAGTTTTTAGAATAATCTCGAATTGAACATCACAGGACAGGGTTGTTTGTCATCGTATCTAGTCTGCGTAAGAACGTTTCATATCTTCAAGAAAGCAGTAACAGACCTGAACTTAAATGTTTTAGTGGCGTTTCAAAATCAGAAAGTTTTCTACCGTATTTTACTTTGGAGATAACATTGAAGCAACTTTTATCGAATCATGGGTGAAAAGCGTATTAAACACATGATACCGGCAGTTGTATATATTGTCCGCATATTTCCCTCAAAATTTTTTATTCCTTTTTCGAAGATTGTTTATTTAGTCTTAGAATTATTTGAAATCAAACTGCAGCGTTATGCTTTACAAATAGAGGCAAGCGTTTAGTTTTAGACTTGGTCATTTTTTGTCAGCTGTGAATAGTTACATTGTGAATGTTGACATTAGTAATTGGTTTGTTTATCATCAGTCACTTTAATCGTCACTACCGGTAGCTTAATCTTTGTTATGGCTTTATAAGCGATTTGTGTATTGTCTCACATTCATTAAGTCCTGTTCCTTACTGTGCTGCGATCTCAAAGACGGGGATCTTTCAATCGCCACCTAAGAGAACTAGTATAGTTTGAAAATCGCCTTAGTTTCTGTGGGAAAATGGGATGGAAAAACAACGATCATTCACTATACGTGTAGTCAACGGAATTCTGGGCAATAAGAAAACGATAGAGGGACAGCCAGGTTTAATTGCACAGGGTTTATCAAAACGTTTTACTTGTAATATTCAAGTTACCACTTAGAAAATGGTCAAGGTCTAAGATGTTCAGGATGGATCTGTAACGGCTTCAAAGGTATTCGATGGAGGTCACTTGCATAGGACGACAGCGTATTATCCTATGGATATGTCTGCTGATGGACTATGCTGAGAAAGCAATGTCCAAACATTTGAGCTCTCCTCCCTGACACTAGGCCTAATGAAACTGTGAAAGTTATGAAAAATATGTGATGTTACCCAGCATCAGCCAACATATTGAAACCCTAAGACATTTGTGATGGATTAAATACAGCAAAGTGATATTTAGACTAACATATGAACTAGCTACCACCTACCAGAAAGTTATCAAATACAGATCATTCTATTTCTTTGCTTTGAAAGTATTCATACCTTGTACACAAATATGCCATGTTCTGCTCATAAAGTTTCGTATTAACAAGTCTAAAGACGACATGAACTTACTGATGACAAGATATGGCCGTGTCTTGCAGTGTTCTAATTTACAACTATTTCTATGGAGGGCTTTGATTTCTCTAATTATTTGTAGCATCATATCAATCCTGACCATGTTAAAGTATTTTTGGAAGTCCTCAAACAGCGGGATTTACTTATTATGCGCGAGACAAGCATACACGACAGATGAAATTTGCACCAACTTTAACAGTAACAGTTAGTTTTTAGTATATACAGTAAGATATAATCCCGATGACTCGAACCTACTTTAACTTGAAGTTCCAGGAACTGTATTTGCATTTTCTCTGAACCTTTACAAATACGTTCCCATGATTCGAACCAATTTTAATTCGAACCCAATTTAACTCTAACCCACTTTAACTGGAACATTCGTTTACTCGAATTATTTTTGTTTGCCCCATAAATGTTCGAGTGAACGGAAATACAGTCAATTCCATGTTTTGGCGTGACTAAGATTGTCCCTGGGATTCTATAACAGTTGCATTAGAAGGGGCGGGCAGCGAAGGGGGGTAGGGTGTTGTGTTAGGTATAGAGAATGATAAAAGAAGCCTTAAAATGAGTTGGCGTGACATAGCCCTATGCAATGACTACAAAAGACGATGTCAGATCATAACAGAAAATGGCAGCGGACATTTGAGCAGATATAACTTGCGCGTACATGTGTGTCAATCCAAAAGTGGTGCAGTTAAATGATTGCAAAATACTATATGGTTATATTTTAAGATTTTAAGATTTTACAGCATTTTAAGAGTTTACAGTATGAGATTATCTCTCTACTATCTAACAATTTCCTTGAACTTTATAATTTGCAATAGTGCTCACAAAAGAAACAAGTTCATGCTATAAACATGGTCAAACCTCGCATGATGTAATGACGTTTGTGGAAAACACTTTAAAGGCACAAATGAAGAAATCGTACATTGTAATTGGCTTCAGATCTTTGGGTTGTATGAAGAATCAAGGTGCTTGCCCCGACCCATCTTCATACGTAGGCTACCAGTAGCAAGAGGACTAGTATTAGATTGTTGTATTGTATTGGAGAACTGTTTGTATCCAGTATTAGATAGGGACAAGAGGAGGCCATTGTCTTCTGATATGCATACGAGATACACACCAACCTATTACCACACTGTGGCCTCTGAGCAGACAAAGCCATAAACAGTCTAAACGGTTTTCTACCGTCGGTATCATCCTATCAGACTGTGAACTGGGCAGAGAGTGGTCACTAATGACAGAGGCAAAGCGGTTAAAGCAATAAGGATAAGTACCAGCATGAAAGTCATTTCAAGTGGAATCGATTACTTGAAGTAAGGATTATGTTTAAGGGTTAAACGTTATTGATATCTTCTGTGGCTGATCTACAAGATTTTCCCAGTCATAAGCCGCTTACAGGACTCTGTTTTTCACTATTCTAAGGAAGTTCACGTGTGGTTCCTTAAAGCTGCTGCCACTTGTAAAGGATTACACTTGGAGAATTATTCTTTATTTCGGTGCTAACTTTGTCTGTAATGGCTTCATGTTTTAAGTCCAATTTGTACTAATACCACCCATAAAATGGCTCGAATTTCAAATCACTTAACTTCGTTTAAAGTAGAGGTTCATATAAGATATAGGTTGATAGTGATTTCTATTATAGCTTACAAATGTATGTGCCTAAGTTATTTCTCTGTAAATTAAGATCAGCGATGTGAGGCCAATGACATCAATCCGTTCACTGTTAACAAGGCAACTAAGTCGGGTATTAAATCTTTTCAAGTGATATTTTTAAAAAAGAAATAGTGATGCTGCTTGGGACATGGAGAGGAGATTATTGCAACTGTACACACTGTTGTGATCTGATTCAATACAGGATCAAATATATTTAATTTCTGTGAGGTTTATGTTAGTAATTTGATGTATTTACTATTGCAATGCTCCAGCTTAAAATATTGATGATTTTTAATCATCCCCCTATGAGATGATCACTAGGGTATGTCATGTGTAGGTGAAAATCAAAAATTTTTATATATTAACTTGCACGTCTGGAACCCGGTGCATTTGGACACGGAGAATTCGTTTCTGGTATTTATTTTTAAAAATAATGAAGTTTAGCTACCGGGAAACAAGAATCTACACCAAAGGTACTACTAGTCAGCGGAGCTACTCTGAAGTTGAGAGACCATCCTAAGGAGTGTGGTTGACTTTCCATGCAATAAGGTGAGGTTCGCTAGAGAACCTAATGTAACAATATAAGCAAAATGATTATAAGAAAATCACATCTTTAGATGAATTTTGTACCAAGAGTGAATTAAGAGTTATATTTTTGATATTTGGAGGATATTTTTTAGTCATAATGCTCAAAATAAATACAAAACCTGTTGATTATAAGTAAGCAACCATTTCGGTCGTTTCAAATCTCTTGCAGTTTGGAAAATAATTTTCTCAAAATCAAGAAGATCTTGCCTAAATACAACATATACATGTAGAAATACTTTAGAGATACTAAAAGCCCTTAAAAATCAAAATGTAATTCAAAAAGTATGTTTTAAGGAATTTTACAAAATGTATGAAATTTTTGAATATTGCGCAACATCTTATATAGCCAATGATGACGTCATTCACGCCAAATTAAAAATTTTGTTTTTGCAATTTGTTGGAAAAGAGTTAAACTATAATCGTGCCAAATATCTTTGTAGTAGCATTGGTCGATATAAAGTTATCGTGTGTCAAAGTGCCGCGGGCCTACTAGCCCCCCCCCCCCATGTATGAGAAGAGCCAAAAAGCCCATGTAAGGTAGGGTTAAATACCTTTGATTTGAGTTAATTACATCGGCTTTAATTATGTGTTCAATATGCCTTAAACCGGCATCACATACCAATGCGTCGTCCTCTTGCTAGTAAGTAGATTCCTTACTGTCTGCATTATTGTGTGTATATAGGACAGAGTTTATTGTCTAATCAAGCAAATGTTAAAAAGATGAACAATCTCTCGTAATTGGCAAGGATCGTTGTGTATTCAGAAGACGATTCAGAGCAAGAATCAATAAAACCGCAAAATAATTATTGAAATTGTACTTACCCGAATCATCTCCACCACCTCCTTTGCCACCGCCGCCTCCACCTTTATCACCACCGCCGCCGCCTCCACCACCTTTATCGCCACCTCCTCCACCACCCCCGCCGCCCTTACCACCACCACCACCTCCACCACCATCGTTTCCTCCTCCTCCTCCTCCACCTCCACCTCCACCATTTCCACCACCACCACCGCCTCCGTCACTTCCTCCAGCAGGAACCAACTTCATAGGACCAAATGGCGTGTTGAGGATTTGTCCTACTGCCGGCATTTGTGGAGGTTGTTCGACTTGGACATGATGGTATTCATGATGAACGGGTCCTTCCAAATGCACTTCAGGAGACTCCATGTGTAATGCTCCGTCATGGGACGGCAAAATTCGTAGAGGACCTGCAGGAGATTTAAGGATATGAGGACCAAATGGTTTTAATTCCATGTCACCGGACGGGGTATGTAAAACGTTGTCGGGTTGCATCCCTGTCGCAGGGTCTAAGTTCATCAGTCCTGTCGGTGTCAACACGGTCTGATGTCCTCCCTTCCATCCAACGTTTTTCAGCTCTTCAGCAGAATGTTTCCCTGTTAAGGTACTTAAAGGCACATACATGTAACTACGACCTTTTTCTCCAGTTAAAATGTAACCCGAATGATGCCCATCTGCTAAGTTAAGCCATTGCCCCCAGTGGTCTGCTAAGAATGGCCCGTCTTTTTCGTATCCATGCGGGCCTCGTAGTAACATTGTCATACCACCCCAACGATCCATGCCTAAAGAGGGGTGTGGGTGGCCGACCTTAAGCCATCCATCTTCGGAACTTTTGGCTTCATACCGAATATGGCCATCCGACAATATATTAAAGGGAGTGCCCTCCATACGTACTGATTCATCTTTTGAGCCACGTCCTTCCAAGACGGAGACTGGAAACCCGGGAAAGCCTACCCATTTATTATCACCGGTGTTGTCACCGATGCCATTATGACCTTCAAAGCCATGTCCAGTCAAACTATTGAGTGTTTCTCCATGTTTTAAAGCGTCTACAAAGCCTTCGAATGTCCACCAGGCTGGTGGTGTATGTGATACGGCTGAAGCACCCTTTTGCTCAGGAGCTAACATTATTGCTGGGTGACTTCTTGAAAGTGTGTTTGCGTCTATTAATCGGTTAAGAGTTTCAATCCCTTGGTGCGTGTCACCGTGGCCTACGAGAGCTGCAAGTCGCTCGAGTAGCAATGAATCATGTGAACCTAATATTTTATTCAAGTGTGATAATAAACTAGTTATACTATAGTAATTAAATTCTGCTTTGTGAGACGGTGTAGCCCCTTCAGTTTCTTCATTTGTTACACGTGCTGCCATTGGGACCGTTACACTTGCAAAGTGCAGCTTTGTTGCTGCTCGAAAGGGTACATAGAGAGGCTCGTGTTCGTGATCGTCGTGATCATGTTCGTGTTCGTGATAGTCGTGATAATCATGGTCGTGTTCGTGATAGTCGTGATCAAAATCGTGTCCATGATAGTCATGTACAGGTTCGTGTTCGTGATAGTCATCAAAATGTACATCGTGATCACTTTCCGGGAAAACGTGATGTTCTTCACGTTCCGGGAAATGTTCGTCGTCATGCATGGAATAGCGGTTGTGATCATTATCGTCATCATGAGACCAACTATGAAAGAATATCCTGTGGCCATGATGGTCGTCGTTACGGTAATATGTATCGTGTCTTGGTTGAGGATTATCCTTGTGAAGTAATTCGGTTGTAGGGCGCCTGCCTTGCAAACCTTGTAACGCATTAAGAAATTGACTTCCTACGAAAGTCTGAGGAATCTCGTGTTGTGAAATAAGGGCTCCAAATCCAGGGTTATTTACAGCTCCACTAGCAGGGCCAATGTGTCTGGCAGGGGTAGGCTCCAAACTATGCCTTTGTAATTCTGTTACGTGTCGTGGTTCAATTTAAAAAGAGGGGAATTTTCATTACTTCTACAAAAATTAAGACCAAATAATACATATTCCTATTTAAATATCTGCTTTTCAAAAGGCACCTAAATATTCGTGTTGGACCTGGCTATCTAGTTGTGAAAGTAAGAACAGAGTGTAGAGTGTTGTTTGTCACATGCCAGTTTGTATTGTCCTGCGAGGGGTACATCATCGGCCCCATAAACGTACCATGTTTCCGTCAAATCAATAGGATCGTTTCTTTAGGAGTGTATAAAGAATAAAGTTATCGGGTAGGGTGTACTAGATGTCTTGGGAATGATTTTACCCTTCGTTCTTGTAGATGTGTCTGTTACATGCACAGTAGAAATGCACGACAGTAGATGAACTAAACGCAATATTGGTGAAACACATGATCAACAGGGGATCAGGAGGTACCATGTTAGTCCTGGAAAAAATGTATTGAGATAAACGGATATCTAATATCTACAACAGGGGATAACATGAATTCATATATGAAAACAAGGAGCCCCAGGGAACGTGTTTCCAAAGACGTATTTATCGATGTTTCACGCAGTAACTGCAAGATGAACAGGGTAATGCCCACAAAAAAACGAAGCTAGTTAGTAAATAGCATTGTGTGACTCCTCAGGCAATTGTATTAACGTCAGGGTTTGTATGTAACGGTAAATGGACAAATTTTCCAGTAGTTCAGTGGTATGTGTGTGTGTGTGTGTGTGTGTGTGTGTGTAAGGGGGGGGGGGGACTATTTGTAGAACAAGATAACAGAGAGTACTTAATGGCCCCATATGTCGAGAAAAATATAGACATAACATTTATTTTACAGGGTTATTTAACTAAGCAGACTAACTCAGTGGAGTGTTGGTATTACGTAAGGTTGCAGGAAGGAAAAAAGTAAAGTGAGCATACAAATGGGAAGGTATGAGGTGGGCGGCAGCACTAGGTACCTAATTTTAGTAGAGGTTGAATTGTAATCTGAATCTAAATGGGTGAACATTTCAAAGATTGGAGTGCACGTATTTTTAAAAAAGAACCTTTGCTAGTAATCCCCAAATATTTATCAAGTTAAAAAGTGTATATATATATTAAACACATATATATGTCTATGATTTTAGTGGTCGGTCAATTTAACCGATTTATCGATATAAAGTTTATGTATCACCTTGATGTTAAAGCAACAAGTGTTGTAAGTCATCGCTGTAGATTTATAAAGTTGAAAATCATTAAACGGTCAACAATTTTATTGCTCAATTTAACTGATATTTAAATTAAGCATCTGTTTATCGACCTGATTTTTAACGCAAGGAAATGTGTTTTTCATTATAAACTGCATTCTCGATGCGTTAAACGCGTTTGTAACCAGACAATGGGTTCCTAATGCGTTTGTACCGACCCAAATGCGTTCCACAAATATGTCATTGGCCCCTTGTTTATTGAAAAGGCGGCCCAAACATCAAGCGTGTTCAAATTTTTCTAAAGTATCTTAATGCGTTTATACGTTTCTGCTCGGTCCTAGTGCTTTGCCACTCTACTCACAATTGATTTAAATTGTGCTGTGAAGAGTGCGATTTGAATGGCACGGTGTATGTGGATTCTTGTGATCGTGCTGTTAGGATACAGCAAAATATATGCACCGGAAGGAACATACCATTGTAGTGGTCTTTCAGCGCAGTATGACTTATTATTTCATTTATTATGTCATGGTCATTTTCAGGGCCACCTGGAAAAAGATGATCTTAGTTATAAATACAGTGCACTATTTTTAAATATCAGCAGCTACTTCTAAATGGTCAGTTGCTAGAGGTCGGGGCTGGGAAAAACTGGGGAACTAGGTTACTGGGTTAAACGGAAGTGGAACACGTAATTATAACTTACAATCTATGCTAATTTGTTGGCATTAAAAAATCCTAGAATTATTTAAAAATGAAGGGGTTTAAAAGTAATGGAAAAAGGGGAAGATTGGAGATCCTGCAAGATTTAAGCAAGTTGTAAGGAGGTGGGTAGATTCAGCAGAGTTTAAATGGTTATAAGTAAACTATAATAACGAAACTATTAACTTGACAACGGGTGATTTTGCTTCAAGGCTTAGTCAAGTGTATATTACACTGATGGCAAGGTTAAATGTCTTGAAGCATGCCGAAGACTCAACATGATAATATCGTCATGGGCGTTTACCTATTATTTTGGTGCTGTGTCCATCAATAGTGTATAATATTTACAATTTAGGGATTGGGTAGACTTGGAAACATGTATTAATTCAATTTAACTGGAGGATTGAGGTTTAGATTTAGAGTTGACAAACGTTGTCATATAAGAACTTATGGTCAACAGTACTCTAGAAATAATCGGCGTATGTCTGTTTTGTGTAGGTCTGTTTTGTGTGACATATACAAAATGTTCCAGTTTATTTTCTTTTAGCGAGTCCAAGGATCGAATGCATCGCCGATGCTATATATGGTGCCGTTCAAAATGACTCTACCATGCCATCCTAGTAAAGTACTCTGAGATTCCCATAAAATAACTAACAGAAGGGGATTCATGGAGGCAAAGTTACCGGAAAATTATCTCAAGGCTAAGAAGCAGTTAGTAAGGATTATTTCTCTAATGCGCTTAACTAGAAAAAGATCGTTTCTGAATCGATTCCTAAATACTTTGTAAGTTTCGAACTGCTAAGTGAAACTATGGGATACCCTGACCCGTTGGGCGCATGTGTGTAGAGACTTGAATTATCGGTGCATTATATCTTTAGTGAAGAGACGTCCATCTCCCGTGCATAATACGGATGTTCACAAAAGGCCTCTCACTTCGGGATTTGGATGAAGCTTTCTTTTTTATATGGGAAGAGCGTGGCATACAGTCAACAGGAACGGCCCCATTCCCTTATCCAGGCTTACCATAGTTCACCATCCTTGTTAACTCAGTTATAATGCCATCTTGATGTATCATAGTCAGTAAATTGAAAAATAGGGAAGTTATTTGATTTGAGAAAGAGAAATACCTTTTACGCGCCATAGTCCACGATTTTACGGCATAATGCCCGCAAAGTACTTGGATGGCAGTATAGATGGACTGTTATGTACTATAAATGGAGAGTGGACGTATGTTCTGTGAACGTATGTACTGTGAACGTATGGACTGTGGACGTATGGACTGTGGACGTATGGACTGTGGACGTATGGACTGTGGATGTATGGACTGTGGACGTATGGATTCTGGACTTATGGACTGTAAATCGCAAAAATATTCCGGCTTTAGTGGACTGGGATCAATTTAATTATCAGGTTGGCAGTTTATCTGCCTTTTATACCACGCAGGAAAAGTGTTTATCTTAACAACTTTTGTATTTGTCTGTTGCAATCAACTATCAACAAGCATTGGAAGGAGCAGGGAGGAGACTTGCTTACTTACTGCCAAGCATTGTTAATTGATTAGCAGTGAGGTGGAAGTCAATTATTGATGACCCGGACACTCACTGAAGGGTAATTTAGCGTTGGTAATGAAACCAGTTGGGTCTTTATTGTTAATTGCAAGATTGTTTCTGTTGTCATTAGAGTATTACTGTTGGAAAAAATATAACACCAAGTCTTCCCAATATGATCATCTCATCATCCTGGTTCATCATTATGGTCAAGTACACAGAAAATGGTGCATTGATTCACACATGAGGTTAATCAGAACATGAAAAATTAAATAAAGAAAGTGCTTTACTTACCATGCCCAGTGTCGTCTCCGTGTCCGTAGCCGCCACCGTGACCATATCCAATCCCATGCCCAATATCGTCCCCCATGTCAGTTAACCCGTGCCCTAATCCTTCGACAATATCACTACCGTGGCCATAACCCCCGCCATGACCATACCCCCCACCCCCACCATGGCCATAATCTCCCCCATGACCAAAACCTTCAATATGTTCGTAGCCTCCGCCATGACCGTATTCCATACCATGACCGAAGCCCTCGTGACTATAGCCACCCCCATGGCCTTCCATTTCACCCCCTCCACCGAACAGACCGTGCCCCGCTACCCCTTCGTAAAAGCCGTGACTTGTATCTGTCCCGTGATGCATTCCCTCTACGTCACCATTGATCTCTTCGTGATGACCAGTTCGCATGAAAGAATGTACAGGATCCATTCCGATGGCGTCAAGGCCTATGCCAAGGTCATGACTATCAAGGCCGTGCCCTTCACTAGTTGTGGCTTGGCCAATGCCTCCGACATTTAAATCTGAGAAGATAAAAAATGCTATTAAATAGATTTAGCATTGATATACGGATGGTTTACAAACAACAGAAAAACTTAAAGCATACATGAGTTCATTTAGCCGTGTATGATAGCCGTGTATGATAGCCTTGTTCACTCTGTTATGATTTGGTCGTCACAGCATCTCACTGACGGTGGAGACTGCGTCGTTCTAGGCACAATAAGTCGTTGTATACTCCTGGCAGCAGGTATCTACCCGCGTGCCGGTAGTGGCTAATGTAATATTGCCTGATGTGAGCAGATTCTCAGACTTATCGTTGAAACTTTTATTCAAGATTCTAGCTTTTTTCCAGTCAATAGAATGATTGATCTCCAGAATGATTGATCACTAGAATGATTGATCACTAGAATGATTGATCAATAGAATGATTGATCAATATAATGATTGATCAATAGTAACATAAATAAATGTCATGTCTGTACTTTATTTCCTTCGTATTACTGTATTTCTTTTGGGATGTTACCTGTCTATTTAAGGCGTTCATTCCATTTTAACCACTCTCTATGAATAATATTACAGTTGCCTCTGTGGCTTCAAGGCACGCCAAGAAAACCTCGTTTGCAAACAGATTACTAATATGCTTGAGAAGAACTGGGACAAAAGGAACGAATTAGAAGCTCTGAGCTTAAGTTGGAAGCTTCCAGGAAAACGAGCAAGAGGCGTCCATAAAAGGACATTTATAAAGAATTTTGGAACTAACCTGGACATAAGAACAATATGGGACAGAACCTTAGCCAAAACAAAACAAAGTATAATGTTTGAAGTTCGTCAAAGCGCTAGAAGGACAAGTCAAGAAAGAAGGAGAAGACTGCGATAACCAATCAATAACTTAACACCATAATGCTGTTCCTGCGACTTAAAATTTTCAGAATTTTCCAATCATTCCAATCATTTAACCGCAATCATTATGATGGAGAGAGTTAATGGAATGGGGGGAGGGGGCAGGGAGGTGACGTCTTCCAGTAACAATTATTTAAAAATCTTATCCAACAAATTCATATTTCTAACAAATACATGACATCCTCGTGCCACTAACGAGCGAGTCTGCCGAGCAAGACCGTGTGGAAATATCTCTATTCACGTAGTTTGTGGTACAAAACTTTAAAATTAGTTTCCCAAACGTTTCCACCCGACACTGGTCGTATAAAAAACTTTCAATACCTCCAAGTACTGCCCCTGATAGTATATAAGTCTTGATGATAACAAAACAGAACAAAGTATTCATATTGGATGAAATTCTTATTTCGTCCTAACGTGGGCAGCCAAGCTAGCCTACTCGTTCCCTTCAAAACGCAACTAGTTGTCTTAGAGCATAGTCAATATTTGGGGAGCGAGACAGTTAATTCAAACAAGTTTAACAAAACAATTTTATGTAATCCGAAATTCTTGTGGTCGTGATAAATGTAAAAAGCAGGCCTACCTAGTGGACCCAAGTTTAGAGTGTGTGATGGTACTGTGGTAACTATAGGGGCTGTACTTACCGCGTCTAGTTCGTCCAATGCTTTCCACTGTTCACAAGGTGCCTCGATATCAGATGCTGTCTGCACAGTGCGTTTTAACTGACTAGTCCAAACCTA
>JAAAKM020006971.1:78605081-78625942 GCA_010016025.2 Alatinidae sp. Z8VKAUB7J3 | reverse complement strand
AATGCAACGCCTCATTATCCAAACCGTTTTTCTACCGTTGTTGCTGCTGTTCATTACTTGTATCAAAGGATAAATCAATAAAGAAGCAATTAGGCAACTGACGTATTTTTGCAGTGAACTCTGACCCTGGGCCAAGGCAACGAATACGATTATGGTGCCCTCACATTAAGTAATGCAGATCCTCTGTTTGTAAACTCTTTACGGTACAGTGGCTCAGGATATATTGACATTTTGCAAGCCTCAGATATCTCCCACTACTAGCAGAGGTCTATCTCAAATTCATCACAATTTGGAACAAAGTTTGAGCTTGAAATTGTAGTTAAGAATCGAGATAAGTAGTGAATAAGATGTTGGAGTCACCATTCAGCTGGGAAAACTTGTGATATACTTAAACTAATAATTTTCGTTAAGTGATGTTTTCAGTGCTACTTAGCAAACTATTTTCTTTAGTACTTAACTTCTTCAATTTAAGGTACTTACGGCATTATTGGTTGAGAACTTAAATAATTTCCCAAAGGGTGTAGTTTGTGAACAACTATCGTTTCCCTAAGATTAAAATGGCGGGCCACACACTTCTTCACTGTTGTCCCCTTGTTCGTAGTGTCTTTGAAAAGAGTTGCACGATAACTTACATTAAGATTCCCTTACACAACGATTTTCTATACCTTGAAACAGGTAAACTTAAAAGTATGATGGATGAAATTTGCATAGGAGGTCATGTGGTCGTTACATTTCTAATTTTTGAAGGCAAGGAAAAGACATACATTGTGTAAAACATGAAAAACACTACGCAATTAATTTCATTCCAAAAACAGGATCTTTCAATAAATTGGATGTAAAGTCGGATTAAAGGTTAGGCTAGCTTAATTAAGGGCTTTCGGGTATGGACCATAACTTTGTTCACTCTGCTAACCGCTCGTTAGGTGGCTGCGCCATCTCATTAGCAATGGAAACTGGGTCAACCTAGTGCTGAAGATGGTTGTCCAATGCTTCTAAAAACTGTTTTAGGTTTGTGAAACAGACTGATTTTATCCAATTTTTGCAAATATGCAATCAAACTTCTAGATTTTTGAGAAATTGTATCAAATAGATCATCTGGTGTACATCAGGCTGTACGCATTCGTTCATCAATAAGCACTTTTGTCAAACACTTTTAAACGTGAATAGCATGGAGTTACTGATGATAATTTCTTAAGGTGGATTTATTGGGTTGATGACGAGGGTAAATATATTTGAGTGCTTCTTTCTCGTCACTCATGTTACTGAAAGACACAAAAACAAACAAGAAAAGGTCCTTTTGTCAGAGAAGAATCGGTTTCCGATGCTACAGAAGCAGCTCATTATTTTGTACCTTCATTTAAAGCCAGTGTGGTGCAGTAGTGACTCGTATGTGGACAAGCTTAAATGGGATTTAGAGATTCGAATTCAAGTCCTAGGGTAGTATTCTTGAGCCGGATACGAGCTCTATTTTTCTCAGTGGTCCCATGATGTAAAATACAGTTGACCAACCATCTGACAAATCTGGAACAAGAATCGAAATATTAAACGTTTTGTCTTTGAGGGGTCATAGTACACTTTTCCGTTTGGATCAGTCATTGATCTACCACTCAAAGACTAATTAAATTGATGAGCAAAGAGCTAATTCTCTGACCGGGTAGTTGACGCACTGACAATCAGTAGTTTCACAGTGTGCAGAGCCTTGATTAGTTCTTATCTGTGGAGCCCTAGTAAAGAGAAGTTTCCAAAAGATGTTGTAAGTTTTTGATAACTTGTGGGGAGGGAAGCTCAGCTTTAAAAAAATTTGGAAGTTAATTTTTTAACCCATTCTAACGCCAATTTTACACGTTATCTGCTTCGTAAATGAAGGAAGATACAAGAAATTTCTCTCGTGGAAGTTGGTGCGGAGCCCCCCACGAATACATAATCTCAGGCATTTGGCCGGTTCTCACCACCCCTAAAACCGCCATTGAGGCTGAGAATGGATAAATCCCTAGCTACCCCATTGCCCGACAGGTAAATCACCCAAATATTTCGAAGTAAGGGGAGACACTACTACTTGAGAGGTTTGTGGCTACATATGAAAGAAATGAATCCTGAGAATTAAAGGGCAAAAATGTAGAAATAATTTTAAAGAATTATTTGACCGGAGTTACATTCAAGACAGAAACAAAGATCAATTGCACAACATATATTCTGGCACGAGGTTGTTGGTGTACGTAAAAACATTATTCTATTGACAAACTGCAAGTCCCTATGAATAGTACCAGTCATACTTTCGCAATTTTCCCATTGCAGTACATTATGTAACAAAATCTGGATTGCAGGTTCTCAATCAAATAACCTAGATGAGCAGAGGACCCGATATCAAAAGTACTCTAAGCCAAGGTTTTCCGGACGGGGTTGCGGGAAAGCATTCCACGGGGCGCGAGGCAGCAAGTCATTGGGGTGCAAGTTACGTACCGTAAGTCTTGATTTAGTATTCTAATGTCAATCAAAACAGAATCAGAAAATCATTTGCATCAACAGACTGAGTACCATACGCTACGAAGCCGGAAACGTTCTTGAGACTGTAACGACCTTGGTTTCGTGGTGGCAACGGCATGCTTAATACAGTGTTATTTAAATACCGTTGAATAGATAACTGGACGTATCTCGCAAGGTGTGTTAAAATTTTTTTTGATCCATTAAATAAATTTACAACTATATTTGGTGGGGGAATCCTTTTCAAAACTGAGAACTCTAAACCTGTAGAAACAATATCAGCATCTCACAGGATCTACCCTGTACTGAGTATGTCGTTGCCACCGTGTAATCAAGGCCATTTTAGCTTTGGTATTACAAGCGTATTAGCGAGAGAAGTATCACTTTTTGAGGACCTTTTGAACAAGACACATGAACAACAGACTGAGGTGGCTTCAAAACACTTTAAAATGATTCCTTTAATATTTAAAGAAAATTTGTGCATGGACGACAATTATTTGTATTTGCAGAGTTTATGCAGCTTCTAATATATTGTAATATTATTTCTTTTCCATATCCTTCCCTTCCATTTATACATTGATGAGCACTGATTACCAAAATATCATCGTGAAATAAATGTTTTACTGTAAGCATAACGGTTGCGGGAGACAGGTTAAAATTATTTTTGGGTCCCAAACATAAAAAGTTGGGAACAATACTCTGAAACAGTGAAACCATGAAGTAATAATTCATAGAAATTTCAGTTTTATTAGTAGCTTTTCCTGGAAACCTTTAACAGTTTTTGAAGCTCAAACCGAGGCGTGACTCAATATCAACCCTTGTATAAAACTAATGACATTAGGCACGATTTTCTGGGATTGACAGTATTTTCAAGTACGAAAAATTACCTCGGATTACCTGAGACCGATTAAGATTCATCTAGATTACTTGGGATTACATATTACTTAAGGTTGCCTTACAATTTTAAGAATATTCTGACTCCAGATTATGAAATCTTATTAACATTTTGCATTAGAAAGAATAAATCTATGAATAAATCAGAATTACTTAGTGACTAAGAGTTTTTTACAGATTATCAGATTATTCCTTTGGAATAACTAACATTGCTCTTGGGATAGTCCAAAACTGCTTTACAAGACGTACAAGATTCTGTGAGCCAATTTCCTCTTGGCTGAAGATATATCTGCGAATGGTAGTATGCACATTCATGAAAGTTGCAGTTTGTGTAAGATTGTTGATTATTGATGTAAAGTGAGAGGGTGATGTGGATATGGAAAGTTTGAAATATACGATTCATTCACTTGAAATCAATACTACTTTAATCCATGTAAAGCCTTGTGGGTCATTAAAACACCATACATCCTACGTTAACCCACTGAATGCATATATTTTCGGAGAGGAAAGTTTTGTAGGTATAGAATTATAAGTTCATCAAGTGATATGCTCTCTCTTTTCAAAAGGGGGTCATGCTGTCCCACAGCTCTGCAACCATGTCTTTCGATGACCCTTGTTTGTTCAGTGCCTTAAAAATCTGCTCAGTTAGTATGAATATAACTATGGCATGTGCACGTGCAGTTGTAAACTAGAGCATGTACTACAGTCAAACTACAGGAGCATGCCTGCCTACCATGTCGATAGATTTTCGAAACAGAGACGGCGCGTGATTTAACAAGAGCCATCTGCTGGTTCTCTGCTGCTTCTCGGCCTTTTGGCAAGGAATGGATGTAGTATCTGTTCTCACTGATGACAGATGCTTTCCATAATCCGCGAGGATGCCGCCGCCGTGGCGACAGGCGGATCCGAGCGCGGCGGCCAGCCGGAGCCCGCGGCCGCGCTCCTTGAGGGAGAAGTACGGCTCGAAGATCCGCTGCAGCGTCTCCTCCGACATTCCCCGTCCGTCGTCCTTCACCTCCAGCACGACGTAGGTGCCGCCGGGACGTCGACCGGGAGGATCGAGGCGCGCGGCACGAGCGGCGTCGAGCATCTCCGAGCCGAGCCGGACGGAGACCCGGCCGGTGGGACGCTCGACCGCCTCGCCGGCGTTGATCACCAGGTTCATCAGCACCTGCTGAAGCTGGCCGCGATCGCCGTGGACCGTCGGCAGCGCGGGCTCGGAGTCGACCGTCAGCTCCACCCCGGTCGGCAGCGAGGTCTCCAGCAGGTGGGCGATGTCGCGCGCCTCCCGATCGAGCGCGATCGGCTCCAGCTCGGTCTCCGCGCGGCCGGCGAAGGCGAGTAGCTGGCCGGTCAGCAGCGCGGCGCGCTCACCGGCCTGGGCGATCCGCTCGAGCGGCGGCCGGGCGGCGGCCTCCGGGGACAGTCGTTCCCGCGCCATGCGCGCGTTGCCCGTGATCGTCGCGAGCAGGTTGTTGAAATCGTGCGCCAGCTCTCCGGCCAGCGTCGACAGGCTCTCCAGCCGCTGGGTGCGCTGCAGCTGCTCCTCGATCCGGCGCCGAACGGTGACGTCACGCGCCACCACGCACCGGACGGTGCGGTCGTCGACCCGGAGGTCGTGGCTGCCGAGCTCGACCGCGTGCCACGTGCCGTCGCGATCGCGCAGCCGTGACTCGCGGGTCGAGCCGTCGGCGTCGGCGCCCCGCGGACGACCGGCGTCCTCGGGGGCGACCCGAGCGTAGTCGGCGCCGACCAGCTCGGAGCGTGGGCAGCGGAGCAGTCGAGCGGCCGCCTCGTTGGCGTAGGCGATGCGGCCGTCGGTCTCGACCCAGAGGATCGGATCGGTCGCGCCGTCGAGGGATTGCTGAGCGAGCGCCAGGGCGGTGTTGCGCGACGCGAGCCGCGCCTGGCGGATGGCGCTGGCGAGCTGGCGATCGTGGGCTGCGCGCAGGCTGGAGCGTCGTACCGCGTGGATGGCGAAGGCGAGCAGGCCCGTCGCGGCGGGCAGGGTGGGGATGGCGGCCCAGGGAGAGTCGACCGCCACCGGCGAGACGAACAACCAGGTCGCGAGCTGCACCGTCAGCAGCGGCACCAGCCAGGCGGTCGACAGGACGTAGGCGCCGCAGGCCGTCATGCACAGCGCCAGATAGGCCTCGGTCACCACGCGTCCGGTGAGCACGTGAGTGATCGCGATCGCGTACAGCATCGACGCGAGCGTGGCCAGCCAGGCGTGAGCCCGGTCCGGCGTCGGCGGCCGACGCCGCCACGCGGCCGCGATCGCGAACAGTCCGACGGTGACGGTCGCGGTGACCACCAGCTCGGGCCCCACCGGATCGAAAGCGTGTGAAAAAGTTTCGACGACCGCACCGACGATGAACAGTCCGAGCACGGTCCGCAGGCTCGAGTGTGCCTCGCGCCGATACGCGTCGGCGAGGGATTCGTCGTGGGCGGTCGCGTCGGGCTGGGGTGGCGCGGTCAATGGACTCGGTCGACCTCGTGAAGCGCCATCTGGACGCGGGCGCGCCGGTCGGGTGCCGGGGACACGGAAGGGAGCGGGCGGCGAGTGGGAGTGGCGGACCCGGCTCCGCCGACACGACGTGAGGCTCGCGAGCGATCGTCGCGAGCGGCACCGCACACCTCCCCCTGAGGTCGAGTATACCGTAGGTCGACCGCGGTCAAACTTTTTTTCTCCCGCCCCCGGACGTCGCGGCAGCCGCCTTCGAGGCTGGCGCGACGCCTCGGATCTGGGGTACTCTGGGCTCGGGAGGTGTCATGCGAGCAGGCGACATCGACGTCGGCCGGGCCCGACGATCCGGCCTCCATTCGACCGGCCGCGGCCTGGCGCTGAGTACGCTGATCGCGCTCGGCGCGCCGTGGAGCGCTGCCGACGACGACGTGCGCGCCCGTATCCGGGCCATGCCCTCGGAGCAGCTCGATCGGTTGCACGCGCTCCGCACCCGACAGGCGGAGGAGGCGATCGAGCCGACGCGTCGACGCGAGCTCTCCACGCGGGGCTGTGTGCTGGTGACCGACGCGCGTGGCTCCCGACTTCCGGAGCGGCTCGCCGAGCACGTCGAGGCGACGCAGGGCGCGCTGCGGCAGCTCCTCGGCGGCGAGCTCACCGACGATCGCGGCCCGGCGCTGCGCATCTACGCCTACGCCAGTGGAGAGGACTACCGATCGCTGGTGCGACGATGGGTCGGTATGGAGTGGGCCGGAGGCTTCTACGATCCGGCCGGCATGATCGCGATCGACCTGGAGCAGGGGGGAGACGATCACGTCGCCAGCACGCTCGCGCACGAGCTCACCCACGCCTGGCTCGACCGCCACCTGGCCGTCGTCGGTCGCTCGCTTCCGCTGTGGTTGAACGAAGGTCTATCGGAGTACGTCGCGAACTCCGACGTCGTCAAGGGACGGCTCGTGCTCGGCGCGCACCGTCAGCTCCAGACCCGCTTCGTGATGCGCCGCGAGGGCGTCCTTCGACTCGCCAGCCCGCACGCCGTCGATGCCCGCACGATCAAGAACGCGAACCGTCTCGGGCTCACTCCCAGCCTCGCCGAGCTGCTGACGGCGACCCCGCTCGATTTCTACGGCGAGCGTCGCCACCTGTTCTACTCGCAGTCGTGGATGCTGGTGCACTTCCTGCGTCACGGCTCGACGCCGGACGCGCTCGGCTCGTTGCTCGGCGACCTCGCGCGCGGTGTCCCCGGCCCGAGCGCGCTCCGCCGCGCCACCGACGTGCCGCTCGATCGGCTCGCCGAGCAGCTCGACGAGTACGTCCGGCGGTTCTGAGGCGTCGTCCACCGGTCTGGATGCATCGCCACCGGTTCGGAGCTGATTCGAGCCCTCGGTGCGAGAACGGCGTCGCGCCGGGAACGAGCGTCCGTGGGCGCGCCGCGACGGCGGGGCGTTCGGGTCTCGAGCGGGCATGAAAAAAGCCGGCCGCTGCCCGTGTGGCAGCGGCCGGCTCCTACAAGGGAATCGGGAATCTAACTACTGGAACTGAACCACGTTGTCGCTCGCCGCACAGGTGGAGGCGTCGATCGCCTGCACGAACAGCCCGCACAGCGAGCCCGGCGCGTTACCGCTGACCGTCGCCTCACCGGCGCCGTTCGCGGGGGCGGTGATGAGCAGCGTCGGGTTGATGATGTCGACCTGCGTGCCGGCGCACGGGCCGAAGGTCAGCACCTGCGAGCCCTCGGTCGGCGAGCGCAGGAAGGCGACGATGCCACCCGGGGTGGCGCCGGTGACGCTCAGGCTGACCGCACCCGGACAGCTACCACCGAAGGTGACGGTGATGCCGCTGCCGCCGGCGACCACGGCCGACGCGCTGACGTACTCGGTCGAGAAGCCGCTGTCGTAGCCGATGCCGAGCGCGATGAAGGTCGACTCGCCGGCGCCCGGCGCCGGCACCGAGATGGTCGCCAGGCCGTCGAGCGTGTTGCCGTCGAGATCGGCCGTCTGCGTCCAGGACGACAGGGCGCGGCTGGCCGGATCCGAGGCGGCGTTCACGAAGTAGACCTGGTACTCGGTGACCAGGCTGTTGAAATCGGTGCCCGGGTCGGTGTAGATACCCGAGAGGATCTGCGGCAGGCTCCAGGCGAGGGTGATCGTCTGCGGATCCCCACCGTCGGCGCTGAGCACGTTCGGGGTGGGAATCTCGACCAGCGTGACGTCCTGCGGAGCGCCGCCGTTGACGAACGAGAAGTCGTAGTCGAGCGCGAAGTTGCCGTGGGTGTCGTCGACGCCGGCGACCGCGAAGTAGCCGGTGCTCCCGTCGGCGCTCTCGTCGGAGAACGCAGCCACCATGCTCGGGAAGCCGACTTCGGAAATACAGCCGTCGGTACCGGGCTGGATCCAGTCGCCGCCCATGTAGAAGGTGCCGCTGTAGGGTCGCAGCCACTGACCGGTGTCCTGGGAGCCGACGTCGTCGCCCGCGCCGACCACCGGGTTACCACTTCCGAGGGCCCACCAGCTACCGAGCAGGCTCGCCGGATCGTTGGCTCCGGGGGAGACGATGTACGAGTAGCCGGTGCCAGCATCGCCGCCCTGGCCGAACAACACCGAGCCAACGCAGGCGGCCTGGACGTTCGTCGACGAACCCCAGGCGCAAGCTGCGGCAAGCCCCCAACCCAGCAATGACCGCGTCTCGATCCTCATCGTGATCGTGCCTCGTCTTCTTCGTGAATGGTTCGATTGATAGGAGCGCGCTCCGGTGGAGCGGGCATCCCCCCCTCATGTGCTCGGGCGCTGACCGCAGACGCACCCGTGCCCATCTTACCCTAAGTCGGGGCCGAATTCGGAATAGAAGGTGGTCGTTGCGGAGGATGCGCGGCATCTCGGCCCGGAGCCTGCGGACAACCGCCGTCCGGGCATCCCCGAACGACCCCGAACGACGGCCCTCCGGGCCCGCGTGCCGGGCTCGATGGGAGTCCGGGCCGGTGACGTGACCCGAGACCCCGCCGGCCGTGCGATGGTTCGGATCGGATACACCGACCGGAGTGAATCGGATCGGATACAGGGAGGAGACCGATGGACGACCGAGCGCACCGACGACCCGGACGGCGCTGGCTCCGCTGGTGGCTGATCGCCGCCGCGGCTCTGGTCGGCTACCGGCTGATCGCCTTCGTCGGCGTGCGCCATGCCGACCGGACCGTCGAGCGGCACGCCGACACGGGGGTGATGGTGGGAGCGGAGCCGCTCCAGCTCGGCCCCTCCTCGGGAGCGGGGGCGGTGCTGCTGGTCCACGGCTTCGTCGGCGCCTCGAACAACTTCGGTGAGCTGCCGCAGCGGCTGGCCGCCGCCGGGTGGTCGGTGAGGGCGCTCCGGTTGCCCGGGCACGGGCTCCGTCCGAGCGAGCTGCGGGACGTCGGCCCGGAGCGGCTGATCGAGGACGTGGTCTCCGAGGTGGAAGTTCTGGCCGCCCGGTTCGACGAGGTGGTCGTGGTGGGACACTCGATGGGGGGCGCGCTCGCCACCCTGGTCGCCGCCGACGGCCGGGTCGATCGCCTGGTGCTCGCCGCCCCCTACTTCGCCGTGACGCACCGCTGGTACTACGGGCCGAGGCCCGAGACCTGGGCGGCGTGGGTGGGACCGGCGCTCGGGTGGGTCTACAAGGGCGAGCTGTTCCTGCAGGTCGACCGGGTCGAGGCGAAGCCGTACATCGTCTCCTACGATTGGATCCCGACGGCGGCGTTCGCGACCCTCCGGGAGCTCGGCCGGCGGGCCTCCGACCCCGAACGTCTGCGTCGGGTCCGCTGCCCGGTGCTCCTGATCCACGCCCGCTCCGATACGGCTGCGTCGCCCGAGGCGGCGGCGGCGGCGGTCGCGGCGATGTCCTCAGAGGTGCGCCACGAGCTATGGCTGGAGCGCTCCGACCACCACCTGTTCTGGGATCACGACCGCGAGCTCGCGCTCGGGGCGATCGAGCGGTTCCTCGGCCCCCCGCCGGTGCCGTCGACTGGGCGGCCGGCGGCACGGAGCGTACCTTCACCCTCGGGGCTCGGGTCCGGAGGGTGAGCGTTTGGGCCGCTTGACGTCGGGTCAGGTCGCAGCGTTCTTCGACGAGGGTTTCGTCGTGCTGCCGGAGGTGTTCCGCGCCGCCGAGGTGGCGCAGCTCCGGGCCGCGTTCGAGCGCCTGGAGGCGCGGGCGCTCCGCTCGCCCGAGGTTTCCGGGACGGCCGAGGTGGTGCTCGCTCCCGGCGCCGCCGCCTCCGTCGCGCGCGTCGTCTGGTGCGGTGGCCTGGAGCCCGAGCTGGAGCGGTGGGGGAGGGATCCGCGTCTGGTGGCGCCGGCGGCTCAGCTCCTCGGGGTATCCGAGGTCGAGCAGCTCATCAACCAGGCGCACTTCAAGCGTCCCCACGACGGTGTCGCGTATCCCTGGCACCAGGACAGCGCCCACCGTCGCTACGGCACCGACGCCTGGACCGACGTCAACGGTCGCGGCAGCTACGTGCAGACCGTGACCGCCGTCGATGCCGTCCGGGCCGACAACGGCCCCCTGCGCCTCATCCCCGGCAGCGGCCGGCGCGGCCACCTCGGGGTGGGGCCGGAGGGGACTCTCCCCGCGGACGGCTTCGACCCCCGACGAGCCGTCGCCCCCGAGCTCGCGCCGGGCAGCGTGCTGCTGTTCGGCCCCTTCACCGTCCACGGCAGCGAGCCGAATCGATCGGGCTCGCCGCGCCGCGTGCTGATCAACGGCTACGCCTGTCCCGGGGCGAACCGTCGGGTCTACCCGGGAGCGGGGACCGGACGGTCGTTACGGCCCTGCGACGGCGGCTGGACGGACTAGCGGGAGGCTCCGGGGATCTTCGTCCCGAGCTCGGCCGGTGGCAGGATCGGCTGGGGCGGTCGGTGGAGCTGGTTGTAGAGGCGCTTGCCGGCCCGGACGCGAGCCAGATCGCGTCCCTCCGAGTAGGGCAGGGGCTCCGAGATCGGGATGTCGGGAACCACGCCCCGCCCCTCCAGCCGCTCGCCGTCCACCCGCAGGTCGGCCACCGCCAGGATGAGCAGGCTGCCGTCGTCGAGCACGAACGGTCGACCCGGCAGCACCGAGCCGGCCGTGCGCGAGCCGATCACCTCGCCCAGGCCGTGGCGCTGGAAGGTGTGGCTGAAGATCTCCTTGCCGCTGCGCGTACCGCCGTCGACCAGCAGCGCCACCGGCTTGCGCCAGGCGCCCCGGATCTCGGTGCTGCCGCCGTCCCGACCGTCGAGTCGGAGGTCCGGGACCCGCGGGTCGAACAGGCTGACGTAATCCGGGTTCGCGCCGCCCCAGCCGCCCCGGAGATCGAGCAGTAGTGCGTCGGCCTCGGCCAGCTCGCCGGCGGTCACCAGGCGGCGCAGCGCCTCCTGATAGCGCAGCCCGCCCCAGGACCACACCCGCACGTAGCCGACCCGGACGTCGCCCTCCGACAGCACCCGGGCGCCCTCGACGAGGGCGCGCTCGAAGGCGTCGCCGGGGGCGATCCTCTCGGTCGTCAGCCGTACCGTGCGGCGGCTCTCCGGGCTCGGGGAGCGTTGGAGCCGTAGCTCGACCTCGCGTCCCGGCTCGCCGGAGAACGAGTGGACCGGATGGAACGGAGCCCCGTCGGCCTCCACGATCTCGTCGCCGGTGCGCAGGTCCGTCCGGGCGGCCGGGGAGCCGGCGAGGATGCCGTAGACGAACGTCCGTCCGTCGATCGAGCGGACTCGTAGGCCGACCGTCGGCGGGTAGCCGTCGGCGACGTGCGGCCGTGCCTCCGGCGGGGGCTCGTCGCCGAAGTAGAGATCGAGCAGCTCGTAGTAGGCGGTGTCGTCCGGCCCGAACAGCCGGGTGTGGGACGCCCCCAATGAGACCAGCATGGCGTCGACGGCGGCCCGCCGCTCCGCCTCGGACCCGGCGGAGTCGTAGCGCTCCCGGCCGGCCGCCCGCGCCTCCGGTCCTCCACTGGGTACATTGGAAGGCCGCAGTCTGTGATCTGCTGGCATCCAGCTTCCTGCAAAGGAGGAAGTCAAGTACTTCAGTACAAGTATTAGTAGTACTTGTTGACTTGTATCCAATTTATGTTCTCGGCCATAGGTCCAATGTCTCTAAGCATCTCTAAGTCTAAATTAATAGTAGTATTTAAATGTTTAGTAAAATGCAAGAGGAATCCACTGCAAATTACCTCAAAGCAGATGTTTTCTCCTTCTTTGTCACAATCCAACCACAGGACCAAGTAATCAGCACCTCTGGCCTAAAAATTAATGGAACAAAATACTGAAAGAAATCCACACAATAAAATGTATGCACTTCTTTTAAATCAGGCCTTTTGATGCTCCTGCTTTAACCATGAAGTTGGCAATCCCTCAGTCGAAGACCCCTGCTGATAAGCGGTCCTGATATTGAAACTGCACTAAACAAAAATAAAACTGCTAAACAGGTTCACTTATACATAAAGGGCAGCTGCGGCATACAAGGGCAATGTCTCTCGATTTAGTGCACTGGGCAGAAAAGCAAGCCACAAAGAAGTAGGAGAACCTCTTATGGATCGTGGACAGAATCAATCATCAATAATAACAGAAACTACACCCTGTCCTACCCAAAAGGCCAAGAAGTTGGCTCCCTGCAAACTAGGGTTGGTTCCCCACTCAAAAAAGAAATCAGTTACAACTTACCTCATATTCTAGAAACTTGCAAATTCTAAGATTCTCATTTGCTTCCTTTTTCCTTGTTGGTGCATCAAAAAGTTCCACCTACGAGGATCAAATTTAAAATCACTACATATGTTCCAGATAAAAAAGTTTCGAACAGAAATTCCTAAGGAAAGTTGTCTCCTTGTCCTTGGATATCATGAGAACACATTAGTTTATTGTTCATGCAGTCAAGTCTCTACACTTTTTACCCAATTATCCTGCTCCATATTTTCAAACGACCCAAACAACTGCACCTCCTGTTCCAAATAACACCACAATGAATATATTTCAAGGTCGTCAAGTGTAGAGAAAGATGTAGGGCCCATCAACCATCAGCAGTGGTATATTGAGCTAAGATTTTAGTCATTTTTACTTATTAATTTCCATTTCAAGAACGGAATGGAATTGAATTGAAAACTGAACTGAAAATGTATTGATAGCAGCATGCAGCAAATACATACTGAGTTGAGTCACTGCCATAACATCATTATCACCATAGTTATGAACTAGTAATGATATTTGTGTTTAATCAATATCTGCCGATAAAATAGTGTTAAACGACTTTCCTATTTGCTTCCAGCTACTCCAGAAACTAAACTCTTACCAGGGGCATTTGATGTAACTTTTTAGGCACTTGGCTGCAAAATCTTGAGCAACGAGTGACACAAATAACAAAAATGAAAGACTTACTGGCTCCACCGCATCCCAGTTATTGAAGTGTGATGTAAAGTCTAGTGTCATAACATGTCCACATACTGATGTCATTTTAAACTTTGCACTTTGGCCATGAAACATTCCAGTGTATTCATGGACAGAACAAGCAGCGGATATACCTAAAAGGCAAACAAATGGGAGTTAACTTATTGTAAACATGGCATTATATAAGTCATTTTTAATGTAAATAGAAGAAGAACTGCATATGTGTCAATATGAAAACTCTGACAATGTCAGAATACAAATACTTCTACTAACGAAAGCTCATTATCTGCTTTATCTAACAGTGTGCGTGGTACGACAATGCAACCTCAAAATTCAATGAAAATGAAGAGCTTCACAATATTCCTTTTGCCATACTTAGACCTTATAAATCTGTTTAAATTTGAAAACAATACCTTAAACAAACATGTCAATTCTTATACTTGAGCAATTGCAATTGACACCTGCATGCCCATGGATGATACTATAAATTGACGAAAAACATCAACTTAAGACCTTTAACAAATTTAAATGGTAGTTACTGCCCAATTTAAGATGAATCTTGATCAATAAATTTCTACAGGCCGGTCATAGTGGATTTATATCTGTTTGGTGTGGTTGAGAAATGGCTTTCTCAACACAGTTGTTCAAATATGCTAACACTTTGTGACTCAGTCATTCCCATAGAGTTTATCACATCTTGAGTTGTTGTCTTTTTGCAAGCTACGTTTCAAGAGAAATCTCACCCATCCTCAGGCTGCTTGATTTGAATTATGTTGCTGTTTTTATGAAGTTGAGTTGTGGACCTCAGAGGAATCTGGGATTGAACTAGGTTTGAGAGGCGGCAATATGCCAGTTTTGTGTTTGTTATGTTTTCTTTTTAATGGCTGGATGCTCTATGTGTGGAAGTCGGTAGGATATGTTGTTGATGTGGCTGTGGTGGTGCAAGGAAATCAGTTAATAATCTTGAATCATTTATTGTGATTCAGTTTTGAGCCTTCATGAGTGCCAGAGATACAGCAGTACTAAGTAGACCCATAGCAATTACTATACACTTAATTTTTTAAAATAAGAAACTACCTCAGCATCCAGCCCTCAAAGTTTCTTAAAATATTGACATTTTGAGCCCTCAAAGTTTCTTAGCAGTTTCTTATTCTCTGGTACCAAATAGAAAAGGGGGTGGAATACATTTAGGGTACTGTATGTCCCAGGTTAGCCTATTCATGAAGTAACCCGTTATCAAACTGTCTAAGCCCCTTTCAGAGATTCTTTAGATTTCTTAGAGCAGCCCCATCCAGCCCTCGAGTTTCTTAAATTTGGGGGAGATTGAGCACTAGTTTCTTATTTAAAAAAAGTGTTTATTTCTCATAAGTGGTGCATTGTTACAATAGCTTGCTTTTTGCACTAAAAGAGCTGAGGGGATTCGAGCCAAAGACCCATTGATTTGAAAACCCAAACCTTAACTTTCAAAACCCTCTTGTGTTCAGATTGTTTCTCTACCATGCCTAAAATGTTTCTCTTTCTAACAAAGAAAAACTATTAAAATTCACACAAACAAGTATTCCACGGCACGTCTAGTGTTAACCTTATACACGGTGGTAAGTATTTACCGATAGACAGGACTAAGGTACACTATAATAGGCCCATTTACGCTAGCCAAATCTTTGAATGTGTAGTTCTCCCAATAAGTTCATTACGCCTTAGTTTCAGGATATTAACAACCACGAGGGTCGATAAAAATTACTGTTACTTGAACCATGGCCGCACAATTGTGTCCTTTGTTGATAAAATGTGGATGAAATGGTTGTACCATAGGCCTCCTCAATACTCAACTTGTCAACAGTGCTCAAGACACGGTTCTCGAGAGCATAAAAACCGTTTCACTGAAACAATTCGCCAAAACCATAAATATTTTAGAGAAAATAATACGACTTCTTACTTTTTCTGCTTGAAACTCGGCCTTGGCCCAGAATCTTTGCGATGGACTGCGCCAAGGATGGCTTTTCTGCCACCATTAGTACCACCTTCATCTTGTTAACCTGTCTGCCATCAACTACTCCAATGTATGTCGATGTAGAATATTATTTTGGTACCTGTTTTGGTGTTATTCCTTCAAGATGGGACATGCCCCAGAAATTAAGTACAAAATTTCTGTTATTTCCATTTTAAAGAAAAATCACTTATCTAAAGGTTTGAAAGTTCAAGACTATTTGTACATTATTTTCTGTTTCCATAATAGTTTTTTGTCCATAAATCTCGAGGATTAGTACTGTTATTCTCTGTCGGTTCAGAAAATGTAGCGTCTTGTGTCGCGATTTGTACCGTACCGCAATCACGGGGGATTGCTTATGTCCGCAGACGCCTGACGAAAACGGTTGCCAATTGTAAATCCGTTACTTGATGCATTTTTAAGTTTTAACTTTATAGTCTTTATTTATTTGTATATTTATAGATATGGGCAGTCACAATCATCAGAAACTTTTTTACTCCAACCTTACGCCGTCATCGAAGTGCGAGAAACACAATAAAAAAGTTGATGCTTATAACACTTGGTGTAGTCTATCTCTGCATGTCAAGATTTCCATGTATAGCAGTCATATTAGTCGGCAATTGTGTAATTGAGATAGCCCTGTCAATGTCTCGGGACGTTGGCAGGGTCACTGCGACGAAGGCTATCCTTGACAACTGAGCAACCGTGCTTTTCTTGCCTTCTGTTTAATCTGTCATGGCGCCCTCGTATGTTAACCTCTTCCTTTTTTCTTCAACCTTTCCCTTAACAATCATAAAAAGCGTTAGCCATTCTTTAGTAAGTGTCATGCACTAGTAATCTCTTTGTGTCTCATTTGAGATCATTTCGAAATCATCTTTACACACGTTCAATTTCATGAAGCTTAAATATTGTGGGAACTGCTTTTCTAAGTTGCCGGGTTACATACGGGGGAGAGTTTAAAAAGTTACAGGTTATGGTAAACAGACTGTAGAGTACGAGTGTCTAGACCAGTCAACCATTCGAAAGGTTCGAATGGAGAATTCTCCAGATCCAATTTCGCAATTGATGCGGAATTAAGACTTATCGCCGACATATTTAGCTATATCCAAAACCGAAAGACAAAAAATATTGAGAGAGGATAGGAGAGAATTTTAAGATCACCAATTGGAGATGAAAATGTTTATCTAAATCTTAACGACGACAAAATTTCAACAACTTCAATGAGAAAGTTAGTTTCTCTCGGCAGTTCTAAAATTACAAATAAAAGTTTTGTATATCAAAACCAAGATCATTAGTCAATTTTAGTGGTGAATATTTGATGTGGCTTCAAAGTATATTGCGTAGCTTTCGCAAAGATGACACAGTAACGCCAAGTCTAGCGAATGGTAAGAAGAGTGACGAAGGTTATGTATGGCTTATAATCGAAAGCACTCCACGTACGTTTTTAATACTTTTGTTGTGTGCATATCTGAATAAATCATTAGTAAGAAAGTACTGTTTCATCACATTCATTAATAATCGTTTCTTATAACAGGATCCGAAGAATCACAAACGCAAATAAAGTCTTGAAGCGCGCTATAACAAGTAGTGTTCTCGAAGACGTTCCGACAGAAAATATCATCTCTAATATAAAGCAGTTGATATATAAATAACACTTATACATTACCATCGAATGTCTACGAATGTCTAAAACAGGTTCAGTGTTGTAATGTCAAACGGTGTCAATCATTCGTTAATAATCATCAAAGCAATCTAGCATGCGAGTTCTAGACTGTCCACTGCGGCCAAAATGTGGTGTTGAGGACAAAAGACTGTTCACAGGGGTAACGCTATTTTTTTGGAAGAAAAGGATTTTAGAAATATTGTAAAGTGACAGATTTTAGGGAAAATGTTAGAGATTTAAAGCAGTTTTAATAATAAGTCTTTTTTGGCATTAGTTTTATATCTTTACTCAATTTATCTGCTGTGATCGGTGTCTGCCAAAAAAGTTAGGCGAAATTAATACGTTTCTCAACGTAATATGTATCTTTCGTAGCCCAAATATACTTTTCATTGACTAAGTTTTTCGTGTTGGAAATAAGATCACCATTTTGAGTCATTGCGAACGAGAGCAAACTCATCTTTTGTAGTTTTCATTCATTCAAATAAATGCATATAGGTATTTATTTCTGATTTACACAACGGTTGCGTTTTGTAACAGCCGTTTGTCGTAGTGCAGTTTTGCTTTCTTCAAACCTTGGGCCAAACTGCAACCATATCCTACTTTGATATTCATCACGTCTAGGACGCATTTTCTGCGCATTTGTAGCCTTTGTTTCAAAAAATTATATATGATATTATTATATACGTATAGTGTATGTGGATATGTACCGGTATGCATTAGGTCATACGAGAGATTATCACAACTGGCACTACACAAGACAATGCTCAACTATTGGAGATGTTGAACTTCTCAGATAGATAATATGGGCAAATAGAAGAAGATAAATTTTAGTACTCTAAGCCTTACGCACCTTAGCTATCTTCAGGTAAAATAACATATATTCATCCATGTGTGTTTATGTGAACAGTTTTTGTATCTATTTGAAATACCCATCTGAGGAGTTTGTTGGCGGTCATGTTAAATATTGATTTAATAAAGGGAATCACAGCAGTGAAGAAGATGAATAGTCACAAGTTAACAGAGAGCAAAGTTGGAGATAAATTAGATATTCTTATAGAATCATCGCAGAATAACAAAGAGATAAGCAACTCAGTTGTATCTGTGTGAATGTCATATCTGTTATATTCTGTGAATAAACATTGCTCCATTGCAACTCATTGAAACCTAATGAATTTCATCTTAAAATCTTACATAACCTTTGCAAGCATGAAATAATGCCCCATTAATTTTCTCTTAGGGATGTTGCACTTTACAACGATACATAACTGCTTAAAAAACGGTGTCGTGAATTATCTGAGCCATCAATGAATTGTTAGATACACCTGTTTGGAGATCGGTGTTTCAGTGACATAGTTACAGCATGGTTTTTATTGGCCTCTCCTCTATAATGCTTGTCTAATGTTCTAACCAATAGAGTTACGTATCACATTTCTTTCAACTGGAAGCAGATTTAGAGAAAACAACAATGGTGGATAGGCCAAATGAAAATAAGTAGATGAGAGTAAAGAGGCGATTCAACACATTAGCTATTTCTTCCCACTCAGAGCTGCGCCCTTCTAGAACGTCTTGTAGTGTCAAATTTTCCACAATAAGATCGTTGGCAATTTTCTCGTCCTCTGCAAGAAACCTGTCGAACGGCAGCTGTTGGTTCCCGTTTGTATCTTTATGTAAACCTGAGGGAATAGAAATGGTAGATATTAAGTATTTGGTGCATGACTTGATAGGGTTATCTCTTGATAGGGTTAGGCTCTTGATAGGCTATCATGACTTGATAGGGTTATCTCCAGAGAGAGAGAGAGAGAGCATGACTTGATAGGGTTATGGACAGATAAAGAAGTAATGTCATCATAGCTAATACAATCAGAATTTAACACTATTTGTTGTCAGTAATTGTTTATGGATAATGTTAGAGGGACTTGTTCCCCTCCATTTTAAATGATAGTCAAAACGCTAGTCTTTGGGAGAGACAAACCAAGAATACAACCAGCTTAGGTTGAGTATGACTTGCTCTCTATTAGACTAACAATTTAAAATCAAAATTTAATTACTATTAAAATAATGACATATTTTAACTATGTAGGATTTCCACTTATTATTTGTAAACCAGCAATCAATCTTACGATAACGATGTAATAGTACAACATAGTATAGTAATAACTTAACACAACATAATGCAACGTAATGTAACATAACAAAGTTTAACTTTACAAGTTTTATCTTACTACGAGCTATAGCATAATATCGTAGTAAGATAATGTAACGTAACATAACGTAAAGTTAAATAAAATAACACAACATTGTTTAACATAACGTAATATAACACAACATATTGTAACACGAGACTAACATATAACGAAACTTAACATACCAAAGCACAGCATAACATAACATAATATAACATAATATGCTATGATATGATATAACATAACAAGACGTAAACTCAATGTAATTTAAGGCAGCATATCGCGAATCTTATATCAAACTGGCGTCCTAATATCCGAAATAAAAAAGTATAATTTGGGGGTTCAAAATAACAAAAAGTCGATTATAAATAAATTTAATGTAACTCCATTGTTGAGGATGTCAAACGTTATTGTAAATACATAAAACTCAAATAACATTCTTACAATTGTCTTTCATAAACATGATCAATGGTGGCGTTGATGGATACGACAAATTAGTAATAAATAATTCCAGAATTGAGAAGATGCAACGTAATTTTGGGCCTGAGCGTTCACGCTCTGTCATATAAGTATAGAGATCGCTTGCAACGGTTCTATTGGCTTAGAAATAAAATAAAAATATAATTCTAACATAACAGATACGTGTCTGTTAACAATGCGCTGGTACCTAGGGTGTTCCGAAGCATACAGAGTTCTCCAGTTATGTTACAACGGCATTTTCTAGGAAATGGTTTGGAATAGTAGATTCGTATACCAATACTTCACAATACACAAGAACTGCCAGCTTCGTCGGTTTTATTCGTAAAGCATTAAATAACGCGTTTAGCATTTCTCCTAATCATGAACACCGACAAAACTGTATGGAAACACGGAGACCATTACATTGCGTGCGTATGTTGATTATGAAACATGATACCCAATGATAACAACTATCTGGTTAGAAAAGTGATTACAATAATTACATATAACGAACACACATATACACAAGAATTGCTGTCTGACTTTAAATGCATACATGGAGCCAGACTCTGATAACAAATTCAGTTCTGAACAAAAGATATACGACAAATATGTGACTTCTCTCATCTTGCTGCCGTAAAGCTCTGTAACGAAAAAAACAACAAATCAATCCATTGTTTCTAGTGCTATAAAATTACACAGAAGCAAAATGCACGACCAAGAAAAGCAAGTTTGCGTGTATATCTTATAGTAAAGTAAACTTAGTAAAGAAAGCTGCTTGTATTAAGCCCAAACTACGCCAAATATATTCAAATGCATCTTACAGCCTCGGTATCATTTCGCTTTCTTATCCCCTCCCTGGGGATTGTAGACTTATAGCTGGCGCCTACGCAGCGTTTACGTACTTTCATTTTACAATCATGTCCAAGGGTTTGACTCTACACTTCAGTACGTTGATGTTTTCATTCCGTTCTCATCAGTTCGTTCCGCGTAATAAAAATCACCCAAAATACGCAGTAACATGGTGATAACATGGCGGCAAAATATTAATTGCACGATTGATGGTTGCAAGAAGCTACATGCTTACTATGCCCAGCAGACCACAATGCAAAGAGTGCTATGAAAGTTAAGTAGCCGGATACAAAACTGAACCTGCCTTGGTGATGTCCACTCCTGTCAACTGCTGCATAGCATAAGGCAATTTCACAACAATATCCAACAGCTCGCCAGTTATCTTTGCAGCTCCAACATCTGCCTTGCCACTGGATACCATGGTCACTTTCTTGCACTTTGTTAAAGGTGCTGCCACTTCTGCAGCAACCTAATGAATGGAAAAGACGAA
>JAAAKM020006971.1:78573485-78594159 GCA_010016025.2 Alatinidae sp. Z8VKAUB7J3 | reverse complement strand
ACAAAAACTAAGCAGTCAACCAGTCGTCGCCTACAGTGTTTTAAACAGAGAATTGTTGGCAATCTGTCATATTGCTCCGGCTATCTTTCCGAAGAATGAGGATGAAATAAATTGCCCTGGTTATTCTTTCCGCAAAAACGAAAAAAGAACGAAAAAAGAAAGAACGAGAGAACGAAAAAAGAACAAAAAAGAAAGAACGAAAGAACGAAAAAAAAAGATTGCGATCCCCGACTTTCTTCTCGAGTACCTATCAACAGTCCGACAAAATTTTGGCCTGATATATCTATAGTATGACAGAATAACAGCTCCAATGTATACAGAATCTTAAGACTTTCTATTAACTTAAAGACCATTTGGGTCTATATGAGCTGAAGTTCTGACAGCCTTGAGAGTTCTAATAATAATGTCTTCGGAGTTTAGAAAATTTAGAAACATAGAAAAATTGTTTGAGAAATCTTAATAACATATGATAAACATATAGGGACCAGAGTGACTAAGATAGTTAATGTAGTTATACGAGAGCCACTGTACTACAATACGTCAAGCATGTATTCTCAATTTATATAACACCAGTATTATGGAATACACTCCTTTTCGACATCAGACGTAGCTGCGATGTACATACTTTGAAAGCTAAAGTTAAAAGCCATCTTTGAAGGCAAACTATAACATATAACTGCATTTATATTATAATACTCTATCTTTTACGATTGTTACGCCATTATTTTTGGTGTGAAAGTGCTCCTGTGGTGTTCTACAGGAACATATTTCTCTCGTTATGTTTCTGCATCGTAGTTATCCAAGCTCCTTGAATTTCTATTCCTCTATTCGTCTATATTACTTGGGTTCTGCCGGATGTAGATAGCATTCTCGGATTAAGGCATTTGATCCTATGAAGCTGAATGATATTATTGAAAACGACCGGGAATCCTTGCAATGGTAAACATTCATATTTTCACAGAATTTCACTTGCTTCTTCTTCTGCGCTGAATAGCAATAAATTTGCTAAGCCTTTTGATTGGATGCTGGTCAAGGAAAATCAATTTGAGCCGCGCTTCCTCTGTTAATGGAGGAGGCAATATCTTTTGTTGGGCCCAATTTTTTTACAAAAAAGTTACTTCTACAACTATGGGTATAAAACTCAAACTGTTGGTAAAATGACAAAATGTTGTAAAAAGCTTGGGGCTCTGTTAAACCGAACCTTTACGGTCTTCTTAATTTAGCATTTTTGCGGACTAACAAACCGACAGCTTCCGTGTTTGATGTGCCATGTTGAAAAATACCATATTTGGTATCACTATAGCAACGTTTATTGTTTACATTTGTATTTGTCTAGTTACTCCTCATTCTTGTTACAACTTCTTCAAGTTAGGATGAGTTAATGATACAGAGAGATAAATTGAATTTCTTCTTTTGATATGACGGCTGCATCGCCACCAGTCGCCATAGGCTCGTGTGCTAATGGCAAAATTTTGCAACCTCTTCGACCTTACTATGAAAATTTACGACTTTTCATAAAAAGGTAGTCAAAACAGCAATGAAATATGCTAAAACAGATATCAGATATTAAACACGATTGTACAATTAAATAATTATTAACAGGATACTCATTACGTCAGGGTTCTAAAGGGTTTTAAAAGTTAATAAACACCGAGGTTTCCCATCGAACGTAAAATGATTAAAGTAAGATCATGCTGTATCACTTTTAGGTTTTTGTTTGTCAGTGACGGACGTCATTTGCTAGTTCCCAGATCTCATCAGTGTTTGCATTTAAGTAGATTATATTTGGCATCGTCAGTAGAGTGTTAATACTTGCATTGACAGGAGTATTTTGATGTCATGCTTAGAAGAGATTTCGGGGGCATCGTTCGGTGACTCTACCTTTTCTATTTCTTGTTACATTAGTATCATTCTATATCATAGAAGTTTCTTACTTTTATCGGTATCAGGAATAATTTATAAGCTAGTATAGTATCTTTGTAGTTCGTAGCGTAATATTGAAAATATGATTAAGTGGGTTTTGTTATTCTTGTATCGTAGTTTTATCGTCATCATTGTCGTCTCGATCGTCGTCAGTGTTGGATTTATAATCATCATTCACCAAGATAAATAAAAGACACGAAAACGTATAAATAAGAGTAATAAGAGTAATGATTTTTAACGATTCTTTAAAGTCAGGTCGACCTCAACACCCGAAAATAATTAAGAAAATCACTGTATGAAATTCGTTGTCCATATCTACACCCAAGGGGTAATAACAACTTGAAACCCCAAGCTCTAACATATTGCATTATATAATTAATATCAATCTAACATCAATTTTAGGACACTTAATGCCAAATTATAACACTTTCAACCTAGATTTTTAGGACTTATTATATACATCTTGCTTATATTTTCGGGTTATTAAAGTTATACTTTAAAACTTGTAAAGTCAATTTTAGGTCTTATAACGTGAACCTAACTCAAGGTTTTTGACTTTTAACGTGCATTTCAAGACTTTCAATGTTAATTTTTTACGTTAATCTAACTTCAGTTTTCAGACTTTTAACGAACATTTCAGTACTTAAATGTAACTTTCAAGACTTCTGACATATAACTAAACTTGAGTTTTCGGACTTCAAACGTATAAATCCGGATTTCGGGAGCTAATGTGGCGACTAGAGAAATAAAAGTGTGTTAACATCGGAGGTCACCTAGCTCAGTTGGTAGAGAGCACGCCGCGAAAGCGTGGGTCACGGGTTCAATCCCCGGTGGTGACATATTTTCTATTTCTCTAGTGTTCTATTCAAAACTAACATATAGCTTTTGGAATTCTATTCCTTCTTTTGGCGTAAATACAGTTGGAAGTGGTTGCTTATAAAAGAAATTAAATATAAAACATTCTTTACAACATTCCATCCAAAATATCTATGTGCAAATATATTATTCTAAAACTGTTTATGGTTAAAATTGTTTTAAAAGTAAATTGTTAAAAATTACAAGAATTTAAAAGAATTTGAATTTTTCACAAAAAACTCTATCAATGCAACTATTGGAGGTATAGACATACTACTAAGCCCCCATGCCCAATCATCTCTTTGCAATACCAAAGCAATATCACCACGAATGCTGATTGCAACTTTTAACGGGAGCCCAAAATGCACTGTTATTTGCAGCTACAGTCCCACAAATGTATGAAACTGAAATGATATTATCCAGTTTTACACAGATTTGAGATGTTACAAGACAGTTACAAAAGCACAATATCCTCCTATTAGCAGGAGATTTCAACACAAAATTGGGAAATATGGATGGCTACCTTCACTCCATTCATGATGAGACAAACAGAAATGGGCATATTCTTAGCGATTTCATGAAGGAGAATAAACTTTCATGTCTCAACACCAAATTTCAAAAGACTTACAACAAGCTGTGGACACACACATATGCCACAGGGATAAAAGCCCAACTAGATTACATGGTCATTGATAACAAATGGAGAAACAGCACCACCAACTGTCAAGCCTACAATTCCTTTGACACAGTGAACTCTGACCATCGAATCATTACAGTAACACTGAGAATGGAATTCAGAGCCAACAAGAAACCTACCTAACCAGCAAAGTACAACTGATCACTTCTTTACACTGACATGGCCATCAAAGAAAATTTCACAATTGAGTTGGGAAATTGCTAAGCAGCTCTTCAGACAGAACAAACAATTTCTCTGCTAATCAGTTGTGTAACAATTTTGAAAAAGCTTGCAGAGCTTCCGCTGCTGAATTTATCCCTCCTAAACCAAAAGCCAAACACAGAGTGTCCTGGGACACACCAGTAGTACATAAGAAAAGAGACGACTTGCGACTGGCTGCTAATCAGAGAAATGAGAACCCAACCCAGTGAAACAAAGCAATACACATGAGATCACAGAATGAGCTAACGAAAACCTACAAATAAGAACAGGCCGTACATCTACAGGAGAAAATTGATCTGATAAAATCTACTGCTGGCAATAAACAAGCTGCAGTTGCATGGAAAACAGTTAATGAGATCAGCAGAAGAAAAAGCTCATCAAAAGCAAAACTAAAAGCGAGAAAGAAGAAAGGGTACACCTTTGGGAGCCACATTTTGCTAACCTCCTTGGTAGTGCTTCAAAAATTGTAGTCACACCAATTCGTCGTTTGGTTAACCGCGAACTCTACATCAAAACTAGTATTGCAGTATGGATGAGTTCGAAGCAGTTACTAAGAAAAATTCCAATGGAAAAGCATGTGGTCTAGACGAAATACCACCAGAGGCTTGCAAAACTGGAAACGTTAAAGATATTGGGTTTGATTCCCTTTTGTAACATTGTATACAACCAGGATTGTATTGCTCGATGGAATGATGGGTGTATTCTCTCATTTCTCGAGAAAGGCAATCTCAGCCAAGCATCAAATTACAGAGGCATAACACTGACAGCAATAGCTTTTAAAATCTACAATAACTCATATCCGCCCAGAATAGGAAAAAATTTTAAGGAAGATTCCAAACGGTTTCAGACAACAGATCCACTGAAGGCCAAATTGTTACCATACAACGTGTCATTGAAGGTGTCAAATGGAAAAACCTTGAGAATGCACTTTTGTTTATCGATTTTACTAAAGATTTTAACCCTGCCCGCATATGGCATATCATATGGCATTCCTGCTGAGACAGTGTCAGCCATCATGATGCTATACAAAGACACCCAAGCAATGGTCAGGCCCTAAGACGGAGACATCTCCTTCTTTGACATATCTGCTGTGTCCTACAAGAAGATAAACTTGCAGTGTACCTTTTTATCATATCACTTGACTATGTTCTACGCATATCAGTAGATGACTGTAAAAGAACTTGGATTAATGCTAGAAAAGTCAAGGGGCAGCAGGCACCCTGTCATTGGGCTGACAGATGTGGATTACACTGATGACCTCACAATCATGACTGACAACATACCAAACATTACATATCTCCTACATGGCATTGAATATGCTGCGTGAAAATTGATCTTTATGTTGATGCTAAAAGGATTGAGGTCATGTTGCACAATGTGAACAGTGAAGTTTGTTTACTCAATGGAAGTGTCATCAAACAACTACCCAACTTAGAAGCAATATCAAGTGAAGCGGAAAGGACTTAGAAATTTGAAAAGCAAAAGCCTGATCAGCTCTCAATAAATTAACAGACATCTGGAAATCAGACCTACCCAAAAACCTAAAGAAAAACTTCTTCTGTAAAGCAGTCGAATCTATCCTACTATATGGTTCATGGACTTGGAAACTGACCAAACAGCAGCAGCAGAGAATAGATGGAACCTAAGCACTGATGCTCAGAGCAATACTCAACATCCCTTGGCAGAATCACCCTACTAAAGCAGCGCTTTACGATCATCTTCAACTACTGACAACAAAAATCACAGAGAGGACTCCGTTTTGTGGTCACTGTTTTCGCAGCAAGAACGAACTCATGAGTGATGTGATGGTAGTAGACCAATCGGTTGACCAAGAAAGACACATATAATACTGGTAATGGATAACACAAGCTGCTCTATTGACGATCTGCTGACAGCTATGGATCCGAGATGCTTAGTCAACACAGATGGATGGATGGATGGACAGCCCCATGAACCACAATCTGGGTCATGGTTACATGTTGTAAACAAGGTCTTCAATGGAATACTCTACTCTGCATATTCATTAACTTGAAAAATACATTTCATAACGTCCATCAGGTATCTCAATGAAACATTGTGTAAGCTTATTCAACTGATGAGATGTGGAAACCAGAGGTGAATTCTGTAACCTGATTTCCCTACTTATTACCATTGCTTATAATCCTATATATTATATTAAAGTTAGGCAATTCCACCACAATGAATGTTTCATACGGAGAGACACTGAGCAATTCACACTAATCCTGCTGATGAATTTATTGCCCAACAAAATTTACAGAGTTAGAGAAATTAGCTTATAATCCTTGGCTCCATAATAGAAAAAGAAATGGAATCTAATTACGCCAGTCTCTGAGACATAGGCTATATATAAATAGAGCTGTGGCAGACATCCACAGAAAAAAAAAAGTCAAACAAAGTTTATAAATGAGTATACTTTGTCTTTTTTAATCTTAATACTAAACTTTTCACATTTAGATATCAAAGATGGATGGCACTTTTCATACCAAGCAATCTTCACTTACAAATCTTGACATTACAGAAACTGTATTCCATCTTCAACTGGGATGGATGTACAACAGAAACATGATGGATATACTGCAGAAATGACATGACATGTTCTAGTGTCTTTCTAAACAACAGAAATAAAACTCAACCAAAGAACAATATTCACTAACCCCTAGTTTACTTTTCCCTATTACTATATAAAAAAACAACTTGCCAAGAATATTTTATGTTGTCTCTTTAAAATTCTCTTGCTAAACAAAGCTATTTTAGTAATTTAAAAATTAAGCATTAGAGAAACCAAAACCATTTCCCATCTCAGGAATGTGACCTTCTATAACTCACACAGGTGAATATACTGTATTAGCCGACATATATAGCTTGCATAAAGTCGCATATAACTTTGACCAGTTTTAGTTGCATGCACCTATAAATGAGATATACTTCAAATATATGTATATGTATGTCCCAACAATAGAGAATCAAGTCAAAAGTATTCTGTTCATAGTCATTTGAAGCTTTTATCATGTCTTTGAGATCACACGCAAGTTGAAACTTCATAATCAAGATATGGTAGGTGAGGAATGCATTTGTAATGACCTGCGTGATATTGCGTAAACTGATGAAGACAGGTTATTGTCAAGGAAGGAACACTATCAGAGGTTACTAAATGAGGAGTTTCCATGGAACAAGGCCAGATCAAGTGATAGTGATCCTGATAGTGTTCCTTTGTGTGTTCAACTTGCAGCAGTCCTATCCTGCAACCTACTCCAGAAAATGTTATGTTTAATGCTTACCCTTGGAGGTGGTTCCCACGTTTTGCTATCTAAGTAAAATGGTTGGAAATAAAGATTTTGTGATAATATTTAAGCAGATCCATGTTACTCTTGTAAAGTATGCCTGATGAAGATAATATCGAAATGTTGAAGAAAATGTGTATCTTTTGAGTTTTTGAGCAAAAATATATGTACTCAAACAGCCAGCCAGCATTCTTCTATGCATATAGATATTATATACAATTAATAAAATACACAATTTCATTTACATTTCGATATTATATTTTTCAAAATATACCATTAATGACCAATTAAGCACCCTGGGTGCTTATTTTAAAAAAAGTTTTTGGGTGGGCGCTTATTAAGGAAAGGAAAAACATAACTAAACATACATGATCTTCCTATAGAATAGATTGAAACATAACGTTCAATCAATCAATCAACACATCTTATTTGTCCTCTTTATCAACATCTGAAAGCGTAAACTCTGGAGATTCTGCATCCACGTCTTTGTTGTTGGTTTGTTGTGGACTTTTCTTCTAATTTTTTTCCTTTCTTATTGTTGTAACTTTTCCTCTTTTTCTATTAAATGCTGGCTTCTTTATTGTTCTTTTTCTCTTCTCCTTCTAATATCAAACACCCATGTATAAAGAATCCTGCTGTCTCAAGTACCATACCAGGAGAAACAACGGGAAATGTTATTGTACTGTGAGAAACACCAACAAAGGCATTGGCTTAAAAAATATTATTGTACTGAAAAGTGAGGTTGGTCACATCCTCTACTCTCTACTATTGTTTGGGTGTTTGTTACTTGGTGCATATCAAGTGAAAAATACACATGCATTATTCATTTATAGTATATATATACTATAATAGTATTATATAGTATCGTATCCTATACTTATCTAAAGAAATAAATGTAGTTTATGAATATAATAAATAGAGAAAGTTTACTGATATGGCTTTACAATTTTGCAATGAACACAAAGTAGATACCATAAACAATAATAGATGTATATATAGGCATATTGGGTTTAGTCTGTAAGTTTTGCTAATGTAATTAATCTGTTCAAAGTTACTTTTTCATTCAGAAATATTTTTTTTGTAGATCCAAGATCTATTTCCGATGTCAACAGAAGAAGAGAGTTTAAAATGTCAAAAGCTAAAAACAACATGATTGTTCATATAATGGGTACTCATGCGCCACAAAGTGTTGTTAACTAATTTCTCTGCAGTACCCTGAGCAAGGACAATTTTCTCTTTTTTGTCAAAGGTCTTAAATAATCAATCACCAATAAGGAAACTGACAAGGCTATGCTAGGAAATGATATATATTGTGTGTCTTGCCTGTAGGGGCCTCAGTGGTTTTTAATGGATAGTAATTCTAATAATAGCTGATTCAGACTGAAGGTGTCTCTTAAAACTAAGGGTAACAATGCAGGTTTAGGACTGTTAATTAATACATTTACTGATAATATTTCAACTACTACTAAAGGCCGGTTCTAATTTTAGCAGCACTTTGTCGTGGAGATCACAGAATACTTGGGGACTTTGTAAGGATGATACCATGATCATCATGGAAGAAGACAGGCGTTCTGCAGTAGTGGTCTGGGACTGAACAGATTGTTTGTTTTTCCAGAGGCCCATAGTTTATTATCAGACAAGTACTAATGATACAGTTGATAATGTGCTTAAAACGAGCTTTATCCTATTTCATTCAAATAAATAATAGTAATAAAGAAAAAAATTATGTCAGGTTTTTTACGCCCTAACAGTCATCACACTGTCTAATGAACATCATAGTATGTGTAACCTGAGGTAATATGGTTAGTTACCTTTCCTTAAATTACAATTGCTTTTTCTTATTAGAGTACATACGTGTAACTTATGTATACACTGAGTTGCATCAAAACCAATCTGATCAGGGGTCTGTGGCACGCATCTGAATTCATCCAAGTATTTAAAATTATTTGATACCTGATAACTATTTATTGTTAGATTTCAATAAAAATGAAAAAGAACACAAGCGTTTCAAAATCCTTAACCCAAGTCCGAATAATCTTTCCAAATTAATGAGCTAAAGTGTGGTTCTGTATTATGAGCAAACTATGAGAAAGAGAGGCTATATCAAAATATATCACAAATGGTTTGCCAAAGTAATTGGGTTATGCTCACATGAAATTGGCAACATGGAATGCCAAACCAGTGTTGAGAAAGAACATCAAAATCATATCGACCGATTCTACCAAATATTTCATCTATAACGTCGCGAGCTTTAACAGCGAGTGCATTGAAAATAGTCCATTACAACATGACTATTACCTTTGTTTGCCCCACTTTGGTAAAAACAACCGGAGGACAGTGCACTTGATAATACTGAAAAACGGGTGGAAAGCTGCACCAGCTCATATTGTCAAAACAATGAAGATGGCTGTCTAGTATCCTGTTTGTCTATGTTGTGAACGCCCTATAAAAACATAACCATTAGCAGTCTCAACTGATCACTGTGAGCGCTCGTACTTAAATCTGAACGTTTAGAATCTTGAATGACAATTACGCTGCAAGCCATCCGTTTGCTCAGAGGTCATACGTGAAATTTTCATTTCAACTGTCTTTGTAATCGTGTGAATTGCACTGCTGCTATTTTGTGCTGTTGTTAAACGGCAGGGTTCAATACAATCCACAGGCATGCATGCGACATTTCAAACTGATAACTTTTCGTGATTAAGTTGCTAGAATTGAGATACCAGCTCACTTTATGGCGTAATCGCTCTCAGAAAAGCATAATACGGGCCCAATTAAGCCTTGGCAAAATCTGTGTACGCCTGTGCAAACAAAGTTGATGATGCATATGGGATATCATGATCAAGTTCAGTTGTAACACAAAACCAGTCCAACACTAAAAACCTTGTATTAACTTAATAACTGCGGAATTCTCAGCTCAGTCCACCAAGCAAGGAGCACGCTAATTGATCAGGTTGACGAGCCAATTATATGTAGGCTATATATACATACTTATTTTGGATATATATATATAACTGCAATGTTGCTGTTGAGAATATGTACATACCGGTATATATGGCCTATATATATATATATATATTTATATATATATAATCTATAATCTTAAAACTACATTAGGCGCTACTGCAGTTTCGTACTGTTCACCCTGACGAGGGTTGATGACAAGCATACGGACGGGGGTTTAATAGATTTAAGCAGACGGCTTTATTGTCCTATGCGTATAAATATAATATAGAATCCTAGAAATACACATTTTCTTCTTGAAGAAATTGTGTATTTTTGAGTTCTATAGATGCATATATATACTCAGCAGACTGTACTGTTATATATATATATATATATATATGTGTGTGTGTGTGTGTGTGTGTGTGTGTGTGTGCGCGCGTGCGCGGTTAGGAAATAGAGAGTACTTGGAATCATCAGGCTTCTGTTGAACGTAAATGTTCGGTTGACTTTCAGTTTATTTTCGAACCGTTAGCCCCATTAAGCAGTTTAAGTGAGTAGTTCTCTTAGAACGCTTTTTGACAAAGCTGATTTTATCATGCATGTGGTAGGACTCGATATCACTTAATGGTTGCTAAGTACACACTGCTTTTATGATCTGAAACGAGCTGCCATTTAATAGGGAATTGCTGGAGCTTTAGAATTGACTGAGAAATCCTATTTTGAAAGCTGACAGGATTTCCGTTATAATCTGTTCGTTTACACACTAAAAGCAGTCTTGAGGCAAATCAGCCTTTTAGTATTGCACACCTGCTCAACTCAAATGAGTTTCGATTCCTCGTCAACAAAATGTCCTATCATAAGCGCCCTGGAGCTTATTCACTGTCTGTGGTGTCAGGAGGACTTTGTATTAGAGCTGTTTGATCGAGAGGGATCGTAGTCCAATGCCTGGAAATCGGATGGGTTGCGACACCAAGTCAAAATTAGGGCTGAGATATAAAAATAAGTTTTGATTATTTAAGTTGATAATCAGAGAAGGTTTTCCCTCTTTTGAGTTATCATTTGACAAAGAACTCTCTTTTCTTCTTTTCATTCTTATTTTCGCGGGGGGAGGGGGGTTTGCTCTCTCGACGGACGAAAACATTGCTGGGCAAAAGTATGTATGGGCTCAAGGGCTCAGCTCCCTTAGCTCCCTCAATTCTACCCCCCTCCCCCCCGCCCGCCCTTGTTGGCGTTAAATCACCTTAATCACCAAAATGTGTTATGTATATAAATAAGTTAACATGAAACAAAGCAAGAGACCTTTGTCCTTCCTTTACTCACATTTATGTAACATGATGACAAAATATAGTGCAATTTTAATGAAGATTATGTTTACCTCCGATAAGTGCCAATCATGGAAATGCAGCGCTTATTAAAAGGTGGTTCCTTCTAGAGGGGGGCGCTTATTAAATTGTTAGACTCTAAACTTTGGAACGTCTCAAACTGTGCTTTATAAAAGACATGGATCTCCTTAGAGAAAAGCAAGTATGATGGGGTGGTTACCGTACTATAACTACTGCTATACTATTTCCCAATTACAAAATAGCGTAGCTATGTAAGCACTGTAGGAAATGACTAAGCAATATACAGCTTATTCAAAGCAAGGGGTAAGAAAGGTAATTTAGTGGACAAGTCCCTAAGGGGGTTACCGTAAAGCAACTAGCTCACAGCTTCATGGCGATGGAAATTCACTGCTATATAATTTGTACGTTTATGCTTTTCACTTCAAAAAGACTCACTCTCTCCTTTTGTCTGTCTGCCTTTAACCCTTCTCTTCCCCTCAATGTGTCCCTTTTCATTTCTATGACAGCACTTACAAACCTTAGGGTTCTGAGACAAATACATCATGTCGCAGAACAAAGCCAATTAGAAATGGTTAGTCAATAAGCAGACTGAATGACTTATCTAGGCCATTTAAGATATCAATAAATTCATTTATATCTCCATTTTTAGGCCAAGTTGCGCTCAATCACACTTTCATGCAATTGACTCACAGAAAGGCTCGACGTCTTGCTTGAACAAACTTAGGCTACAAGACAGCAATTGAATATCGAAGTAGGAATTCAGATGCTGACAGCAAATCCCTGAATAACTATACGCTACTAAACCACAAGCTGGAACGGCCTTGGTTACGCGGTGGCAACGACATGCTATCCCAGTATTTGCTACGAGATGCAGTTTTGTACAAGTTTGAAGTTCTCATCGGTGAAAGGATTCTCTCTACCAACTATACTTGAAAGTTAATGTAATCTATCAGAAAACTTTAATATATCTTGCCTGATACTTCCTATTGTGTAAACATTACTGCAACGGCATTAAGGAAACACTGTATTGAGAATGATGGCGTTGCCACCACGTAACCAAGGTCGTGATGGCATAACAAGCGTTTCAGGTTTAGTCACGTATATAAAAGACATAAGATGAATAACTCGATTTGTTAAAGCCACCGAGTTTGCAGGTCTTCCAATTTGTCAAACTAAACATAATAAGAAGGCAGATGGCAACATTCCCCACATCACGGATACTGAGCGCCGTTTTACAGCTACTTAGCGATACCATCGCATTTAATCATAAACTTGTAAGTTTCCAAATTCTATACCTTAATAGTTTAAACATTAATCAATATTTTAATATTCTTACTCTTTTCGACTCTTTTTGCCGGCTACGTTTCGAGAGAAACGTCTACTATCTTCAGGCTACTGGTATTGGATTGTGCCGCTGTTTTATGTGGCTTGGTTGTGGACCGCCGAGGGATCTGGGATCGAACTAGGAAGTGAGGTGGCATAATGCAAATCTTGTGCTTCCTGTGTTTTCTTCCATCAATCAACGTGTTGAACTCTACGTAAGAGTGCGATATGCAAGCTTGCATCTGGAGATTCAACAATTTGGCTTCTCTATGTCCAATTTTGGCAAAGTAATATTTATTGTAATCTACTTTTGTGCTCAGATTACTACTGGAGGCACTCAATTAACCTAAGAGCATTTGGAATGTGAATGTAAAAATAGGATCATTTTATTTGCATAATATTTGATTTTGAAACTTAGTGTTCTATTGCATGTATCTAATGATATTTGTGACTCTTTAAGAGAAAAAAACAATTCTAGCACTTCTATATAACATGGTAATGTTCCCATAGTTTCAGTAGAAAAACATATATCTTAACTTGAGGTATCCTACGTACACTGACTTTTTAGCTAAATATGTAGTTACTTGATAAAGTGGCTAAAAATGCGTATACTAAGCAATAAGGTCAAGATAGCTATCTCTCATGTATTGCACTAATCGTGATTCTTTTAATCCCTGAGAGAAATACGAAATCACAAATCAATAAGCAACAGCGCTTCCGTATAAGCTGGTGAACATGAGAGCGTGTGACGTGGTGTACAGATAGCAGTTTAAATTTTGTACATTCAAGGAGTACTGTGTTATTGGTACTGAAATTCCTGAACGTTATGTTAAGCATCAATTTCGTTCAAGTGAGTAGCAACTCAATATCGATGTTTAAGTATGTGCTTATAAGATTCTCAACACTTTTAATGAGTAATGAATAACATAGATCTCGAACGTATGAGATTGTATGGGATGATAAACATTAAAAACCAGTGATGCTTTTGTACAGACTGCCGTCAACACTTTCAAGCATTGATAGAGTACTTTGGCATTTGTAAAGGCATTACTAAACGTTATGTTTAACGACAACTCGTTGCATATGAACATCAACTCATTTGAACAACTAAATATGACCTTACAAGATTCTCAGCACTGCTAACGAGAAGCAAATAGCATAGATATTGAATACTGTAGAAAATGTGCGTAATTTTGAAGGTACATTCCCTTTATGGTGCTTGGAACGAGTTTTCTCTCCAAATGACCACATTAGAGTCAGACAGAACATGTAGTAAATTCTGCATCAATAGACGTCTACAAAGGCTCGACACAGGTCTGACTCGACACAGGTCTGATAATTCTACATGCATATGGTATTCGTTATTTATTTTCCTAACGTATGGTTTGTTCAACAGTCAAAACAATGAAACCTTTGGTGATCACAATATCATGGGAGTGGTTAGCTGCATCCATCGATACTACAGCTTCAAGTCAACACAGTTAGTGCTTTGATGTAACCTTCCAAGGCATTTTCGATGCAGTTTATCCTCAAACGTTATCACAGAGGTGACCACACAGACAATAATGAATTTCTTCTCATACTATAACGTCAACATAATAAAAACTCAAGTTGACGTGGTCGATCGAAGCACTGCTTCGACATCTATTAATGTATAGACCTTAAACCACACTACAATAATCTAAATAAATAAATAAATAAATAAATAAATGAGCAACCACAACAATCCCTATCCCACTTGCCATAATCCTACTCTTTTTAGCAAAACTCTACCTTGTTCTCAGTTTTCGTAGTAATTTGGTCACAGTGCAGGTGTCTTCACGTAGTATCATTTAGCTATTTGGGCCGAGTCTCAACATTTCTCAATTCATTAACAACCAATGTTGTCAGACGAGAAAGTATGTTTCAATTGAGGAAATTGAAATCTTGACGCATATGAATTAACAATGCAGTCAAAGCAAAATAAGCAAAAGCCTAAAATCGCTCCTAACTAACAAAATAAGGCATGGTAAGCTGGCGTGTCATAACAGTAACTGCTGTATTTCGTTCCCTCGTCATTCCTTACCTTGTCATACTAAGCTGAAACAAATACCATTCCATCAACAGCGATGAGATGTTGATACAGAAGTAGTTCCTATGTCATGAAGCTAGCATTGCAAACTCACAAGCCTAGTTACAGCGTAATTATTCAAAACAAACTTTGACTCAGCTGGAGTAAGCAATGTTTGTCTATTCGTAATGTCTTCAAATCACCTTAAACGTTCATAAATTGTCGATAGTCCCACAATGTCACCTGTCAGTTCACGATGCTAATATTAGCTATGCCATTTCAAACTACCTCATTATACTACCATCTCGAAATATAAAATTTAAACCAATGATTGGAGTTGGTTAACAGCTGATTAGCATTTCAGGGATAAGAGAAGATGAAAAGAGGGGCATTTAGGAGTATATGGATCAGTATCAAGGACTCGTAACGCAAAAGAATAATGAAGATTTGACAAACCTTGATCAAAACTTGCTACGTCGTGTTATAAAGACACCACGACGGTTTGGAATTATGCCGCCTTTGAACGTATTTACAGTAAACTCTTACACATAAAATCCATGGTAGTACAGCCAAGAGGGACGTTTTCTTACCTTTCTTCTCGAGCAAAAGAACAAGTCATTTCGAACCTTTTCCTTTGGAAACCTTCGGAACCCTCAAATGATAAAAAGCAGTCGCTCTTTCTGGGTATTACACGGGTTTCATATAAGCAATTAAACTTTCAAGTTAAAGAAATTTTAAGCAACTCTAAGACTGAGGATTTTGTCCATTAAGCAACTTTTAACTTTCAACTTTTAGTTACATGAAATAGCGAATACACTTTGTACTTAAAAGCTTACAACATTAAGCAATGTGACCCTGACATAGGGCTAAACTTGCTTGAAAACACCGGGTTGTACCAAGATGTACATGGACGATTGTTTCCGTATCATAGTCAAGACCAGGTCCGTATTTCACTTGGACGTTCTGGAGTCATATAAGCAATAACACCTTTACTTTGCAGACGAAAAAAATTCGTTTTCTCATTGGGCCTATTCAATTAATTTAGTTGCAGTGGACGCTGATTGGTCTAAAACCACAAGCCATTAAAGCAGTCCAAATTCTGATTGGTTCTTTCAAAACTACAGTTTGGTTTATTCTTTCGTACGTTTTCATTTCGATCAGTGCGCTTGTTACAAATTATGAGAATACACTGATAGAATATAAAGAGAATAACTTGAAAGACATGATAAAACCAACATTATCACTTAATTTCAGAACTAGAATTTTTCTTAAAACTTCCCATTGCTACGACGATAATAATTAAAGATAGTGTGCTTTTAAGAGAGTATTGTTATGTATGTTCTGCATCATTATCTGGGATACACGTTATCGAGGATACGAGCTTACAATAATATTTTTCACAAAATGTTTGAGTTTTTTTGAGGAGGACGGAGGGTCGTTATTCAGAGCAGCTGCTGTAAATCGAATAACTATGGTATGGCATTATTCTAAATCGAGCTGTAATACTCCAGCTAGTTATGGTAAGGTAAAGGTAGTCCCCAACTCTCTTCAGAGCTTATGGGGTGAGATATGGTAAAGAATCACATGTCCTGAGCCACGGCATAGTACAGTAAGGTGGCCAATTCCTTTCCTCAAGCCATTTATCATTCCCCAGCTGATTACAGGTACTCATTTTCCTGATGGGTTTGCAGTAGGAGTTTTCCAATCCACGGCAGAGCATAGGTTCATACCATCAACCCTCAGCTTATTAGATCAGTACAACGTTATGAGCAAAAATTTATAATCAGCTTTCGACCGACTGAGCTAACTCACCTCCCAAGCTAGTTATGAGCAAACACAAAATACCCAAAATGACACAGTTCCTCCATATCTTATTAGGAGAAGAGGTACCATAACCAAACTCTAAAAATATGTGTTGAAGAGGCTGCATGTAATAACTATCTTTACTCGTCAAGAGTTCGCTTATGCTTAAATACTGGAATTAAGTGGCGGACACGTGAGTTATAGTTTAAGACTGAAGTTTTTTTATTTAGCTCTCTTCAGGATCTTACGCAAAAATTACAGGACGACTCGATTTCAAATATTAAATATAGTTAAATTTTGGCTTAAGATCATAAAAGAGACAATACTTCAATTCTAAACTCTAACTCATGTTATTTCCGCTTCTCAACGCAATATCTCAAGTCTGTATTGTATGAACGGTTAGATTAACGATTCTTTCAGTAGATATTTGAGAAGAAATTTAATGTAAATATCTAGCAGAGCAAAAATGTCACCTTTTGCTGTCTACAACCATCCCAGACACCTCCTGGTTTCCACTATCTTCGTTTGAAATGTTATCTGGTATTTTGAAGCATGCAAATTTCAGGTATAGCATCCTTGAATAAAAACTGATAGGTAAGAATCCCAACTTCTGCGCACAAAACTTACCTTTCTCATATTGTCGTGTTGTTATTGGCTTAAGGTAGCGTAAAAACCTTAACGTCTTCCGAGTTAGAATCCGGTCACAAATTTCATTATCCGCACAAAGCATGAGAGTCCTACAACTGCAATTGCCAAATAGGTTCCAAGAAATTGAACTGTTGACCAAATATTTACATTCACCAATCTCCATCAGAATTTACTATTGATGCAAGACGCTTCGGTCACATTTTGATTTTGCAAGGTTTTGACCCGAGTTAATTTCATCTTCACTCTTTAAATCAAACACTGCTGTAGCAAGTAGAGGGGTAGGCACACTGGAAGTCATGAGAGCTAGTCTTGTTTATTCTAAAAAATTTAAATAGTATTCCAACGGAAAGTAGCCTGTACTGAATTTCTTTTAAACTAAGGAGGGCACTTCTACACGATTTTATTGCAAACTTAAACCTCTTTCCTGCGTGTTCTTATAGAAGGAAGAGTAAAACGTTATTTTGAGAACGGGATTCAATGCTTAATAGGTCTTCCAGATGTTCTTATGAGATTGGAAATACGATATCAATAGAACCATCAAATTTTTTGAGTAAAGACAAAGGGATAATCTATGGGTTGTATCTGTTACATATCAAAGAAAAGAAACAGGTCTTTTAAGCCCTTTACAATAGTTAAAGCGTGACTTAAGCTGGAATAGTCTGCACCATAGAACTAATATATTCAGATTTCTATAGGGATTATATGAAGATTTCTTTTGTCTGCAAGCAGGCAATGCATATGTTAGATCTCGTCGTGCTATCGACCCCTTGTGTTTAAAACAATTCCCTTCCACTTCCTTTTAAATTGACATAAATTATGAAAATTCATAGACCGCGCATAATTTGTGACGCCTCGCGGTTTGGGCCGATCAAGCAAGAACAAAACGCGATGTGTACGCCAGGGAAACAAGTGTTCTTTATGTATGATACCCAACTCTAAGGATAGAATCATTGAGCACAGGATAATAGTGGTGGAATTTTGTCATTTTTTAAGAAAGAAAGTGGTGGATTTACCAGCATTATATATGACTTTGCCAATCGAGGGTAGGTTTAGAAAAACCTTTATTTTAATGTGCTTGTTCGAGGATTTAGCCATGTAATGGCGGCGGTGAGGTATGCAATTTCCAACGCATCGTTACTAGATTCCAAGTCTACGTGATTATAACTATGTCTTGACGTTGTTGGCCTTTGCCTTGCTGTAGGACTGACCTGGACAGCACCGTAGCTGCAATGTTCTGTGTTGTGTTGCCTTTTGAATCTCAAATTTTTGGCGGCCTATTCGATCTTGCTCAGCTTTGTTTCCGAATATTTTGCATAAATCAATCTATGACGTTCTAGTATCCAGACCTCTTTTCCTGTCAATGGCCGGGGGTCACTTTCCTCAATGTTTCTACGTTTCAAGAAATAAAAATCTTGACATCGTCACCCTTACTTCAATGCCTAGCTGATGATTAAACTTCCTGAATTTCACATCCAGTTGTCACAGCCTCGTTATGTATCGATCTAAGCCCTCATTGTTTCCAGAAGCAGTACGCGGTGTTCTAACGAATGCCATTATGATGTAGTTAGGACCACCTGGATCTTAAACCTCGTCCAATTACACAACCACGGAATGGACGTTCGATGTTGACAGTTCAGCAATAACAAACAACCCCAAAGGTTTCCGAGTTCTGAGAATTAGGTGTTGTGTTAATTGTTCATCATACGTAGAATGTCTTACTACGCATCAGCAAGTGGCACTTTCGACCAAAAAAGCGTTAAATCAATACAGGGCACATTTCTCTTCGTACACACTTGTAAATTCTTTATTCGCAAGCTGAAGGCATATTTAAAACGCAACATCAATGTGGCAATGAGCTTTTCGTGTTCTCAGTCCTCGAATTAGACCCATGTCTGAATTTATTCGTATTATTACGTTATTTAATCCTGAATTGGGCTCGTAGGTCGCAAAGGCTGCTATAAATGAAACCTTCGTCAATGTCTGTACAAGCAGGTATACTGGGTACTAAATCAACGAAAACAATTTACTTGACAGCAGATAAATCTAAAGGCCCAAGGAGACTCTTCTCTGTTACCAGTGAGAGAAGTCACTATTATTCCCAAGTCGAGAATGCGTTTCTTTTGCAGTTAGAAGTCTATGGCAGCCAGCAGATTTAGAGTCTTGCTTACTCATGTCATTCACAAAGCCCCATGAATCAAGAAGCATCACTATTTAAGCATTTAAGCAGTCTTCACTAATTGATAGTTCATATCTTAAAATATGTCTCTATGATTGATGAATGGGGGAGCTGATTTTTGCAGAAAGTTAATATAAAAGTCACATATTCCTTGTGTAGGCAATATGACAGGATAATTCTAGTGTGGTTTATCAAAAATCATTCACTGGCCTGCTGTGTGCAGAGTTTATGTTTTCTGGCCATGGACATTATCTATTTTTGCCTGAGTTTTCCCTTCTCCATTACCTATCAATTTCTCTCAGTTTGAAGTGTACATTTGGTACAAAGATTCATTCACAGTTAATACTTCTAAGGATAAATCTCTTTCTGGGAATGAAGAGTGAACTGAAATGACATGTTTGAGAAAAGCAGGATCATGATGCACACAAACATGCACACACATTCTGCCACTGTATAACAAAGAGGATGGTCTGTAAAGCAGTGGTTTCAACTTTTTTGTACCACAACCCCTAATGAGCAACTAAATATGACCTGATAGCCCCTCTGAGGACCAACGATCAGGTTCCAAAATCCAGCCCTAACATAAAGGTTAAGCACTTCATGTGTGCAGATGCATAGATGTTTAGTAGCAAAGGCAGTTACGGCAAACAAAAGTCCTGCCATTCCATGTATCCTGAATGACCTATGGTCTAAAAGAGACCCATATTCCATCAATAAAAGAGTATATAATCATTATGTGCAACATCATCAAGTAACATAACATAACTACATACTGCAGAAATACGTTAAAATATGACTTACTTTGCTATTGAATTCTTCAGAACCTTGACATCCTCACAGAAATTCTCATGACAACTAATGTTTTGAGTTTATAAAGTCATATATATACCTTACAGTTAATGCCTTATATGGTAACTCTGATTGGCTAAAATGTGGGACAAAGTAAGCAGGTTGTGTACGTGATGCTGAGTCCTTGAATCTGTAATTATCTCTACGAAAAGGCACTTAAGGACAGGAATTCTACATAAATTGTAAATACCTAAAATTAGCTTGGATTATTAACACATGTGACAAAATAACGTGAAAACTACTAGTAAAACTTACAGCCCCTTCTGGAAAATTGCAGTTCAAGCATACATAGTGCAATTGTATCCGTGCAATAGCAGTTCAAGTAAAGTCAGAAATAATTTAAAACCCTGGTTAACAAATCTAAATTTAAACCTTTCACAAAGTGCAAATGGTGTCAATGAGATGCCTGGTGCTGCATCTTTAGAAATGGCTTGTCTATAATGGTGTCATTGTTGATGACAACCCTGATCTGGCTCTGCTGTTGCTCAGCATTTACATGTTTGCAGCACCCTCAAGGGAGGAGTAGCATCTGCCTTGGGAACAACTGCTCTAGTATAT
>JAAAKM020006971.1:78544992-78562928 GCA_010016025.2 Alatinidae sp. Z8VKAUB7J3 | reverse complement strand
TGCTAACGCTGTTCTTTGCTAGCGCTGTCCCTCCATTTTCAATAATAGGGGTACTTAAATCGATCTATTTCGTATGTTATTCCATTTTTATTACATCTTTTATATTTCCATTTTTATAAGTATGTTTTAAACCAAATTCCTATCTATCAATTTTTATATTGTATTTTATCTGTTAAAATACGTTGTATCTTTTTGTTTGCAGATCTTGCGTACTTATCATTAATGGTGAAAGACACATACATATTTACAAGGAAGAGTATTAGAATGTACACACAGTGTTCCTTTAAAGCAGTGACCCTGCACAGGAGTCCGAGGACCCTCTTAGGGGGTACTTGATATTTGAAAGGAGTAAAATTTAGGCAGGGGGTACTAGGGGGCATAACTAATACTATGCTTCATTGTTTGCTCGTGTCAATGTGCCAAAAACAGAGAAACTGTTATAAAAACATTGTTCTTGTATTCACTTGCTGCACATATTTTTGCTTTACACTTTTACACTTTAACACTTTTACACTCTTTTAATGACTGTTTATTTCAGTGTACTCGTTTAATATCGATGACGTAAAACAATGCCGAATTTCTTTTGATCTAGGGGGGAGGGGGTACTTTAGAAATTTTGGCAGCTCGAGGGGGGGTAATTTACTGTCTGAGGTTGTGAAGCCCTGCTTAAAAGGGCTAGTAAATGGCAAACCCGCCCATAGGAAGCTCTGTGCAGATGTGTTGGTAAAGAACTGTGGGTGTTAGCCTGAAGTACAAAATTGTAGCGCATTATGTAAACTTTATGCCAATAAAACAAGAGACCAAGAACTAATCCAAAAGCCAGGGAAGACTAACGATATCGAAGTCGTGAAACCGATGAAGGAATAAACGAAGAAAAGGAAAGGACGAATAAGATTTGTACGACACACTGAAGGGAAGGGATTGTGGTGAGAGGATGACGAGGTCAAACGAACAAACAGGATTGCTAATTAAACGTTCAAACTCAAAAGTAAGACCACAAAAGAATTCATGTAACTTAGTCGATGAAAATCACGTGCGAGTACCGTTGGTTGTGTTCCCTGTGAGAAACCATGGAAGCCCTGTATACAGGGTTTTATTTTTTGGGTTGCCAGTAGGACGTCACTGTGATCTAGGAAATAGTAGCTAATGAACGATGAAATTCCTCTTGTTTCCTTTTTCTCGCAATATGCACGAATTTAACCTTGTGCTTTTCAGCAAAGCAATTTCCTATAACAACCTGGCCCTACGCGTCTTATCGTAATAATGATAAAATCAGCTGCTTAGATTCAATTCACTCCCAATGAATAATACACATTAGCACTCCTATTTTATTCTATGAGTCTATTTAAACTCTTCTCCAAGACCTTGCCCTTAGTTTAAAAGTACTCAGTACTGTACGTAGATCCTAATCGATTCTAAGAATCCATTATGTATGCCTTAAAAGGACAAGTACCAGCAATTATGTGAAATAAACAGGGGCGTGTCGTGAGTAAAACGGCTACTACGTATGCACCGTACATATGAAATTGTTCTCCTGCAAATGAAGAACAATTAATTTTACAACACACTACAATATAAAACCCCATATTTCACTACAGCTCGAAACTGACTAACTTGAGATGTCAACAAAGCTAATATCACTAATGACTTTTTGCTATTGTTTACATAACCTGATGAGTTTCTTAGGACAATGACGCTACAACCCTACCTTACAGGTGGGGGCGGGGCGGGGCGGGGGGCGGAGAGTCTAGTAGACCCATGACAACATATTCCTTTTCAGAACTTTTTAAGGAATTGACGTACGGTCATTAATTTTTTGCAACTTATCCTAATTTTTACTGGTTATTATTGTGACGAATTGCTTTTTAAAAAATATTCTGAAATTTTACAATATTGGAGTCCTGTTGCATCGTTATGAAATTTTCGATTTTTCTCTTTTTGTCAAAATTTTAAAACATATTGTTATTATACGTTTTAGCTCATACATTCTTTTCAAATTTAGACAAAATATTACTTACTATCGAATAAGATAAGAACCTAATGAAAACGTTTTCGTTTTTTGCCAAAAAAAAGATGTTTTGTACAATGAGGTGATATTCTTTAGAGGAACATAAAGGACAATATGAGCCAGAAAATTTTCAGAGGATCGCATTTTGAAAATGAATTTTGCAAAAAAGTGATCATCCAGAAAAGCGGATTTGAAAGGTTAGTTTTGAAAAAAACACTTGAGAAATAGAAAAATTTCTCTCCACAGGGGGTCAAACATTTCAAATCCTTTCAACTCGATTATACTTTTTAACTTTAGTGGGCTTTTGTGGACTGGCCGTATGGCAGTCTTCCCTTGGTCAAGTGACATGATGCAGAGAGTCTGTTCTCCAATTATGGTGAGCTGGATGCCGATGTACACTGGTGGATGATTGGGAGCTAATGTGGTGACTAGAGGGATAGAGTTTGGTACCATCTGAGGTCACCTAACTCAGTAGGTAGAGCGCACGCCGCGAAAGCGTGGGTCTCGGGTTCGATCTCCGGTGGTGACAACTTTCTATTTCTCTAGTGTTCTCTTCGAAAACTAGTGATCTAGAAGATATATTTTGTATGTTTTGCATTTAATATCCATGTATGACATTATTGGAACCTGATTTTTTTGTTTTGTGTGTTATTTTTTGTAAATGAGTCAAGCACTGCTAATAGCTTTTGTAATGGCTTGAGTGAATACCAAGTTATGGCACGTAAAAATGCTGCGGGCCTACTAGCCAAAAAGTCCATGTGAGCCAGGGTTAATGAGCCTACCACAGAGCAAATGCTGACAGATGATAAGAGGGTTTAGAATTTATCACGTTCGATAGAAAAAAGGAAAGGAAATCCGTGACACGCTGAGAATATTTAACCCAGGTGTAAGCAATCCACATGAGGGGTTATGCAGCTTCAAATTGTCACTTCTCACGCTATGTCGGTGTGCAAAAGTGTCACCACTGATAGCAGAAAACCGTTTTACTTTCACGTGCTAATCTTTTTGTTAATTTTAACTCTTAGTTTCTTTAAATATCATAACTTTGTCAGAAGATCATCTTCCTGTTCAATTTTTTTGAATTGTAGATGCAGCTCAAAATGAAATTTATTCTATTAATATACATACCAGTTGCATATGCACAAGCAGGTGAGTCACTGCCATTGAAACCTTAAAATAAGCACCATTGTTTATGTCTTCAAAAGTATAATGTCACGGAAGAATTTAATCAAAAAGGAATATAAACGAGGACCTATTTTAATCTATTGAATTTTAAGCTAATACATAAGAGGCTTTGTAAATATAGAATGTCAGCTCGTCTCTTACAGTGATGCATTTACTGACCGTTCAATTTGAATAAAAAATTCTTTTTTGAACGTTCTTAGAAAAATAGTGTGTCTTGCTGTCCGAGAGCAGGAGAGTGTTAATTACCCTGGTCAACAACAAAAAATGGAATGTTTCAAGACCCCAGACATCTATTCTAGCTAATTTGGTGGCGCTGAGTCTAAACAATGAACCTAGTTTATCTTGGTTAGCTATCGTTTATGCCGCAAAGAAATGTCTAATTTTGGGGGATAAAGCATATTTTTCATATATTTTCCGTACATATCGTTTATAATAGCAAAAGCATTGTGTACTTAAAACCTTTTTTGTCTGACACTCCTCAGAGTACTATTGTCAGAATGACCGAAATGAAGTGTGTGAAAGAGTATATCCAACTGTATTTTTTAAAGAGCCACTCAGGATTTGGAGTGCCTGAGTGGCTTGTGTTATTGAACCAATTAGCATCAACTAAAACAAGATTAATGGAATAGGCCTAGTGAGGAAACGAATTCGTTCAGTCTACATATCAATAATTTTCTTGCTTTTATGTGATCTGACTCCAGTACGGCCAAAAAGATGAAGACCTGGCCTTTCCTATGATACGGAAACAATCATCTGTGTACACTTTGGCACAGTCTGGGGTTTCAAGCAAGTGCAGCCCTATGGCAGACTCACATTGCTTAGTGGTGTCTTTGGTCTTTGAAACCCGAGGTGGTTGTTTCCGTTTAGGACTTAATGTTTGGCGAGTAAAGGATGGTACATGCTGCTTAATTCGGTCAGCCGGCCTTGAAGTCGTGCAGCCAACAAAAGTTCCCTTAGACGAGACAATTAAGATATGGGCTGATGCATTGTATAGAGGTAACCTAGTCCCTCTCCAATTCCCTCAAGAAGATTTCGTTGAATTGATGGAAGTTGTAACACGTGGTGTTGAATTACGTTTCAATAATGGTTCTTTCTGACGTTAGTACTCTGAGGAGTGTCCGACGAAAAAACGTTTTAAGTACACAATGTTTTCGCTATTTTGTGCAATATTCTTGTTTTGTACCACAAAAAAACTACATATGGTAATTGTAACGACCTGATAAACTTCAGGAAATTCACTGAATATGTACCAGGGTGATTAACTTGTAACTCAAACTTTTAATCTTGCCAATCAACATACACGAACTCCTCTTCTAGCTTTCTACATCTCACCATGTGACTCCTAAAAGCTTTACCATCATGGCAGCATTAAAAAAGTTCTTTCTGCTTCAGAGAGAAGCTACTTCAAAAGGTTGTAGCACTTAAAGGCAGTAATGACCGACTGTAATATTTATGAAAGAGAAACAGTAAGGACCTCTCCAATTGTATTTAAATCAGCAAAAGCTGGTCTGCTTGTCTAGAAATACTACCTTTGTAATAATAATCAGACCTTAAGTCTTTAAATAACTCCATTAAATGTTCCAAGACCAAATAGTAATTTCATCAAATTTGTTAAAAAAAAGGAACAGCCATAATAAAACGTTCGTGGGCCTCAGAGCTATGTTAAATACCTTCTCTTTTTTTGATTGTCTTTTATGTTCAATTTTATTATATTCATTTTAATACCCAAACAGTAGCTAGCCATTATTCGTTTGTCCCACCTGCCCTAGTGGCGCTCTTCCATTGTTTTGATATCCTTATGGAATCCTTACCCTTGCGCATTATTCACATCGCCACAACTCTCAGGGAATTTATCCAATTGGCTATATAAGTAATGGACCCTGCTGCTCGTATTAACGCATATGTCCTGAAGACTTGACAACATTCTTACTACCTGCTTCTAGTTTTCGACCCTTCGATTGCCTAATATGTTTTCTACCATGTCATTAAAGGATGCCCAAGCGTAAAACTCTAAGACAGTTATTGGTTTAACAAATCCATTGTCCTTAATTTCCCAATGTCAGGACCGTTAAAAACTTACGCTTTGAGTTTCTCGGCGCCAAATCTTGAAAACAATTTACACATATTCTAAAAATAATTGCTCTCTTTCGAATATAACCCCAATTTGATATGAATGGAAGGCAATATCTTCTTTTCCTTCTTTAAGAAGTAGCCTGCAATAATATCCTTCTTTAACCAACCTTGAGATCTCTGCTATTAGGCCCGCAGATAATTTAACGTGTATAACTTTTATAAAAAAGTGGTTTATGCTTTGATATGAAGGTTTTAAATGCTTCGAGACCTTTGACGTTGAATTTGAGTGTTTATTGCAATATTACTGGTAAAATACGTATTTTTATTGATATTATATGGTAAGGTAGTTACGTCAAAATATCTTTACCGAATGTAAGTCTGATCGGCATGGAATACAAGTTGCTTCGCTTTGTGTTATGAATTACAAGCAGCAAGGGTTACCTCAAAAGCTGTTTTCTGCCTTAGAATAATTTGATATTCTAAATACCTGAAAAACACAAGTATTCGTGACAAAATATCGGAACCAATAATGAAGATGAGCAGTCTCAAGGATCGCAGCTAAACGACTTTGAATAGAACATGTTTATTTTGTCTCAAGATATGCATTCGTTTCGAACAATAACATGTGGCTGTACCTGTTTTAATTGCCATTTAGCCTTATTTATATATTTGGGACCGTTCTCTATGGTTTTCAGATACAAATTTGTTAAAAAGTTAGGAGTAGAAAATAGGACGTCAACAAAATCGAGAATTTCCCCCTGATTAGTACTAGATCATTCTAAAAATATTTGTAAAATTCATGAAAAACATCTGGTATTATAGCCCTTTGAAACTTTTCACCATATATAGTCAACTTTTTTATGAGTGTCATGTGACCAAATCACAGGCTGTAACAGTTTAACTTGTGGTACCAAAAGTATGTCAGATAAAATTTAGGAAAAGTCAAAAGTTTCAGCAACGTAGAAGAAAGTATTCCAAAGTTATTAAACAATATTCACAGCCGCGGGCCTACTAGCCCACCTCCCCCCACCCATTCTAGGTGGGATAAAAGAGCAGTTTAGACCTCCTATTAACTAGTTTACTCTTAGACGCCTGAAATAAGGTTAACTTATCCACCCAACCCAAACGGGGAGGATGTTCTCTCATCTGAATACGCTTAAATCATTTACTTGATGCTTCAAGTGACGCTCACATCTGCCCTTTCAAATTTTATCCTAGAATAGATTTAGACAGATCCGTATAGGCCTACTTATCTCTGATCTGAAGGACCTATTGCAATTTCTGTGTCTCTCTTGAAAGGACCCCTTGTTATTTCTAACAAAAATCTAATCTCAGCCGGTATTTTTAAGCATGGTGTTGAGAGTTATGGGATAGGAAACATTATGTTTCCATATATGGTTCAGTACTCTAGTTATCAACACTTTGAACATGTGTGACTTATCGTGGCCATCCCTTTTAAGTACCATTCAATATAACTTTGTTATATTAAAATTCGGGAGTAGTCTGTTAAAGATGCCATTTGCATATTTTTAGTCATCAATTAAGTCAAGTTCAAGTGTACTAACATTATCAGGTCAAGTTTATTCGGACTCGCTTGACGAGCTCGTCCATCGGTCTGGAACTGTCCTCCTGTTGTAGTTCAGTATCATCTACTAACTGATTTGTATAAATCTTTTGAGGCCTTCCAATGGATCGTTTACCATGTTTTGGTTCAAAAAAAAGGATGTCGCATTGATGACCGGCGAGTTTGAGCCTCCTTTCTCGAATAACAGTCGGGACTCGTGAGAGGTGTCCATTAAGACTTTGTTTGTCAAACGTCTCTTCCAGTTAATATTTAGAGCTGCGCGAAGGAGGAGGGTGTAGGTGCCTTCCAATGATGTCTCGAACTTTTTGGTCAGTGTACTCATAGCAGCTGAAAATATGTATTACCCTGTGTCGCCCTTATATGAAGAACCTGTGTTTGTCCCGCAGTATTAGCGGTTGTTGTGAATAATAATGCAAATGTGCGCAAAATAATCTCGGTGGAAAACATAATAAATTTATACAGTTTAATAGGAGGGGTCACATCCATGAGATATGAGCTAGAAATGTAAGTGTAAGTACTACTTGAGCTTGTTATCATTATAACACACCCCAACTGCAGATTGCATGCTTAATGATAAGGTGATGGTGACAGCGTCAAAGGCTTTTACAAGGTCCTGAGAATGCCACCAGAACCTAAGAAATTATGCCATAGTACATAAAAAGGAAAGAGGGGACACTGTTAACTAATGTGGATTAATATGTTACTGCTTCTCAATTTGAATAGGGTTATCATTTCAATATTAAAAACTAGACATGGAAGGCTTTTTGTTATAGCTAATATTTGTCGTTGAAATACATATCGGATGGGAGTAATAATGAAATTATACTAAAAGCGCGATTATCTTAGTGCATTTCCAAATGAGCTACTAACAATTAATTGATCGATTGAACAATCTGGTCACCGATGGTGAAATAGCGGCAGTAGCATCCTGAAATAGGCAAGGACTTCTGTCGAAGCTTTTGCCCATTCTATTCCGTCAGCAATGTATTGTCGAGATCACCTTGTTAGGTCCCAATGCTGCAAATCGCGTATCAATATTCTACAATCGAAAGCCACCATTTTATCCATCCAGGCTGTGCAGCGGGTGGGATGCAGTAGTTGACAATTTTCCTGCGATCATTACGTCACTGTACGCAAAATGCTTGTCTAATGTGAAGATAATTGATTACTCGTTCGTCTCTTTGACGTCGATGTGTGTGAAATAATTCGAGGTTGAATTCACATTTTGGAAACTAGAAAATTTGAGCAACTTTCTATCCAGAATAAGGTCTATGTAATAAATAAAGATCTTGCGATCAATTCTATTCTTTACAAGTTTACCAAGTCTTCTGAACATGTGCCAGAAATATAAATAGAATGATTTTGCTGCTTTGCAGCGATTTCATTCATGATCATACATTACCTTGTTCATTTTGCTATTTACTATTTCACGCAATGCACGCAAATAATGCGATGTGATATATTTGGTTGTTTGTGACTGCGTAACTTTAAAGTTTAACTTTGTCCATCTGTAAATAGAATCATCAACATTTTCGAAGTCTCTCTCACTCATATTTATTACTTTACACAAGATTCGAGAACAATCCAAAGCGAGCAGAAACCCTACAGTTTTCCGTTCGCAGGGTTTTACATCCCCTGACCGAAATTGTAAGTGTAATTTAGTCAGTATAAAGACGTGCAACATGCAAAAACGATATATGGGGAGCTTTTTTTAGGCAAAATATATCCTGCCAAACCAAGCCCATTCAATGGTAATATAAGATCGTCGAGGCGAGAAAGTTGTCTTAAGATAACATTTCAAAGCCTCCTTTCTCGATGGAACAAAATAACCTTTGAATTGACTTCATTTTATCCATCTTTTGGCAGTAAACTCCTATCATCGAGATGAGCGATTAATTATCTGTCATTTTGTCTGATATTGACCCAAGCGTTATATTTTTAACTTAGTCATCCAAACTCATAGCCATTTGCCATAAATGAAAATGTTTGACGTTAGTTTCTCGTAACTTTACGTCTTGCGAATTTTTGAAATCTAAGAGATAAGAAGTGATAGTGGTTACAAGATAATCTTGCTCAAAACGAACAGGAAGTAGACTAATCACCTCTTATACTTCAACAAAATGAACATGGCCTATTTCATAGTTTTGTAGTTGTGTAGATTTAATGTCTTTAATAGTTGCCCGCGGGGGTTTCTTTCGAGTGTGATATATGTTAGAATTAGTGAGTTCTCATAACGTTGAGATGCCGCATTGTTTCGTTCTATTGTACCGCTGTGAACACAGTAGAATATTTGTCCATGTTCCAATATTTGACAACCAACATACTCTGGGTCTTCCTCTCCCTCTCTTCCCAGGAACTCGTCCATGCATGATAGTGTTTGCTACGTTTAGTTGTTCATTATGTCGTGTGACGTGTCCAAACCACTGGAGCTTTCTTCTTTTAATTATTGATAAAAGAGTTTCATGGTTTCCAGCTTTTTGTATGTATGTTGATACACGAAAGAGATAGATTACTGAAAAATATAATTTTTATTGTTATTATTTTCTTATTTGTAGTATAGAAATAGGAGAAAATGAGACCAGAATAGGCAGACCAAAGTAACACTGTATGTTTTGCGCTTAGAAATAAGGTTTCCTGAAATATTTTGGAGGACAAAAGATAGGACAGGACAGAAGAAAATATTTCATAAAATTGTAACTCCACACCTAGTAGTGGCACCAGCCTTGTGCGTAGTGAAACGATTAGAGAATTGACTTAACTGTTAAATATTGAAAATTTAGGTAAATCCCCTGAAAGGCTTTGTTAAGAATGTCTAACACTTTTACTTTCCCAAAAGCTATCTCCACAAGCGTACAACACTTGCTGTTACTGAAACACGAACTAAAATAGAAAAAGCGATTTTTAAGCGCTTACTCCAGGTTTTGCACAGCATTACCAGATTGGGCTTGCGTCTCCTTACCCAGTCGTTCAAAGTTTACAGAGTGATTATGCCATAGTGCCGTTAACAGGGTGAAGTCATTTATTACTTGGCATAAATAAACTACCAAGATAAAGCACACTTCAAGAATCCGAGAGACAAGGGTTGATGTACTGCAACAATGATTTCGCTTTCAAGCATGTGGCAAACAAGAATTTTGGTCGCCGGCGATTCTCTTTTCAATCTGGCAGCAACGGGTTCGATGCAGCATATTCATTGCCATGCGCAGTTCTGTGGCCAACACCAGACTCTTAAAGTTTTCAAAGTCGTTCTTACGTAACCAACGCGAAACTTTAGCCCCTCTGTAAATTCTTGAGGCTATTACAACAAAAATAACTGCTCCTATGAAGCATCAAAATTTACTATTTTGAGAATGAATTTGTTATAAACACACAACATCTTAGAATTGTTTCGAGAAAGTAGGCAAGAAAAGTCTGTGGGTTTTGTAGGGGGGACTTACTTGCAGTAACTTAATAGCTCTTGATATACGTTTTGGTATCAGCCTAGAGAAATGACCTTACGTATCAACCACCAAATAATTGATATATCACAGCACGCATTAAAAAAACAGAAATAAGCGTGTTTAAAGAGGACAGAAAGGAAGATGGAACAGATTAACAAGGAACGAATAAGAAATCGGTAACAGAAAAATATATGATGAAAAGGGAGAAAGGAAACGAAGAATTACCAGCAGGCATGGGCAGAAGAAGCAGTTCAGAACAGGGAAATGGAAAAATATTAGGGGCCATACTCCAATTCGTGAATAGATTTGTCTACCTAGAGAACCTAGGTTTAAAAAACTGTTTCAGCAATTTGGGATCCACGATCTCTTAAATACTGAGACATAGAAGTGACTATTTCTGCTCCTTCTCAACGTGTTATGATCTATTTTGTTCCTTGCAAAATGCGGTAGACTTTCAGTGTGTCCATTAGTGTCAGAAGAAAGCTCTCTCTCAGCTACTTATAACCGAGAGTGTCCTGATACATCGTAGAGGAAGGCTGACGTAGGCTAAAACTCCAAAGGATTTTACCAATGGTAATTGCATCCACCGTTGTGTTTGCATTAGGTTGAACAATGAACAAACTCTTTAGTAGTAAAGTGGTGAGTATCCCCACCTGTCACGTGGGGAGGACGGGGTTTGATTTCCCACCGGGAAGATTCCTTTTGCTACTTAACATGTCCTTGCACATGTGAAATGTCATTCAGTATCCTTTCCTTACTTACTGTCTTAGTATCATAGAAAAACAAGGGTTTTTAATATAGTGCAAGGGTGTTTTGATCTATTTTGTTGAATACAAGTGCAGTAGGCTTTTGGTGCGTCCATTAGTATTAAGAAAGCTGATTCTCCGCAGCTTATAAGGGAGAGTGCTTTGATACAGCTAATAATCTTAACAGCGAAATCAATAGAAGCGCCATTCTCGTCCGTAATCGAGCCCTTGAGAATGTATATCACTCGCACATGCGCTTTTTGTATCATTATTCAATTATTCAAGGGGTTCGCAAGTAATATTTTCGTACATAGCAGGGCGTCAGCGGGAGGATCAAGGTGTCCGAACGATGGTCAAGAACACCGTGGGGTCACTGTGACAAATGGTTAGGGCGTTGTCTTATGATCGAATCGTCGAGACCTTGAATCTTGGTCGAACCACATGGTATTGTGCTCTTAAAAAAAAGCACTTTCTTCGATATATACCTTGGACTATCGATATTTCACAGGTGCAGTCCTGTTACTTTTTGAAAAGAACACTAGAGAAATAGAAAGTATGTTACTACCGGGGATCGAACCCGTGACTCACGCTTTCCGGCTGTACCAACTGAGCTAGGTGATCTCCGATGTTAACATACTCTATTTCTCTAGTCGCCACATTAGCTCCCAATCATCCACCGGTGGACATCAACATTCAGCTCTACGCAATTGGAGACCAGCCTCTCTGTGCCATGTGACGCGCGAAAGCGTGGGTCACCGTTTCGATCCCCGGTGGTGACATATTTTGTATTTCTCTAGTGTTCTTTTCAAAAACTAACATTTCCAATCCTCTCTGCTCGATAATTTAGTCCTGTGTTAGATAACAAAAACTGGTCTCATATAGTAGTACGTAAACTGTTTCATCCCACAGAGTCCCCCACCCCTGTGAATAAAGAATAACTTGCCGACACCTTGGTGACTTCGTACGTCACATAAAAGGGCATGCGCACCTTGTATGCACTTCTTTATTTGAATGTCACCGTTAAGAATAGCCCTTCCATTACTTATGTAACTTCTATTGTTAGAACGATACCCTAAATAACCAGGAATCGCCATTCCTAAATCTAACACCTAACAGGTTATGGATTCAGGTTTTAGACTATTTGTCTAAGGTATTAGACTTGTTAATTCTGTAGAAATTACATTCAATTAGTACGGACAGTAAAATTGTGCTGGAAGTCTAAACGAAAGTAAAACAGCAATCAGCATCAAGTTATGTTTAATACATGTATTTGGCAAAGCTATGGAAACGTTTTCTGTACAAAAGAACATTTAGACAACATTTCGGTAAAGTAAGTTCCGATTATTTTTCGTTCGGCATTAAAATCTGATGCTGTCACAGTCAAGTACAGACTTAGCTACAAAAACATTTATCACAAACAGCCTTCTTTCATAACGGTCAACGAAACGATAACGAAGCCTGTCTAACTGTACAGTACGGCTGAAGCTCGATCTATTCTACAGGTAACAAATATACACAAAAGCAACATATTTTATTCCGTTTACACGGGATCGCTTAATCATAAAACAAAGCATGCCACTTCTTAACGTGCGAGGGCTGCTTTAGACGTTAGACGAATTACTTTACAGGGTCACAGAGAGAATGTGCTGTCTTTGTCTACTTTAATGGGGTCAGTACCAGTTAACGTGCATCTCATATATAAATAGTAGCATGATTTTGTTTCTGCTAATATAGAAAGCGAAAGAAGCGCTCAGCCAGGTCAGTAAACACATTTACACTTCAATAATACTTTTAAAAACGAATCAATGAGGTTTCTCTAAACAAAATGCTAACAAAAAGTGGCAAAGATTGCCGAATATTGAACTCGGTAAAGCCCACATACATTATGGTCTAGTACAAGCCAGGCTTGATCAATCTTTATACAAACCTTTGCGATAAAGACACTAAATACATAATGAGGCAGATGTTAACAAATGGATAGCCATGTGGGGCTGCCTAAGGGATAATTCTATTGTAGATTTTGATATTTCATGTTTTTACTGACATGAACTCTAAAGTCTCTATTGAGTTTACATGCCAGAAAAATTTGAAGCGTTAGGAAAGAAGAGAGTGAAACAGGCTAAAGTTTAAAGTTCGTTTGGCTTACGTTTCACCAGTGACAACCCTTCCGAAGGATGCCTTTTAACATTCACATCAGATATGAGCATACATAAAAACGTTTGTTGCCCTCTTTCAATTATTCGAGAATGATGTTCTGTGTAAGTAGTTCATCTACTTTTTCTCAAACTGTATTCCATGATTCCCAATACAGCACCGAGGTTGTCACTGTCTGTTCCCTGTGTTTTAGTTTTGCAAAGTAGTATGGGTAATAAGAATAGTAATAGTCGACTTATAAATAGTTCCTTAGATATAATGTAGTGTTATGAGGTGGGATATAAATTTCAGTGAAAACGTCTGGTATCATTTCGAAAATATTAAAAATGTTTCTTGTATCAGTTTTAATTCCTTGCTCCACACCTATATCAACACTATCGTTCCACAAACTTTAAACGTCAGAATTCTAATAATCGTTTATAAGATCTTTGCAAATTCTAGCAACATCCATATTGATGAATTAATATCGCTTAACTAGGAAGAAACTATTTTTTCTTTTGCATAAGACATTAAAGTCAATATCACATTTCGCTTTAGTAAGCTTAATTGCAGTTAGTTTAGGTTCTCTGAATGTTATGCGTTCGTTAAAGAGTTTTCACAACACAGCGAAAGACAACCAATTTGTTGAACGACGGTTTTACTCGTATGCTAAAATATTTTAATTGCTTTTATCTCTCATCTCCCCATCTCCTTTGACAATGATAATTTATTTAGGACTTAGGAACCCTTTTTTTACGTCATGTAATTTTATCTTTTATAATTTACTCATCCATCTCAGTTTTATCTTACACGCATGATGAGTTTTCGCTTTACCAATTTCCAACCATTATACCCCTACGTCTAACCTGTTTTATTATTGTTTTTAGAACCGTGAATACTTATCATTGCATTATTTTACAATTTGTATTGATCTAGTTGTCACGTGCAGTATGCACATTTCAAATTCCTTGTATATAAGCATTGTTACTAATCCTTTTGTTTAACTTGAGAATGGCAACAGCGAGTGTCGAAACGTCGTGTGCAACTTTAAAATTTTATGCAAAAACGAACAGGCTGTCTTCATCGCGTTGAGAAAACTCTTCAACGGACGTAAAACCTTCAGAAAACTTGAACGAACTGCAATAAAGCTTGCGAAAGCGAAATGTGATATAGACTTTTGTGTCTTATGCGAATTAATATCATGATTTTAGCCCGTCTTGCTTTCGTACATAGCTGCCTCCTGAAGATTTTCTTCCATTTATTGTGAAAAAGGGATGCTTTCTAGTTAATTTATTTAGAGCGGTGATTGTTCCACTAACATCAGCCTTAAATTTGTTAGATTTAATGAACCTCTCTGAATAGCATAGGTCTTGCATTGTCAATGTACAATTCAAATGCCACTCTCGTCAATTGTTGATTGTCAGATACCAGCGTACAATGATTGCAACGAGATTCACAGAATCAGGGTTCAATCACAGTTGAAGTAGAATTCCTTTGTAAATCCAAATGGTTGCGTAGCCTTAGCTAGCGTCCAAGCTACTCTTTAGCTAAACTTCGATTATCCGAACAAGACTGTTAACGGAGGAGCAAATATCTCAATTCTCACTTATCGATTCTCGCAGCAAACCTATCATAAACAGACAAGTTTGTTGGAAAAAGCTTAGCATAGTTTCATACTAAAGTGACACTTGCTAACACTTTTTATACAGTTAGACGGGGGGGAGGGGGTGTTGGAGAGAAATATGTTATGTTAACACGAAGAAGCATCTTAGTGTATCAAAACTTGTAGAAGACATCGATGACTTGCAGTATGACGAGAGACAACTCCAAGCTTTGGTACACCGAATATTCCAGAGTCACGTGTTAAACTTCAAGACGTCGAGGGTCAATTTAAACAGCTAGAAATCTGATCACAGATCAGAGGATCGACTAGCTAAAGTTCGACTAATTAGAAGGGATACTAGCAAAAGGTTTCTCGATTCATCAAAATTCGATTATGTACAGAGGCCGCGACGAAAGGTTTCTGCACCGTTTCCCTGGAAATTGCAATAGTAGTGCCATTGCACAGAAGATAGGCTTTTGGGGCAGGTACATGTTAGGTAGAAAACCTACAATATAAAAGTATTGAAAGTCTACTAAAAGTTTACTTTTTCTTATCAGTCTCATGTTTGATGTTCTTTAGACAACGTGAGTCAGTCGCTTACATTTTAAGTGCAGGGACGGATGCTGCAGATTCTTTTAGGAGCCGTTGACAAATCGTAAATCGTTTAAAAAATCTTTTCCCCTTATTATGCACACTTTTGGAATATACACATTTATTTTTTAAGACTAAGATCAATTTGTTCAAATAACCAAAGTTTCTCTGCAATATAAAAAGTAAACAAAACTCGGTCTTAGAAACCAGCAAAATGAAACAATAATCGAAATTTTAATATAGTAAGCGGCGGAAAATAAACCCATTTGTGCAAATTAACTAAACAAACTAAAAGGTTACAATCTCTCATAAAATGTTGCTAAAATACGTCATTGATGACGTAACCCCCTTTAAAAGCTTCATGCATACTTGTACCGATTACGTCACTCAAAATGAGTCTACTTTGCATCTATATATCCGACATATCGATGCTGAAGCACATCTATCGTCCCTACATTGACTTACATCTCGAATAAAAACGTCTGCATAAACTCCTTATATTTGCATAAAAAATTACGATTCTCTACAATCTATTTAATAATCCCGAACACTACATTACAACATATTAACGATAGTAGTCTAAATAATCTTCACGACCAATCCAAGACAAACTCATAAATTATGCACCATAAATTAGAGCTAGCTAATTATGCAGATACATATTTGCCTTAGTAGATTACTTTAACAGTAATATCTATTGTTTTCGACATGATAAACATGTAAATAATCATTGCAGATGTACTCATGAATTATGAAAACAGTACATAATTATTCAATTCTGGAGATCAAATTTTCTAAAGCTTTAGGATCGTAGCTGAACGTCAAAACTTTTGCGATGAGATTTCTGGCAACCATCTGGCATGATGTTGTTTTATGACTTTTTTGAAGTAGTCTGTTGGTCCAAGTGCCCTCTCCAAAGAAGAACAGCATGTAGCTTAGTAAAAACAAGATCACCTCAACTGAGTAGTTAGGCTACGCTTTGAAAATGACAGAAATTGGAGTGCACCGAGAACAACCTTTACGAGGCTTTTGAAGGTAGTGATGAGGACGTCAGTGGTTACAGCAACAACAAATGGGATGAGAAATGTGATAATGGCAACAACATCAATAGTGGCGGGAGTGACGATAATGATACTGATAATTATGATGATTAGGAGGAGGAACAGGACAAGGAGGACGAGGAGGACATAGAGCGATTGTGGTGATGATGGTGATGATGATGATGATGATGATGGTGATGATGATGATGATGATGGTGATGGTGATGGTGATGGTGATGGTGATGGTGATGGTGATGGTGATGGTGATGGTGATGGTGGACCTTGTTTCCATAATGGTTCCTTTATAGAGGTGTTAACTACAGGTTGTACTAACAAATGAACAACACGCAAAATCGCTGAAGTTAAAAAAGAGATAAAATAGAGATGAGGAAATAGAGAGAGAGAAGACCATTTTATGGTACTCTCTAGTCATTCGATCCCATTAAGGAAACATTGACTCAGTTTTCTTGTTCCGTTATATCTTTTATCCATAGATAAATTTGGCCCCAGCCACATACTCAATTGATAAGGTATTGGTGAACGCATGTGACTACGTGGCCTGTTCTGCATTTTTCAAATGAAAAGCAGTGTTAGACAGGGTTTATTTTAAGCTACCGGGTTTTTTGTTGAGCCTTGAAGTAGGAAAGTAAGGGTTTAGATTAGGGTTCTATTCAATTTTAGTAGGGTGGAGCAGAGATGAATGCTAAGAGAGAATACATTACCTTAGCATAAACCAGTATTTATTTACGGCTTGCTCTATATCTATTACTTTAGAATATTTTATTGTATACAGAAGATTTTGTAGTTGTACAGTTCTAAGACCAGTTAGAATTTCTTCAGTATACAAGGCGGTTGGCTAGAAACTTGTCATGCACCATCAATCAAGTTATGGTACGATGATGGAGCTATGATCCTCAATGCTCATCTTGACAAGTACTACGCATTTAACTTCACGTCCTTTCTATTTCCTTTTGAAAGTATTGCCACGGCACAACATCGTATACGACATCGTCAACTATATGGAAACAGGGACATCAAGCCCGCAGCTACAAGAAACTTTTGCAGTTGGCACTCCTAGGCTAACAACTCCAGGCAGTCAATCACAATATTTAACGTATCTGAAGAAATACAGGTATACTTCTTTGACCACTAACTGATCCTTATTATTTGTTAAAGTTGATGGAAGCCGTTTGTTGTGTACTAACCTTCTGTATGCTTTACAAATACTTCTTGGAGTGCGTTTTCATTAGAAATAGGAGCTTAATTGGCAATCGAAAATGGACAGCAGTAGACAGGCCAAGGAGAACGGTTCATGTGGATCGGCCTGTAGTGAAATTGTTGTACGACTGACTGCTTTAGTAAACGAAAATGGAAAAATATATACAGCTACCTCTTATTCCTCGGTTTAGAGATGCCGAATTGGAGGAGGGGACACTACTACTAACGCCTCATTAAAATGATAAGAATGGGGTTCTTTCGTGTGCTTCCTAATAGCTATGCCATGAATGGAAATCGTATATCACAATTGATTA